>CM056052.1:176992769-177487769 GCA_029574335.1 Rana kukunoris
CCGGTTCTTCTCCCCTCTGCACTGTCTTCTTCCCCTCTCTGGTTATTTTCTCTGCGCTGTCTTCTCCCTCCTCTGCTGGTGTCTTCTCCCTCCTCTGCTGGTGTCTTCTCCCTCCTCTGCTGGTGTCTTCTCCCTCCTCTGCTGGTGTCTTCTCCCTCCTCTGCTGGTGTCTTCTCCCTCCTCTGCTGGTGTCTTCTCCCTCCTCTGCTGGTGTCTTCTCCCTCCTCTGCTGGTGTCTTCTCCCTCCTCTGCTGGTGTCTTCTCCCTCCTCTCCAGTTCTTTTCCCTCTGTTCTTCCTCTGATCTTGTCTCAACGCTCTCTCCCGATGTAATGCTAGGGCAGCCATGTGCTATTACTTATATAGTCATGGGGCGTGGCCACCCGTTGTGTCACCTGGTAGCGTTTTAATTCTTGACAATTTTTTTTTTGTGGTGAATGGGTAGGGGTACGATGTACCCAATACTCATTCATTGTCCCTTCTATTTCTGTATGTGGATGATGACGCTGTAATTATTTGATTTTAAAAAAAGTACCCTTTTCCTAACCAATATGACCCAAATTTTTCCCAGCTTGCCTGCAGGGAAAAATAAGCAGGAGGAGCCTCTAGTCCTCTGCTGCTGTTCACATGTTAAAAAAAACAGCTTTTGTAATAGAGTGAAAACAAATATCAATAAACTGTTTTAAATTGTCATACAAATATATATTTAAAATCAAATCTTTTTTTATTTTGTGGAAATAACATGGTGTCTTAGACTAAGAGGGAGGTGAAGCCTTCATTAATCTACATGTAATATTCTACCAGAACCCAGACCTAAATCCGATTGAAAATCTGTGGGGTGATCTGAAGAGGGCTCTGCACAGATTTGGAGTGTTTTTGCGCTCTCTAATTCAAAAAATGCATCATGTATGTATTCATCCAAGAAGGAGCTGTTGGAACAGTGATTACATCATTCTCTCTCTCTCTCTCTCTCTCTCTCTCTCTCTCTCTCTCTCTCTCTCTCTCTCTCTCTCTCTCTCTCTCTCTCTCTCTCTCTCTCTCTCTCTCTCTCTCTCTCTCCCCCCCCTCGGCCTGTAAATGTGAACAAGTCCACTTCAACATAAATCACACCCCTTATTCTGCAGCCAGAAAGCCATACTACTCGGCACACAGCAGGATAGATAGGTTACAGCCTTATAAATGTAAAGCATGTTTGTGCTCTCCCCCTCCAGCCACAACAGTTGATACATATATTGCCCTCACTTCCTTTATGTAATCATTCCTGAACAGTAGACACATGCCAATAATTATACACCCCCCCCCCCCGCTGTAGATTTAAGATCTTTCTAACAGCAATTAGTGCTTGTATGGTGTATGTGAGAACATGCCTAGCCACAACGCAGAAAGAAAGTGCTGGAACATGCTGCCTTACATCGGCATGTGGCACAAGTTAATGTCGGCATGACAAAAAAAGTGCAGCGCTAACTTACTAATAACACAATAATCGTGGAACCCTCTAATTTATGGAAATCCCAATAAACTTCAATATCAGTACGGTCTCATCAGTGCCCTATGTGTGCGGCCTCAACACCAGTGCCCATATGTGCGGTCTCAACTTCACCAGTGCCCATATGTGCGGTCTCGACTTCACCAGTGCCCATATGTGCGGTCTCGACTTCATCAGTGCCCATATGTGCCGTCTCGACTTCATCAGTGCCCATATGTGCCGTCTCGACTTCACCAGTGCCCATATGTGCGGTCTCGACTTCACCAGTGCCCATATGTGCGGTCTCGACTTCACCAGTGCCCATATGTGCGGTCTCGACTTCACCAGTGCCCATATGTGCGGTCTCGACTTCACCAGTGCCCATATGTGCGGTCTCGACTTCACCAGTGCCCATATGTGCGGTCTCGACTTCACCAGTGCCCATATGTGCGGTCTCGACTTCACCAGTGCCCATATGTGCGGTCTCGACTTCACCAGTGCCCATATGTGCGGTCTCGACTTCACCAGTGCCCATATGTGCGGTCTCGACTTCACCAGTGCCCATATGTGCGGTCTCGACTTCACCAGTGCCCATATGTGCCGTCTCGACTTCACCAGTGCCCATATGTGCCGTCTCGACTTCACCAGTGCCCATATGTGCCGTCTCGACTTCACCAGTGCCCATATGTGCCGTCTTGACTTCACCAGTGCCCATATGTGCCGTCTCGACTTCACCAGTGCCCATATGTGCCGTCTCGACTTCACCAGTGCCCATATGTGCCGTCTCGACTTCACCAGTGCCCATATGTGCCGTCTCGACTTCACCAGTGCCCATATGTGCCGTCTCGACTTCACCAGTGCCCATATGTGCCGTCTCGACTTCACCAGTGCCCATATGTGCCGTCTCGACTTCATCAGTGCCCATATGTGCCGTCTCGACTTCATCAGTGCCCATATGTGCCGTCTCGACTTCATCAGTGCCCATATGTGCCGTCTCGACTTCATCAGTGCCCATATGTGCCGTCTCGACTTCATCAGTGCCCATATGTGCCGTCTCGACTTCATCAGTGCCCATATGTGCCGTCTCGACTTCATCAGTGCCCATATGTGCCGTCTCGACTTCATCAGTGCCCATATGTGCCGTCTCGACTTCATCAGTGCCCATATGTGCCGTCTCGACTTCATCAGTGCCCATATGTGCCGTCTCGACTTCATCAGTGCCCATATGTGCCGTCTCGACTTCATCAGTGCCCATATGTGCCGTCTCGACTTCATCAGTGCCCATATGTGCCGTCTCGACTTCATCAGTGCCCATATGTGCCGTCTCGACTTCATCAGTGCCCATATGTGCCGTCTCGACTTCATCAGTGCCCATATGTGCCGTCTCGACTTCATCAGTGCCCATATGTGCCGTCTCGACTTCATCAGTGCCCATATGTGCCGTCTCGACTTCATCAGTGCCCATATGTGCCGTCTCGACTTCATCAGTGCCCATATGTGCCGTCTCGACTTCATCAGTGCCCATATGTGCCGTCTCGACTTCATCAGTGCCCATATGTGCCGTCTCGACTTCATCAGTGCCCATATGTGCCGTCTCGACTTCATCAGTGCCCATATGTGCCGTCTCGACTTCATCAGTGCCCATATGTGCCGTCTCGACTTCATCAGTGCCCATATGTGCCGTCTCGACTTCAACCTCAACAAATATAATGTGTCTTGTTAAACACTAGTTCATTTGATTGGTTTGCTGGTGCTCCCCTTCCATCTCCTTCCCATCCTTACCCCCTCTCCCCTACTCTGGAGCCACCTCTACCAATACCTCAGAATGGCAACATATGTTTACTGATCTGTATTGGCTTTCACACTGCATTGACTGAGTATTTTCCATAATTTGTTATCTATAATAATTTACTTTTTTTATCTGTTCATGTTTTAGACGCAGACATCGATCTAGCAGTGAATCATCGTACAATTCAAGGAGAAAGCGCAGTCACAGCAGGTCAAGAGATAGAGGAAAGTCACGAAAAGTCCACAGATCAAGGATATCAAGGTGATTTTGTCATTTTAGTGTGACATTTTTTCCATAAAGGAATAAATCTACTAATTAAATATACTGTACATTGCAATAACAAGTCACAGTGAATACCCAAGACGTTTTGCACAAGGTTTTGCACAAGGTTTTGCAAACTGGTAAAATTGATAGGGAGCATTGCTTAATGCTGGCCATACACTATACGAAAATTCGGCCGAAAACCGGTCGCAAAGAAAGATCTTTCGTTTTTCGGCCAGTTAATGGGCACAAAATCGAAAATCGTTTGGACGTTTTTGAGCCAAAAAAACGAAGGACAAGTTTGGAAATTTTCTGCCGAACGAACGTTTCCCGTCCGAACTTTCTGCACTAGGTATATGTAAAAAAAAAACGAACCATTTTTTTTTTTTTTTTTGTCCACTTAACGATTTATCGACTATTACATGATGGCACTATCGTTTGTACTCACGAAAGAACTTTCGTTTTTCGAAAGTTCGTTCGGACGATTTTTCGTGGAGTGTATGGCCAGCATTAGTTCTCACTCTTTGTCCTCCATTAAAGTTACGCCAATGGATAGTCATGTACTGTCAGTGCGAATAATGCACAGAGACTGAACAGTGTTCTGTTGCTCCGTGCTCAGGTTTAGCCAAGTCATCATAGAGGCCTAGACAATAAGAAATTCACTTCCATGTCTGTCATATAAACAAAGCATTTTCCTAAAAGTTATTTTCTCTTTTTGAGAAGTTCAAAACAATCTGCACAAAGCTGTCCTTGTATAAGAAATATGTAAATGCCTTATGCTGGCCATACACTCCACGAAAATTTGTCCGAAAATCGGTCGTAAAGAGACGTTTTTGAGCCAAAAAAACGAAGGCCAAGTTTGGAAATTTTCTGCCGAACGAACGATAAATCGAAAGGTTAATGTGTTTCCCGTCCGAACCTTCTGCACTAAGTATATGTAAAAAAAAAAGTTTGTTCGGACGATTTTTCGTGGAGTGTATGGCCAGCATTACTCTCTTCCTAAAAAATGATACTCTGGTCAATCTTGTTACTGTATGAAGGCTGTCTAGAAATTGCCACTTCAGGAGTGTCAGTCTCCGGTGTCTACTACAGTGCTCAGTGGACTCCCACATTGCTACATGTTCTCTGCAGACTTTACAGGAAGATGCCTCATCATTGGAATAGTATTGGGCAGTGCAGGAGAGATTAATATGTACATTCTTTGCTGGGGCAGCTTTGTGCAGATTTTATTTCAACTTGACTGTGTCATTTTACAGGATAACTAATTCCAAGAACAAAAATATAATAATTTGCATCTTACCAATTCTTAGACGTGGTGGCTGTATTGGTTTTCTCTTTTTTTGGTTAATATTTTAGCCAATGCAGAAAATGCCTCTTAATTTTGCCAGACATGCTGCATCCTTATTACTTTCTGGGACCTTAACAGAAGGCAAAGTGATCTTATAAATGTAGAAGTAGTGCTGCGCTGTGCATAAATAGGTGATAAAGTGCAATTGTGCTCATGTGACAGGTACACTTGAAAGGCAATAAGTGAATGGTCAAAATAGCAAAAGGCAACAATAAAATATAAATAATCAGCTGTGACAGTATAAACCATGGACTAATACAATGTCCAAATACTGTACCACAAAATAGATGTGAGAATAAAACTCATAAAATCGTTAAAATGGCATCATCATGTGACATATGCTACCATAAATAGATAAATTCACACTTAAATTCAATAAAAATGAAAATAGAAATGAATAATAAAAAAATAAAAAAACGCAGTGCAGATAATGTCCATAAGATGCAAGCTGGATGGATGGCTGTGTGTGCACAGTGATCAGGGTGAAGGTGCTGGTGCTAGTAGTCAATGGTATAGAGTGCTACTGATAGGTGGTTGCTGGTTCTCAGTGCAACTTAGGCTTCGTACACATGAATAAATGTGTCTGTTCAAATCGGTCGGACCGACCGATTTGAACAGATCTGTCTGCTGGCATTTTGGTTTGCTCGCGTGTACACACGAGCAAACCAAAATCCACGCCAGCAGACAGCGCGCTGACATGGCGGTGACGTTGACGCCGCCACGTCACCGCACCAGGAAGTAAAACACTTCCGCGCATGAGTCGAAACCATTCGGCGCGTGTGCGAGAAAACATGTCTGCTGGTTAGCGTACTAACCAGCAGACATGTCGGGCGAATGGGTTCCCAGCCAAAAGATTTCAAAGCATGCTTTGAAATCTGTCAGGTGGCCAAATCCACCTGTTTGCCCGTACACACGATCGAATCTGTCTGCTGAAACGGTCTAGCAGACCGTTTCCAGCAGACAGATTTGATCGTGTGTACGAGGCCTAAGAGTATACAGTGCCTTGCGAAAGTATTTGGGCCCCCTTGAACTTTGCGAACTTTTGCCACATTTCAAGCTTCAAACATAAAGATATAAAACTGTAATTGTTTGTGAAGAATCAACAACAAGTGGGTTGCAATCATGAAGTGGAACGAAGTTTATTGGATATTTCAAACTTTAACAAATAAACTGAAAAATTGGGCGTGCAAAATTATTCAGCCCCCTTAAGTTAATACTTTGTAGCGCCACCTTTTGCTGCAATTACAGCTGTAAGTCGCTTGGGGTATGTGTCTATCAGTTTTGCACATCGAGAGACTGAAATTTTTGCCCATTCCTCCTTGCAAAACAGCTCAAGCTCAGTGAGGTTGGATGGAGAGCGTTTGTGAACAGCAGTTTTCAGTTCTTTCCACAGATTCTCGATTGGATTCAGGTCTGGACTTTGACTTGGCTATTCTAACACCTGGATATGTTTATTTGTGAACCATTCCATTGTAGATTTTGCTTTATGTTTTGGATCATTGTTTTGTTGAAAGACAAATCTCCGTCCCAGTCTCAGGTCTTTTGCAGACTCCATCAGGTTTTCTTCCAGAATGGTCCTGTATTTGGCTTCATCCATCGTCCCTGCTGAAGAAAAGCAGGCCCAAACCATGATGCTGCCACCACCATGTTTGACAGTGGGCATGGTGTGTTCAGTCAGGGTGATGAGCCGTGTTGCTTTTACGCCAAACATAACGTTTTGCATTTTTGCCAAAAAGTTTGATTTTGGTTTCATCTGACCCCAGAGCACCTTCTTCCACATGTTTGGTGTGTCTCCCAGGTGGCTTGTGGAAAATCTTAAACGACACTTTTTATGGATATATTTAAGAAATGGCTTTCTGCTTGCCAGTCTGCACCAGATTTGTGCAGTATACGATTGATTGTTGTCCTATGGACAGAGTCTCCCACCTCAGCTGTAGAGCTCTGCAGTTCATCCAGAGTGATCATGGGCCTCTTGGCTGCATCTCTGATTCATTTTCTCCTTGTATGAGCTGAAAGTTTAGAGGGACGGCCAGGTCTTCGTAGATTTGCTGTGGTCTGATACTCCTTCCATTTCAATATTATCGCTTGCACAGTGCTCCTTGGGATGTTTAAAGCTTGGGAAATCTTTTTGTATCCAAATCCGGCTTTAAACTTCTCCACAACAGTATCTCGGACCTGCCTGGTGTGTTCCTTGTTCTTCATGATGCTCTCTGCGCTTTAAACGGACCTCTGGGACTATCACAGTGCAGGTGCATTTATATAGAGACTTAATTACACACAGGTGGATTCTATTTATCATCATTGGTCATTTAGGTCAACATTGGATCATTCAGAGATCCTCACTGAACTTCTGGAGAGAGTTTGCTGCACTGAAAGTAAAGGGGCTAAATAATTTTGCACGGCCAATTTTTTAGTTTTTTATTTGTTAAAGTTTGAAATATCCAATAAATTTCGTTCCACTTCATGATTGTGTCTACTTGTTGATTCTTCACAAAAAATTACAGTTTTATATCTTTGTTTAAAGCCTGAAATGTGGCAAAAGGTCGCAAAGTTCAAGGGGGCCGAATACTTTCGCAAGGCACTGTAGGTGTCCCTTTACTAAGTGAGTATTAGTGTGTCTTTCAATCTCCTGGTGGCTCCTGACGTCTTAGGCTCCGCTGGTATGTATCTTTACTTTGGCATCAAAGTCCCCTTTAAGTGTCCCTGGTGTGACTGAATCAGCCTCACATTGGGGCATGGGGGGATGTAAATAGGGATGCTCAATAGTGTAGTATTTAAAACATTTATTGGAATCGGCAGCAATAATAAAAACAGGTACTCGCAATGCATCAAGCAAGCATATCAAAAACGAGTCCCAAACTCGTCCAATATCACTTCCGGTGCCTTGCGTAACCTACCAAAACCGTCATCCCCTATTAAATGGAGTTGAACATAGGCAAGCATGTTTAAAGTACAGCCTGAGTAGCAACCACGTGTCACCCGCCCAGGGACAGAACGTGTATTATTTGTACTATTACCAGGTAAAAATAAAGGTAAAAAAATTAAATGAATAAAACAAATGCAGCCACCAAATCGAAGGGCTGGTATACTGCAATTAATATATAGATTATATATATATATATATATATATATATATATATATATATATATATATATATATATATATATATATTATATATATTTTAAATAATTACAAATATTCTCTACTATAACTGTTGGATGCTTTATCATTGATGGATGTTCACACAATACAGGATTTCAAAACTATCAATATAAATGGATAAGCAAGCAAATGCGGAAAGGCTCCATACATAAATTTGCTCCCATGCACAAATTGAGCAACTCAGCACAATGTCCGACTTCTCATATAGGAAAGGCCATTTGCTCTGTTGGAAGTGTCCAAAATTAAATTAGCCTAGGCAGTGAGTGTGACTTTCACCAATCAATTTAAAATACATGGTCCGAAAAGATTCACCTGTAGATGACATTCAGAAGATGATTCTGCATGCTGAATGCCAGATTCTCTACTTTTTAAATATACCCCAAAGCATATGTTAAGTCAGAACCCTTTTTTCTTATTTTTGGATATAATAGGGAATTGTTATGACCCCGTCAGTTTTTCTTTCTTTCTTTTTTTAGTGTCTTATATAGTTTGCATGTGCCGCGCTATATAAGTTTTTAATTCATTCAATCCGAGACACACTGCAATAAGAGAAGATCTCTACAAAGTGTAGGGATAATGCCCTCTTAGACATTTGTCATCAGAACAGTTATGCCCTTTGGAAGATTTTCCCCTCGCCTTCTGTTCCTGTGACCATTCAAACATCTTGGATTTTCTCACTTTCTGTAGCAGAGACCATGGTTAAAAGGATCGATAGGAAAGGCTGGTAAACACTAGCAGTTTTTTCGTTCAACCCAGAGGGCTTGGCGAAATAAAACTGTAGAGCTCAGTAGGAGCCGTATATTTACTGTTCAATGTTAGTACAGCGATTTCCCCCGCTGAGCTATTGTGTTCTGACAGGGGGGACAGCCCCCCGTCCGAACACCCCAGTCAGCACTTTCAGCCATTGACTGAAAGTGCTGATGGGATGCCGATTGGCAGCCCTTTTCTGGTCCTACCCCTTTGACAGAAGATTACATATTCTTTAATGATTTGACCTATGTGAACATAACATTATGTATATGTACATACAGTATTGCTTAACTTACCGTATTTTTCGGACCATAAGACGCACCTGACCATAAGACGCACCTAGATTTTAGAGGAGAATAATTAGAAAAAAAGATTCTGACCCAAATGGTGTACTGATCCCTAGACTGGGAGGCTGAGCTGGCACATGGTCAGTGTTACCAGTATTTAGTTACTGTAATTCGTTATTACTGTAAATTACGTTTTTTTTAAATGACACTGCTAGTGTACTGTATTCTGTATCTTGTATTCCGGATGTAACAGATGCTTTTCCAGATGCTCCTGAGGGAGCAACCAATGAGATTACACTATTTTGGTCACCTGACTCAGGGGATCAGCTGACTCAGGAAAACAATGAGCAATACGTAGTGACACCGCGTTGGCGTAGCTCCGTGGACTCGACATGGCGCAATGCTTCCTGGAGCTTCTCTGTAGCCTGCTCCCAATGCTGACATGCCGCGCCATTACACCAGCCGCACCGTTGCACCATCCGACCAGCTGCGCCATTACACTATCCGACCAGCCTGATCCTGTGAGCCCGCTGATGGTGCCGACTGTTCTGCTATCCCTGGTATGTTAAATGGCGGTGCCGGGGGGGGCTGTATATTCAGTATTCGGACCATAAGACGCAGGCACTTTTTTCCCCATACATTTGGGAGAAAAAAGTGCGTCTTATAGTCCGAAAAATACGGTATATAGGCTCCATGACGACTATGTTCTATAAGAATTTTCCTGCTGTGATCTCCACTATGATGTTTGTTATAAACTGAATGTACTGTCATACCACGGTATTAAATGTTAAAAATGCAAGAATAACATGTGTTTGTACTGCTCAATTCCAACTAAATCATGGCTTCTAATTACTTTAATCCTATGTATATTTCATGCCAAATGGCAACCGTTATATTCTTCTTTTTGCTACCATTTATGGAATATCATCATAAAAGATGTTGACAGGAGGTAACCAATCAGGGATGGGTATTTGTGGTGCATACTAGTAGATATCATTAGTTTCCAAAAACTACACAGTTAAGAATATTTCAATTGCTTTATCTACATGATGCCTTTGTTTATGACCTAGCAATAGTATATTTAACTTTGTGTTTTACTGTGTATCTGTGAGATCTTAATATATGGTAAACTGGATGCAAGACTGCAGCAAGCACCCCCTAGCAACCTTTCTACGTGTTCAGTTTATTTTTAGAGTGTCTTAGACTCAAAACCTGAGACATTCTATCTTTCTAATTTCTACCAGAACTTGGATAGTCCTATCCCAGTCTGCCCGCTCATATTGCCACCCTTCCCCCCTGGCCACTAAGAAGGATGGGTGCCGTACTTGGCCAGTATGTGGAAGTGGGAGGGAGGCATGAGAAGATGAGCTGGATGTATAATCATATTGAAATAGTAGTGCAGCAAATTTTAGATTTTCTCTGGGTACTCAGAGTATAACTAATATTTTAGGAAGCCAGAAAAAAAAAAACATATACTAAACCTCTGGACTGTAAGTTTAACAGGGAAAAACAAGAACCAGCCAGTGTCTGGTAGGGTTAGGCTAAAATGAGTAAAGCAGTTCTAGCTGCAGAGTATCAGTGTGTAACAATGAGATCTTATAAGTAAGACTAACAAGCTTAAGGCCCAATTCCAGTATTCCGCCCTGGTGAGAGGTCCAAGGTTGCCAAGAGGAATTCAGTTTAGACAAGTCCAATGTTTTTCAGAGCAAATGGGTGTTAAGCTAACAATTGTGGGTCAGATCTCTAGACCTATTGTCCCACAAAGAAGCGGTAGAGCATGACAAAGGTCAGTATGAGTGGGTATGAATGACATTTTTTAAGAGACCCATTTCAAGAAAAGGTGAAAGATTTTTTATTAAGGCTTGATGTATTAGTATATTCTCGCTAATAATTGAAGTTTAATTCTCTTCAGCCAACAATTCAGATTCAAACATACCTCAAAAGTCTGAAATGGTGGCTGTAGAGCACAGTTACCGTATTTATCGGCATATAACACGCATCGGCGTATAACACGCACCCCAAGTTAGGAGGGAATTTTAAGGAAAAAAACTTTTAGGAGGGAAGTTTAAGGATAAAAAGTGTCCAACTGCAGCCTTGTCCATCGTTGCAGAATCATCAGTCTCCATCTGCAGCCCTGCCCAGTGTCCATCTGCAGCCCTGCCCAGTGTCCATCTGCAGCCCTGCCCAGTGTCCATCTGCAGCCCTGCCCAGTGTCCATCTGCAGCCCTGCCCAGTGTTCATCTGCAGCCCTGCCCAGTGTCCATCTGCAGCCCTGCCCAGTGTCCATCTGCAGCCTTGCCCAGTGTCCATGCACCTTGAACGTTTAAAATTACCGCCGCGGTGCAGAGATAGACAGAACCGGATGTCCTGTGTACTCGGCTGTACTCTGCTCCTCTCGCAGTCCCGCCCCTTGCCCAGGCTCTAATTTTACTGGTTGTATAGTTGTTTTGGGTCATTAACTTCTTGATAGTTAAGAGGTGATGATGGTGAAAGCTTTTCACTTTTAAGGTTTACATGGTAGAAAAAAATATAATATTATCAGTGTGAACTACATTACCTGCCCAAAATTGCCGGTTTTCTAATTCAGAACTCGGTCACGCAGCACAGTCAGAATATGACTTTACTTTACTCTACTGCAGTCAAAACAATACAGCTAGGTCAAGGACAGCCCCAACCTACAGTATGAATGGATATTGGAGGAGCAGCAATAAACTGTTAAGGTCAACCCTATGCTCTCCCTTCCTATTAGTTATAGCTACTTGTGTACTTTTGAGTGTAGCAAAGTCAGGCATGTCAAACTCAAATGAAATAGTGGGCCAATTCGACAGAGCTATATTTTCAAGCGGTCACAGTATATATTCTGAGAGCTGTATCTACCGAATTCCAAAAAAAGGCACGTTGGAACTTAACACTATGGTAAAAATTGTATCTTGTCATATTTAATCTAGAGAAAAGAATCTTGGAGATCATTTTATGTTAAATTACTAAACATTTTAAATGTGATTGCATCTCTATAACAATGTTTGGTAATTTACAGTTGTGCTGTGGTGCTAAATAATTGAGATGCATGGCATTGCCACAAAAGTTACGGTAGATTACACGGATGTAGCTATTTTGTTATGTATTTCATAATGTGCGTTATTATATTTGAGGGCTAGTGTATTAATTATTTCTGTCCTGATATTATAATAGTTTGTGCTTTTTTTTTTTTTTTACCCACTAGTTCTATGAATTTAAAACTATCCTGGAGCGAGGCTGGGTGATGCAAATGGGACTTAATAAGATCGCAAACTGAATTTCTGTAAAGGAACCGTGATTTACATTAAATTAGGAATTTAAAAAAACTGATTTAGCTTTCCGTTATTGAGCATTTGCTTAATAACATTTTGCCTCCTTGAGACAATAATTTGTCTGTGAAACTCCTATATGTCCTCTGCAGGAGAAATTGAAAGCAACAGCTCCCTTCTCCCAACCTCACATGGAACGATACAAAGGAGTCTTTCAGCTCAGGAAAATTTAATAAATCATCCTATTTCCTAATTCGATCATATTAGATGGTGATGTGGAAGAGGCATTTCAAATCGCATCTCCTCATTAATATACATCAGTCGGGGGAATGGAATACTTTATGTGGGGATGTCATGGCTCCCGTGTCTTAGTTTACTAAGTGGAACAGGTTGATGTGATACAGGGGGCTATTTGTCACTGTCTCGTTAAAATGGTTTGGGTCGAGTTATGGAGTCCAGAAAGACGCCGGCTGATAAATCAAAACTGGATTGAGTGGACAGGAGGCAGTGATTGATACCGTGACAGGATATGAAAAAGGAATTGAGATACAAGCACGCATGATATTGAATATGTGAAGGAAAATGGCCCCAGAGTATGAATATTATTCAAAGAAATTAGAATAATATTAGATGGCAATGGTTCTAGGTGCAAAAATACTACTTACTGGAGAAATATGTTGGCTATCAAGATTCAGGCTTGGGTACAGATTTCAGAATTTTCAGTTTGCCATTTTAGAGTGGTGGGAAAAAATTGTTCTGGTCCAACTCTAAACATATTCATTCTGTTTTTATTTTGTCTTTTTCATTTGAGTGCAGTCACCATTTGGTAATAAACAATATGATGTCTGCCAGTTAATTTTTGAATCCCATGAGATAAACTTAGTTGGCCCTTAAATGTTAAAAAATAAAAGTGTATATGTTTCCCAAAGTAACAAGATACTAAAATTGCAAGTCAGGTTGCGCATAGGTACTGCAACAGGAACAATAATATATTGTTAATCCCTCAAATTCCACCAATGGGGCTTGGCTGTTGGTTCAGGATGCATTGTATCACCTATTGTCATTGCCTGTCGTCTAATATTATGAAGAGGCGGAACGGACACGTCACTTGCTGGCAAAAAGTATACAGTCACACTTGCAAAAAGTTTCTCGCACTATAAGCGCCTTATGCTCTTGGGAAGGTAAGCTAATCAACTCCCCAGAGGTCATTATGACTGAATTGGTCAAATATTATTCATCTCTATACCATTCTAAACAGTCATGCTCACTGGACTCCCTGCATGACTAATTTGCATAGTATTTAACTGCCTGTCATGTCATAACTGCATAGGAACATGCTTAACCGCTAATGATGGTTTGCCCATTGAGATATATAAATAATATTTTGAACTTTTGCTGCTGGAATCACTTTGTTTCCAATGCAGCTTGTGAGAGTAGATGCCTACCCGTCGATGACCAAGGCTAATATCGTACTCCCTTTGATACCCGGTAAAGATCTGAGTTCGTATATGTCTTTCTCACTCCTTCAAAGTGATATCAAGATACTGACCCAAAGTCTTAGCACTTAATTTCCTCTATCATAAATTTGTATCAATCTGGCTTTATGCCCCAAAAGTCTACGGCCAAAAACCTCCATAGATCGTTGGTCAACATCCAATCAATGGCAGATAACATGGGTGAGAGAGCACTACTATCTTTAGATGCAGCTAAAGCATTTGGTAGTGTAGAATGGCAATCCTTGTGAGCTGACCTGTCTAAATTTTGGGTTTGTGACTCTTATATCCTGGGTCAAACTGCTCTTTGACCGACCTGTAGCGGCTATAAGGGAGACTGGCAAATTGTCACCAACATTATATCTGAGCAGGGGCACCCTAAAGGAATGCCCATTGTCCATGTTATTTATGTTATTAGAATACTGACATAGTAGGTTTCAAATATGGCCCGATCCATGAAAATCACGCTCTATATGTAGATGACACTATGCTATTGCTGGGTGATACTTCCTATTCCCCTAGAGCAGCCATGCACACCATCATGCAATTTGGAGAGTACTGAAAACTCACTAGATAGACACATTCCTGGCATTAGTACAATCATGCCTACATTATTCAAATATCTAGGTGAAAAAGTCACCAAATGGATGTTTGACATCTGTATATCTAACCCCTTTTGCTACAATTTCGGGGACAAGATTAGGGTTTGGAGCAGACTTTTGTTGTCCCTAGTGGGCAAAGTAAATCTTATTAAAATTGTTTTTACACTTCTACGGTGCTTTGAAAAAGTATTCATACTCCTTGAAATTTTCCACATTTTGTCATGTTACAACCAAAAACGTAAATGTATTTTATTGCGTTTTATATGTGATAGACCAACACAAACTGGCACATAATTGTGAACTGGAAGGAAAATTATAAATGGGTTTATTTATTTTTTCCACAAATATCTGAAAAGTGCGGCGTGCATTTATATTCAGCCCCCTTTACTTTTATACCCATAACTAAAATCTAGTAGAATGAATTGCCTTTAGAAGTCACTGAATTAGTAAATGGAGTCCACCTGTGTGTAATTTAATCTCAATATAAATACAGACCTCAGATGTTTGTTAGAGAACCCTAGTGAACAAGGAATACACAGGATAGGCCAGAAATAAAGTTGTGGAGAAGTTTAAAGCAGAGTTAGGTTATAAAAAATATCCCAAGCTTGTAACCTCTCACAGAGCACTGTTCAATCCATCATCCAAAAATGGAAAGAGTATGGCACAACTGCAAACCTACCAAGACATGGCCGCCCACCTAAACTGACAGGCTGGGCAAGGAGAGCATCGGAAGAATCGGCTAGGAGGCCCATGGTATCTCTGGAGGAGTTGCAAATTTCGACAGCTCAGGTGGGAGAATGTGTCCACAGGACAATTATCGGTTGTGCACAAATCTGGCCTTTATGGAATAGTGGCAAGAAGAAAGCCATTGTTAACTGCCATAAGAAGTCCCATTTTAAAGCTTGCGAGAAGCCATGTGAGGGGACACAGCAAACATGTGGAAGAAGGTGCTCTGGTCAGATGTAGGGGTGCAACCGATAGTCACCGATCCGTGATCCAAACGGGTCACCCCGTTTGGATCGGCACACCCCGCGATCCGCGGTGCGCTCCGGAGCCTCAGCCTAGGAAAGTCCCCGGCTTCGGCCTAGCTCCTAGCTTGGTACACCCGGCGGTGGCTCTCCTCTCTGTTCACACCCACAGAGGAGGAGGAGCCCGCACTGGAGGGAAACACACCGCTGTCTGAGGTCTGCACTATGTGGGGGTTACTGTCTGAGGTCTGCACTACTGTGGGGGGTTACCGTCTGAGGTCTGCACTACTGTGGGGTGTCTATACTGAGGGGGGGACCATAGTGGGTGGGGGGGTGACACCATTTTTATTTTTTTTGCTGATCCGAGGAACGATCCGAACCGTGAGTTTTTTGATCCTTTGCACACCTAGTCAGATGAGACCAAAATTGAACCTTTTGGCCTAAAAGCAAAGTGCTATGTGTGGCAGAAAACTAACACTGCACATCACCTTGAACACACCATCTCAACCGTGAAACATGGTGGTGACAGCATCATGTCGTGGGGGTATTTTCTTGCTTTTCTTCAGCAGCAACAGGGAAGCTGATCTGAGTTGATGGAGCCAAATACAGGGCAATCTTAGAAGAAAAGTTGTTTGAGTCTGCAGAAGATTTAAGACTGGGGTGGAGGTTCACTTCCCAGCAGAACAGCCCTGAGCATACAGCATGAGCTACAATGGAATGGTTTAGATGGCATATTCATGTCAAGTCCAGACCTAAATCCAATTGAAATTCTGTGGCAAGACTTGAAAATTGCTGTTCAGACACGCTCCATCTAATATGACAGAGCTTGAGCTATTTTGCAAAGAAGAATGGACAAAATGTGCAAAGCAAAGCTGGTAGGGACATACGCCAAAAGTCTTGCAGCTGTATTTGCAGAGAAAGGTGGTTCTATAAAGTATTGACACGGGGGCTTAATACAAATGCACGGCACATGTTTCACATATTTATTTGTAAATGTTTTTATCATTTTTAACCATTTATCATTTTCCTTCCACTTCACAATTATGTGCCACTTTGTGTTGGTCTATCACATAAAATCCCAATAAAATACATTTACATTTTTGAGTGTAACATGATAAAATGTGGAAAATGTTAATGCACTGTATATTTCCTCCATAATACCCCAATGGTTGTTGCAGTTTCAATTGTTTTTTGAGGTTAACTCTATCTTTAGACGATTATTATGGCATTATAGGGCCCCATGGGTTAAGTTGGAAGACTTGGAGACCTAAAAATGAAGGGGGTTTGGCTATGCCTAAGCCTTGGATATATTATTTGGCAACACAGTTACAGCATTAAATCGGAGGTATGACTGAATCCACACAGCAGAGTTCTTGCCCAATAGAGTCCATTGTACTCATCTTACTACATATCACCAAACTAGCAAGTGTTACCCACTTAAACCATATACTGAGACACAGCAAGTTCCTTACCTTTGCCTATTTACAAGAAAATTCCCCCCCCCCCCCCAATGCATGTACTACTATCTTCGACGTGTGGTGAAAGCACAAGGGGGACTGGTGATTTGGCATAAATTCTCAACCCCGATATTCAATGTAATTGAAAGTACAACTACTACTAAATGATTAATTTCCAGATGTTACACCATGCTACTAGCTGATTTCTTAAGAGATCACCTTTTAGTGGTGGGGAGACAGTGGGATTCTGATCTAGGACCTTTTGAGAAAGACCAGTGGGAAGAGGCCCTTCAGGTGGTATAACTATTTTCTCTTAACGTAACCCAAAAGTTATTGCAGCTATATAATCCTACGGCTCACTATACCCCACTCACTTTTTTAGGATGGGCATTTTTGAGGACCCCACGTGTAGTAAATGTAGCCGGGACCATGGGGACCTGATTAATTTTTCAGAGGTGTCCCAAACTGCATATCTACTTGGAGAGAATTTTATGTACCTTCAGTGCAGTGTTTAAGGCCCCTTATCCAACAGGACCCTAGGCACTATATACTTAGAATAATTGACGCTCTACAACTACCCATGGACACGAGGGAGGCTATAGTGAGGGCATTCTTTTAGGCATGCATGGTTATCCTACAGCACTGGAAGTGGGCATATCCCCCTCACCCATATGGAATGGTTGCATGGAGGATGCTCTTAGACTGAAGAAATATATTTTTCCAACATAGAGGTTGCCCTAATAAATTTGAAAAGCTCTGGGGGCCCATGGTTGGATACCCTGAGTCTATGTTGATCGATCTGGTGATGTACAGGATTCTTTGTGTGCATAAACCCAGGCTGAAGTCACTATGACTAGACTGGGTTCACACAAGAGCGGTGAGAGAAACTGCATGCGATTCGAACTGGAATTGCCTCACATTCCTGTTCAAATTGCATGTGATTATTTTCAGTGCGATTTGAGCCCATCCATTTTGTATGTACTCAAAACCCACCGCAAAGGTATCGGAGCATTTTTATGAGTACTCATGCAAATGCTTAGTATCGGCACCAATGTCAGTGCAACACTAATTTATATATACACATACTATGGCTAATTTAGACAGGAGCTATTAAACCTACAAGCATGTCTTTTGGAGCATAGGAGGAAATGGGAGTATTCTGAAAAACTCCATGCACGTAGTGTCCTGATTGTGATTTGACCCTAGTGCTGAAAGGCGGATATGGATTGCATGTCTCAAAGCTTTGGTTTACTAAAGAAGTAGATGCTATTCTTCTAACAAAGTGAATGTTCTGTTTGTAAAGTGTATTTTTTCCCTTTGCAACGTACTGTAAATGTTGTTTAAGATGAACTAGTGGTCACATTGAACACCCAATCATATAGTAGCACACTCTACATAGGTAGGTGCTAGAGGTGAGGATTTTTAAAGTGCAGGTCAATTTAGGCAGGGCTAGCTGGAAGCTAGGCCTGTTTGCTTTGATCTGTGTGGGCTGGGAGTGGCTCAGAGCAGCAGCTGTGACTCACAAACCACATCACTCCATGGGTACTGCCCTCTTGCCTTTGCCTTGATTCTAGAAGAAGAGGAGGGGAAGAGGTGGTGCTGTCTGGGGTGTTTTCAGGGAGCCCTGACCAATCGTTACCTAGGATTGGCAGGGGGCAGGCCTCCTTTTGTCGTGTAGAAGAACTGAGGATGTAATAATAGGCTGTCGGGGGCCTTTGCAGGAGCTTCCCAGTCTGGTGGGGGGGGGGGGGTTGACCTTGGGCCAGGGACTCAGGTGCAGGACGGATCTCTTCAAGAACTCATGGATCTGAACAGGATGCACAGAGAGGAGTCGGAGAGCACAGCAGGTGCTAGTACTGCCGGGCAAGTCTTCAGGAGGGAACAACCGTTTTGCAGCCAGGAGAGCTGGTGAGTGACACATGCCATCAGACTGGAGAGGCATGCCGGAGATGACAGAGGAAACAATGCTGGGTGTGGAGCCAGTGAGGATTGCAATGCCACGGGCAGTGAAGACAGGCAGCTGCATTCATACTGGGAGCAGTAGTCCACCTAGGACAGCTAGCACTAACGACTTCCTATTTTTTTGTTTGCTACATTAAAGGGGCCCGCGGTTACCAAGACTTGACCGAGTCAGTGTCAGGCCAAAACATGTGCTAGCTGTGTCTGAGAAGTTAGAGTTGTGCTAGAGCGTAAGGCTGCATTCACACCTGAGCATTTTGTCGCCTGAAGCGAGACGCTCAAAGGTGCTAGAGGGGAAAAATAACATTATTCTCTATGGAGATGGTTCACATCCCCACTGCAAAACGCCGAACGCCTGAATTTCAAACAAGTCCCGGACCCTTTTTTGTTGCGCGAATCGGGCGGCTTGTGCGTTTTCCATTGGTTTTGCCAATGACCTGTACAAAACCGCGGTTAAAAAACGCCGCAAATCACCTACGCTTAGGTGTGAATGCAGCCTAACAGTCTGCAAGCAAGAGTTGTACTAAAGGAGACTGTAGTAGCCAAGTGTATATAGTTGTCCCAACTGTTTGTTATACAATCAACCAATTCCTTGTTCTACTGGGAATCCCATATATTCCTTTCCCCATCCAAGTTCAAATCCCTCATTAAAAATACAAAACAAGCACATGGACGGTTATTGTCTTAAAAGTGACTGGGAAGTGAATGGCGGGCTGTGCAGGGCGACAGGTGGGACACAACACTCGGCTCCTACGGGGGCACTGTTACACATATGTGAGGGCAATGTAAAAAAAACATGAATTTTGCTAGCAAGATTGGGTAACGGTACGAAGAAAATGTTTTTTTAACCTTCTTTGTCTTATTTTTTATTCCTTTTTTTTCTTATTTTTTTTCATTTATTTTACACTGACCAGAGCGATATAATTGTATTTGTTGTGAGTAGCTTTTGTTGGTCTAATCACATGATACAGATGGGCTGTGATTACACTGACCAATCACAGATAGCAACACAATTGAATACAGTAGATGGATTGAAAGGAAAGCATCTATTGTATTCAACGGTCATGTGACCTGCTGTGATTGGTTACATTGATCCCATGGTACTGACAGTGATTCGGTACAGTGATCAGTCATTGGCTGTGTCCGGTGGAGGCATCCGGTGACAGATTGTGCCGCTGTACTGCCCCGCGATCTGAGAGGACGTTGTAAAACGTCCGCCCGGATCGACAAGAGGTTCCCACCGATGGCCTCCTGCCATAGGCCGGGTAGGAACCAGTTGGTTTATTTGCTGGGGGCCCACAGTTCCCTTACTAAAATACTGATCTAAAAGAAAGAAAATACCTGAGTGTCTCTGTGCTGAGTAGCTCTCATCTTCAGCTTAGCGGGGGACCATCTTCTTGTGGGATCTTGCCAAAAGGATGCGGATGTCACCCTTTTTACAGTTTAGTGCAACAGTTTTGCAAAACCTCAACAAATAAGCATACCTTTTATATTTTTAATCCAATGTATGCTTTAAGTTTTTAGATGGTGGGCAAGAATGAATACCTCTGTAGGGTTGTGCTGTTAAAGTGCTGCACCTGATATAACATATTTGGAAAACTCAACAATGGCCACAGGACTGGAAAAATCTGTTTACATTCTGATACCAAAGAAGGACAGCACCAAAAAATTTTGAAACTACCGTACCATCGTACTCCTCCCACACGCTAGCAAGGTTCTGAAATTATGGCTCAGGGCTTTAGCACACGCCCCACACCATAAAAGGCAGCCTGCAAGGCGGCCTTGTGTAGTGTGTTGCAGCGTTGTTAATGAGAAGATCAGTCCTATAGAGGGAGAGAGAGAGAGACAGACAGTGTCTTTATTACTAGATAGAGCAGGCAGGCTAGTCAGTTTAGTTAAATTTACAGTGTGTAGAGGATATATATACATCCCAGGAGTTGTACATATATTTATACATTGTATAGTTTAGCTAGATCAGCTATTCCTATTTGTCAGGCAGTTGATGAATGAATGAATGAATGAATGAAAAACTTATATAGCGAAGCACATGCGAACTAAATCGCCTCTGGGCGCTTGTTGTTCCTGTCTTCTTTGGTATCAAAAGAGATGAGTCTTGATCTTTCTCCTGAATGCTGAGTGGTTCTCCTCCAACCGAATGTTGGTTGGTAAAGCGTTCCATAGTCTGGGACCTTGGACCGCGAATCTTCTATCTCCTTTGGACTTGTATTTGGCTTTCGGTATCTGTAGCAGATTTTGGTTGGTGGATCGCAGAACGCGATTGGGATTGTGAACTTTTATTTTTTCGCATAGATAACGGGGGCATTCCCATGGATACATCTATGCGTTAGACAGAGTGCTTTAAAAGTGATTCTGTCTTTTACTGGTAACCAGTGAAGGGCTCTCGGTGAAGGCGAGATTGATTCCCAGGGTTTTTTCCCAGTCACAAGTCTAGCGGCCGTATTCTGAACGACTTGTAGATGAGCGATTTGGTACTTGGGGAGTCCGAGGTAGAGTGCATTTGCATAGTCCAGTCTGGAGTTTACAATTGCTCCCACCACGACTGCTATGTTTTCTTTGGGAATAAAAGGCATAAGTCAGTGTAGTAGCCGTAGCTTAGTCTTCTAACGTGTTGTATTGCCCGTGTGCTGTATAGTTTGCACCTAAACGTACTTGGTGTTTACTGCACTTGGGCCGTATAGTTTGAACCAAGAGCTACCACAAGTACCAGCTGGATTTCGAAGAGGCAGATGAACTAGAAATCAAATTGCCAACATTTGCTGGATCATGGAGACAACAAGGGAGTTCCAGAAGAATATCTACTTCTGCCTTATTGACTAAAGTAAAGTTTTTATATTGTGTTGATCACAACAAGATTTGGCAAATACTGAAAGAAATGGAAATACCAGACCACCCCGCCTGTCTTCTGAAAAACTTGTAGGCGCAAGTCAAGAAGCAACAGTTGAGAAGGGACGAAGCGGTTTATAGAGTCGTGGCAGAACAGAAAACACATCAGAACAATTTTCTGTGGGGGTGAGCTTCCAGTGTTTTACTGTTAACATGCCTCGCAAGTTCACCATCCGCACCTACTTCGTCCCTACATTTTTTTAAATTACTTTGTGTTTCATTATTATGTGGCTTCATTCTACGAGGTTTACAATGAGAAGGGTGTACAATGAACATACACAGACGCTGTGAATCCGTTGTGCCACCAAACTGCAAGGAGGACTCTCCAGCGAATCTTGGCATTACACAAGATGAAATGTTAGCTGCTGGGCAAAAGTAAAATACAGGTGCTCAGGAGACTCAGCCACTGATTCCTAGGAGTCCCATCAGTGGAAGATGGGTCCAACATCTCCAAATGATCTAGCCTCAACATGTCCATGTGATCAGGGTTTATTTTTGATTTTCTTTTAAAAAATAAAGTACAATGCATTTTCAGTGAGAACAAAAAAAACAAAAAGATCATGACAATCCCATCACTCCATGGGACCCATCACTCCTTGGCAAATAGGAGAAGAAATGGAAACCGTGACAGATTTTATCTTCCTAGGCTCCAAATCGCAACAGACGTAGCTGTGAATTTAAGAGACGCTTGCTTCTTGGGAGGAAAGCAGTGGCAAACCTGAACAACATTATAAAAAGCAAACCCATCACCCTACTGACTAAGCGTCGTATAGTCAAATCTATGGTATTCCCGGTAGTAACTTATGGCTGTGAAAGTTTGACCATAAGGAAGGTTGAACACCGAAGAATTTATGCTTTTGATCTATAGTGTTGAAGACTCTCTTGAAAGCCCCTTGGGCGGCAAGAAGATCAAACCAGTCAATCTTAAAGGAAAACGATCCTGAATATTCACTGAAAGGACAGATCCAGCGGAAACTCCAATACTTTGGCCACCTTATGCGAAAAAGGGAATCATTTAAAATACGTGATACTGGGAAACACGGAAAAAAAAAGTAGGGGTAGACAGAAAACTAGATGGATAGATGGCATTATCGAAACGATGAATATGAAATTAAAGGCAGTGGAGGATAGATAAGCCTGACATGCTATGGTCCATGGGGTCATGAAGAGTCTGACATGTTTAAACGACTGAACAATGATGGCGGGGTTATTATTTGTTGGTAAGATTTTCCTCTCACTGGCCTGGTAAAAGTGATTTTACCACAGAGGAAATTCTGAAAAAAATCTAACTGGCACACAGCCATACACATCTGACAGAAGTTCTAGTCATCCACCACAGAATATAAATATGCCATGAGTATAAAAAGAATTCGCTCCAATCAATGCAGATACCGGATGAGAATACAGGGTCTCTCAAGACCAGTCAAGATCCCTTTCCATACATAGGTAATAGGTTTGAAAGATAGATGTTCTTGCTTACTGTTTATCGTTGAATAGTAGGAGGCTAGAGTGTTCACTGCCCACTGGTTCCTGGATGCCTTTTTTTATTTCTGTGCTTTCAGAAGGAATACAGTTTAAACCAATTACATTAAGTAATTTTGTTTTCACATTTTAATCTGTGTTTGCTACTGCTGCAAATGGTCTGTGACTGATAACTTTAGATGGTTAGCTACCTGCTATCTTAAATTTATTTTTAATTTTTCAGGCTCATTTACTCAATTTGATCTCTTTAATCTGCTGCATATACAGTATACAATGTACATAAGTATATTCACGGACAGCAGAGACCGCAGGATTGAAACAAACCTATTCATTATATTAGAGCAGCTATATGTTTAAAAAAAGAAATGTAGCACCCTCTACCCTTAGGTAGGTGCTAGAGTAGTGGGTTTTTGTGTATACTGCCAGTGCAGATAAATTTAGGCAAGCCTAGCTGTAAGCTAGGCCTGTTTATTTTTTTCTGGGAGCAGGGGAGTGGTTTTAGTGTAGCAGCAGGTGATTGACATGTGCCTCAGCTCTTGGGCACCGCCTCTATTCCAGGGGGAAGGTTCTGGAAAAGGGTAGAGAGCTGGAGTGACATGGGGCACATGTAGACCAATCCCCAACTAGGATTGGCAGGGGGCAGGCCTCCTATATATAACCATGGCCAGCCTGCTGTGTGAGGAGTTGTGCGGAGGATCTGAATGATGCCGTGTTAGACTGTCGTGGTTTGAGGAAACCCGCTTTCGGTGGGGGGGTACCTCAGGCAGGGAGCTCGGGAGTTTTGGGAGCTGGGAGGGAGCCTCTCTACACGGTCATTGAGAGGTGTCGGGGAACAGGTGCAGGAAAGAGGACAGTTGGGAACACTGCAAGGAAAGTCATTCAGGAGCAGGGATCAATGCCTGGGGTCGGTGAGTGAAAAGCACAGTGGAAAGCTCTGGAGACATGCCAGGATTTGGATGTGGAGCCAGAGGCTGTATGGTTGTTGTGGAGTCAAGTCTCTGCAGCCAGGGGGGCTGGCAGGATTTGCATTTGGTCAAATAATGGTTCTTTTACAAGCATTCATTAGTCATCTGTGAAGACGAGGCTGGATGACATCACTTCTGCTCTACACAGGAACATTGGAAAAGATCCCCCATGCCTCACTATCCAAGCAAGGCATTGTGAACTCACTGCACCAAGCTTCGCTACAGACAGAACAACATTGAAAAACGGGGCCTGTAGATCCCAATGTGCCACCCAAACCTCACCACGATAGCAAGGCCTGACACGCAATGAGGTCTATTTAACAACCAAACCCCACTATCAAAGCGAGGCCTGATAAACTAACATCCAGCTGGATGATATTGATAACGTTCAAATCAGCAGCGATCTAAGAAGATACAGCCATGCCACACCATTAAAGGAACATATCTATTTTTCAAATTCATTATAAATTCCTCAAGTCCATGTAATCATTGGCGCTATAGTCATAATAAAAGTCAAATCAAACTGGGGTTATCCCTAACAATCTAGAATGCTAATATTGGTTAATGTTCCAAAACCGACATAAATTCAACCCTCAAACACAAACTAGCCGTTTGAATGGCGACAAGATAGTTGATGGATAAAAATTGCTATAATAAATGGGTATTAAAATTATTAAAAATGTGTTATTATAAAAGTCAAGCTCTATTAATAAAAGTGTTAATATCCCTCTCCACATTTTAACCCCTGTGAATAGCGAGTCAGTAACTCGTAAATCCAGAAAGTTTTGAGTCTGGAAACTCCTACTGTTGGCCCCACCCCTCCATGGAGCAACATAACGGTCAATAATCAAGAATTGGGTCCCTGTTGGGTCACGGGTATGGTGTTGCTGATTAATGCTGAGGGTCCGTGTGTTTGACTTTACCAAACTTGATTAAGTTGATATGTTTGGTTACCCTGGTCGTGAATGGCCCGCCCAACATATTGTTTACCACATGGACATGTCAGTAAATACACAACATTAATAGTTGCGCATGTACAAAATGGTTTGATTGGATCCCGGTTAGTTGCTGTGGACCTAAATTCTTTGCTGGCCTTTCTCCCACAGGTGTACTACTGGCATACAAGGCATTTCTTACAAGGGTGGTAGCCTGTTATCTGTGTAATTGGTGCACTCTTTTTCCCTTACTTGGCCATCATGGATCAAATATAACAAATGGCCGAGTTTTAAAAATGTGGCCCAATCCAGCAATAAAAAAGATGGAACTAGTACAAGTGCTCGACAAGGATGTGTCTACACAGTAAGTTGCAGGAGAACAGCATTGGTAGCAGAAGTCCAACACTTTTGGTGCAGAAAATGCATGATTTTATGTTCCATAAACTCTAGAAGTGGAACTGCAGCCACAAAATCATTACAATAAAATACCCTTTCTGTTTTTTCTCCTCCCTAACACACGACTGTTTTAGCTTTTTCCTACATTCCCAGCCCATCAATACATTATACAGTGATTCACATCCACACACTGTCCTAGCATAAAAAGTTAGTGCAATGTTTCTTGTTTGCTGCTCCTTTCCTCTGCAATTATTTTGTGGAGTCCAGAGTAAAAAAAACATGTCATTTAACTGGGTGCCTAGACATCAGCTCTTGGCATTATATTGCAATAACAAGAATTACATGCAGGGATGCATGCACAGTGAAGGGTTTACTTTAGTCATCAGCTTCCTCACTCTTGGTGCAGATTTTAGGGAAAAAGCCTTAACTCTGTAAATGGCTTAATTAAATATTATAATTTGTTTTATAAATATATAAAAATATTTAACTTATGGAAAATGATTCACAGAGCAGTATGGATTATCTAAAGACACAGCACAGCAGTAACATGCCGTAAGTTCTGACCATCTTCTGTTGTAGCTAAGCTGTCTTTGACAGTTTTATATACAGTGTTATTGGAAATTGTGTGCTCCATTGGTGAGTCAGAGGCAGCACTTTTCCAGAGAGAAATCCTATTGATTCTTCCCTAAACTACAGGGATCTCTTAATTAGGGTTGTCCCGATACCGATACTAGTATCGGTATCGGGACCGATACCGAGTATTTGCGGGAGTACTTGTACCCCCGATACTGAAATAGAATACTCCCCCCCCCCATATTGCAGCGATGCGTCCCTCATACCTTTTTAGATATGCTGACGCTGCCTCTCTCTGCCGCATACCGCCGTATCCCCCTGCACAATCGCATAGCTTACATTACAAGCATTCATTCTGAATACTTGTAAATGGCCGTGTATTGTCACTCCCCTTCTCCGGATTGGAGGGATCCCTCCAATCCCGAGCAAGGGGGAGTGTCTATGCACGAATCCGCGTATAGACACTCCCCCTTGCGTGGGATTGGACGGATCCCTCCATTCGGAGAAGGGGAGTTTTAATACACGGAGCGCGGCCATTTACAAGTTTTTAGAATGTAATGCGCTACGCGATTGTGCAGGGGATACGGCGGTATGTGGCAGAGGCAGCATCAGCATATCTAAAAGGTATGAGGGACGCATCGCTGCAATATGGGGGACATACATGGCTGCATATGGGGGACATACATGGCTGCATACATGGCTGCATATGGGGGACATACATGGCTGCATATGGGGGACATACAATGGCTGCATATGGGGGACATACATGGCTGCATATGTGGGGGACATACATGGCTGCATATGTGGGGGACATACATGGCTGCATATGTGGGGGACATACATGGCTGCATATGTGGGGGGACATACATGACTGCATATGTGGGGGGACATACATGACTGCATGTGGGGGATATGACATGGCTGCAATATGTGGGGGACATGGCTGCATTTGTGGGGGGACACGGCTGCATTTAGGGACACATTTAAAAAAAGTATCGGTATTTGGTATCGGCGACTACTTGAAAAAAAGTATCCGTACTTGTACTCGGTCCTAAAAAAGTGGTATCGGGACAACCCTACTCTTAATGTATTGACACCAATTCCTAAAAGTTTGGCACTAAGAAATGCTGGTGATGGAATTGTGTATACTACACTGCTTAGAATATTAAACCAAAATTGTATAATATTGCAGCTTAGCAATCCTTAGATGTGGTGGCTGCTTTAGTATTTTTTTGGATATTTTTTTACCCTCTCTTTACCTGGTGATTTGGCCAGTAACACACCTCCTGTATTAGTGTGTTCCCACTCTAAAGGAAAAAGCAATTTTTTTTCATCAATAAATAAAAGCCGATATTTGTAAGCACCCCTGTGATACATGTGCAGAAGAGCTTGTTCAGTTGAAAAACGATCTGGCCAGATCACCAGGTGAAAATAAGAGAGCCAGGGAGCTGTGGTGGCTCAACGCGATTGGCACTGCGCTGACAAGCCGTTCACCTCTGCAGCCAAGGGTTCGGATCCCGGTCTCGGCTGCATGTGAATTGAGTTTGGTGGTCTCAGCACGGCTCCCGGTGGGTGTGCTATGCAAAGTAAGCCTGCGCTTAGTACGCCCACCCCCCTCCCACAAAACCACCACACTTACACGCACTCAAAATTGGGTTAACATACACGCACTTTGGCCACGCGGTCTCTAAAAAAAGAGAGACGAAGGACTAACAGGGATGGCTGAGCGGGCTAGGTTCTCTCACTCCCTCATAGGGGAGTCCCTCTGCCCTGTTGGGCTTCAAAGCGGAGCAGGTACGGCGGGCTGTGTGGAAGGACCCCCTCACACCCGCCATTGCCACCCGGGGGCATGAAGAAAGATGGCAGATTGCCTCTGGGGGAGGCCTGCCTACTCCCAACTCCTGCAGTCCGGCTCCTCTCTCAAGTACACGCACAAAATACACCTAAAAAAAAAAAAAAGAAGAAAATAAGAGAGCCTAAAAATGAAAATGTATGCAGCCATGACACCTAAGAATTGTTAACCACTACAGCAGTTACACGCACTTTTTAATCTGCATAAATGTGAGTGTATTCTTTACATACGATAACATTTTTTAGACGTTATTACGCTATGTCAATGTTTTCCTTCTGGGTCATGCATATGGAGGAACGATGATTTGACTATATATGGATAAGGAGACACAGACAGAGTGACAGGATCCCTGGATTCCTAGTGCTGGCTTGCTTTGATTTTATGCACTGTTGATCTCGTCAGAGGTCCAATCATTTTGGTAAGCAGTTAGAACATAAGTGGTGGAGGATACTTTTATCAATCTGGCTGATGCACACAATTCTTTTGGAGCTGTTCAACACCCATTCGGATTACTTTTGTTATCTCTGTCACATCCTTCTTTGAACTTTTGGGATTAATCTATCCTACACAAACTTTTGATTATCTATCATTAGTGTCAAGCTACTAAATCTTGCACTGGTGTTTTTTGTGCACTATATATATATACAGCATATTGTTATATCCATGTTTTATGTTTGCAATATTTTAATGCAGCACAGCTTCCTTTTTTTCTATCTTGCTATTTATGTTTATATCTGACATACTAGCTGCAGCAGCATTCATTCATTTATTCATGTTCACGTTACTATCCACTGTTCACACACTATTGGACCTGCGCAGTATTTTTTCCAACCATATAGTTTAACAAGTGAAAAAAAAGCAAGTGTAACGCCAAAAAATATATATACATATAATAAAATAACTCCACTTATGAGGTGGGTATTGGAGACAGGGATTGAGTGTCCCCTTTCCCACCAATGATAGGGGTGTCCCGTACTCAGGTGATCAATGTGTTCAAACAAAGAAAGAATACAAAGTTGTGTATATATATATCGCCTTAAATGGCGGTAATCGACCAAAAAAGGAATGAAAAGTGAGAATATACATAAATAATGGTGTACATTCAATGTGCGACAAGGCCACAAATATTTCAAACTTGAGCCAAAAAATCAGTGTGAGTTAATAACAATGATAAAGTTCAAACAACAAAAAAGTAACCCAGTGTAAGGGGTTGGGAGCAGTACTTTAGTCCTTTAACCACTTAAGGACCGCCTACTGCACATTTACGTCGGCAGAATGGCACGGCTGGGCACATCAACGTGTATATATACACGTTGATTTTAGTACCCAGCCGTGGGTCGCGCGCGCGACCCGGTCCGAAGCTCCGGGACCGCGGGATTCGTGGACCCGATCGCCGCTGGAGTGCGGCGATCCGTCCCTGGAGCGGAAGAACGGGGAGAGCCGTGTGTACACACGGCTTCCCCGTGCTTCTCTGTGGCCGCAGCATCGATCGCGTCATCCCTGTAATAGGGGGACGCGATCGATGATGTCACACCTACAGCCACACCCCCCTACAGTTGTAAACACACACATTAGGTCACACATTCCCTACAGCGCCACCTGTGGTTAACTCCCAAACTGCAACTGTCATTTCCACAGTAAACAATGCAATTTAAATGCATTTTTTGCTGTGAAAATGACAATTGTCCCAAAAATGTGTCAAAATTGTCCGAAGTGTCCGCCATATTGTCGCAGTCACGAAAAAATCGCTGATCGCCGCTATTGGTAGTAAAAAAAAAATAATTAATAAAAATGCAAAAACTATCCCTTATTTTGTAAACGCTATACATTTTGCGAAAACCAACCGATAAACGCTTATTGCGATTTTTTTTACCAAAAATACGTAGAAGAATACGTATCAGCCTAAACTGAGGAAAAAAAATGTTTTTTTATATATTTTTGGGGGATATTTATTATAGCAAAAAGTAAAAAATATTGCATTTTTTTTAAATTGTCGCTCTATTTTTGTTTATAGCGCAAAAAATAAAAACCGCAGAGGTGATCAAATACCACCAAAAGAAAGCTCTATTTGTGGGGAAAAAAGGATGCCAATTTTGTTTGGGAGCCACGTCGCACGACCGCGCAATTGTCGGTTAAAACGAAGCAGTGCCGAATCGCAAAAAGGGGCAAGGTCCTTTACCTGCATTTTGGTCCGGGTCTTAAGTGGTTAAAGAGACAGTACGAATTATAATCCCAAAGATCCCAGGTGTTGACTTTGGGTCAGAGATTACAATCACAGGAAGGAGATGTAGATCCTCACACTCTGTGGATCGCACTGATGTCAATTCCTTTCCCAGTGAGTACCTTCAAGTTCATATATCTCAGAGAATGCAATCCAAAAATCTTGGTGATATAGAAATGGTGAAATACTCTTACCAGATTCTGTGGACCCGTAACTCACCATATGGCGGAGGGTCTCAAAGGCGTGGACAGATTGAAGGCTGTCTTTCCTTTATTCTCTGTATGATGTCACCAGCGGACTTCCAAGATCTGGGAGGCTTACAAAGGTTCCAAGTATTGCTCGCATTCAGGGATGTAAAAATGTGATTCCATATAACCAATCAGTAGGTTATCACACCCAAAAAAAGGGAGAAAAAAGGAATTCTCATAGTGTAAAAAAGTACCAAACTTTAACAAAAAGATTACAAAATGTAGGCATTCCCACCGCAATACATCTCATTCCAATTCAAATCCAAAAATGAAGGACTGTTTGAAAGTTCACAGCACAGAAAAATGCAAGCACAATCACTCCACTCCCTCAATGAAGTAGGTAGGGGTATAAAGCAAAAATGTGCAAGAAATTGGGAATGAACCCAGCGTACCCGACCGGTTTGGTCTCATAAAGACTTCTACTGGGGTAATAGCCTGGCCCACATCTTCTCCTGCACGTATATATGTCAAAAAATGAAACAAAACCCACCTGTTCAAGATTGTGGCTCCCCCCTCTGAGAGGCGGCGGCGTGCATTCCAATTAGGCATGTTTAACCATGCTATGCGCTCCATATTCCGGAAGAGATGGGCGAGAATATTAACAGCCAATGACGAAACTCGTATGATACGAGTTTCTGATCCCCGTGTTGAAAAATCTCCTCCCATTGGTCCGCTGTCACTCCAATAGGGGGACAGTAAGCAGCGCTAGTCTCGACTTCCGGGCGTGATGGCGTCACGCGCGCACACGTGACATTCGCGTTGTGCGCCGTATGTGTTCCACGATGCGCTCCACGCCTCATAACGCTTACTACCGTGGTATATCAGAGCAACAGTCCTGACAACCTGTGACGCCATTCACCATGGGAACATCAGGACGCGCTAACCGGGATTCATGGAATGATTTCATACATCCGGGGCACGTAGCCATAACGAGAGTCTGTATATATGTCAGGGCCCCCTCTTGTGGACATCTTGGGCGAAAACACCCTAGACCTGTCACCAAATCATTGGGGAAAAAATGCCTTATCTAAACAGATGGGTGTTGAACATGAAAAACCTTATTAATCAAAGTGGTGTAATAATTATATAAAACCTAATGGCACAGTATATACAATAGACACAATGAGGTATCTCCAACCGTCGGGTGGACATAAACATAATATGATAGATGGATATTAACCATAAAAGATCCTAATAGAATCTATAAGTGAGATTATAGAGGAACTTAATGAAAAAAATAAAAAAATGTAGACACACTAAGGCGTCGCAAACCTGTATGTGAAAATGCCCCCATAAAAAAAATATATATGAGCATAAGAACTAAAAAACTAGAAAGGCTAAGGTGAAAGGCTCATAAATTGTGGTCATGGCATGACACCCTAGGGCTTCAACTGTTTAAATGACATCATAAAAATCCCGATATAGTATAACCACTTAACCCCCTGGACCATATTGCTGGTCAAAGACCAGGCCACTTTTTGCAATTCGGCACTGCGTCACTTTAACTTGACAATTGCGCGGTCGTGCGACGTGGCTCCCAAACAAAATTGGCGTCCTTTTTTTCCCCCGACAAATAGAGCTTTCTTTTGGTGGCATTTCATCACCTCTGCGGTTTAGTTTTTACGCTATAAGCAAAAATAGTAACAATTTAGATTTTTTTTTTATATTTTTAAATTTTTGCTGTAAAAAATATCCCCCAAAAATATATAAAAACATTTTTTTTCCTCAGTTTAGGCTGATACGTATTCTTCTACATATTTTTTGTAAAAAAAAATCGCAATAAGCGTTTGGTTTGCGCAGAAGTTATAGCGTTTACAAAATATGTGATAGTTTTATGGCATTTTTATTAATATTTTTTTTCTTTTACCAGTAATGGCGCGTTCAGCGTTTTTTTTTTTATCGGTACTGCGACATTATGGCGGACAGTTCACACTTTTGACATATTTTTGGGACCATTGGCATTTTTATAGCGATCAGTGCTATAAAAATGCATTGATTTACTATAAAAATGCCACTGGCAGGGAAGGGGTTAACACTAGGGGGCAAGGAAGGGGTTAAGTATGTTCCCTGGGTGTGTTCTAACTGAAGGGGGGGGGTGGACTGACTTGGGGAAATGACTGATCGCTGTTCATACATTGTATGAACAGACAATCGGGCATTTCTCCCCCTGACAGGACCGGGAGCTGTGTGTTTACACACACAGCTCTCGGTTCTCGCTCTGTAATGAGTGATCGCGGGTGCCCGGCGGTGATCGCGCCCCCTAGGCAAACGCGACTGCGTTGCGTCGCGCCCCTATTGGCTGTTCGGCGAGATGATGTAGATCTTTTTTCCACCCAGGCTGGACTTCCTCTTTTAAGGAAAATAGTCTATGTATTTGTGTTATTGCAATCCATAACACACACTTGTTTAAATCACTTCATACTTCATGTACACACACGTGTATGGTATCTATCAGTTTGTAGATTTTCACACTTGGTTATCTTATGCTACATAACTTTTATTGCATTCAGGGGTGGTAGAACCACATCTCATGAGAAGTGCAAGGCTCTGGATACTGAAAAGTTGAAAGAGAGTTTTTAAAGCTCTCAGTGGCGGGTCATTAGGTTTCATCTCGGCCTTCATTCATCCTAGGTGCCAGGTGCACCCTTCTTTCTATTTGGACTGTAATTTCATTTTATTATTTTTTTACTAATAACTGTAATTTTTCACCCATAACCACCGATCAGATTAACACTTTCTAGGCAGGTCTGATGCTTAGAAAATGTGATTACACTTAGTGTCTTGTGAAAGTATTCACTCCCCTTGGTGTGTGTGTGTGTGTGTGTGTGTGTGTGTCTGTTTTTTGGTGACATCTATGCCCATTCAGTTTTTGTCCACATTTTCAGATTGAACTGTGCCTAACCCATTATGGCTCTGTAGGCAGCCAGATGTAAACAGACTTGTGTCCATTTACATCAGGCACCTCTGATCTGTCACATTGTGTTTTTCTGGACCCGGATTGGCTTGACGGATGTTGAGAGCACAAGTCTGTTTACATCTGTCTGGCCAAAGGCCTGTATAGAGCTTTCAATCAAGTCTGCCTAACAAACTGACAGGTGGGCCTGATTGAAAACCCTGTGTGATGCTGGGTTCACACTACACTACACGACTTTCATCCTACTTTGCTCTGCGACATTTGTCCTACATTGATCCTACATTGGTCCTACATCCATCCTACTTTCATGAACAGGATACTACTTTGGTCCTACTTTGTGATAGACTGACTTGTTCTTTGACCAATCAAAACAATCCCAGAGTGAGATAAATTCCTTTTACTGGTGCTGTAATCACATGTCAGATGGCAAAAGTCGGATGGTTAGGACAAGGCTCCTACTTTGGTCCTACTTCAATGATATTCAATGGGCTGAAGTAGGATCAATGTAGGACCAAAGTAGTACAGGGAGTAGTTTCAAAGTCAGACCGACTTGTGTAGGACCAGTTAAGACAGCTCTCATAGGGAAACATTGATTTTCACACGTCATGCTGCATGAGCTCCCAATGTAGGAGCGTTGTCGGAACAAGTGTGAACCCAGCCTCAAAGAGGTCTACGGTTCTGTTCATAAATTCAGTTTTTTTTTGCCATCAAGCTTGTGTTTCATAAAGTGATACTGTTGCTAAAAAATAAATAATAATAAAAAAAAGACAGCCTGTAAAAGTACTTTATTAATGCTTTCAGTACCAAATCTGGTAAATCCAACTTTTGCTCTCTTGAAGAGCTACACTTGCTGCTAAAGAATCTTCAGCCTTGAAAATTGTCACTAGTTCCTGCAAGGTCACAGTAGTGACGTGTAGTGGTCCGCAGGTAGAATCACAGTTCAGATGTAAGAATTCAACATTATCAGAAATGTTTAATGCTCCAGTTTTAGGTGTAGCAGATATTACTGTGGTGGTGTTTTTTTTTTTTTTAAACCACTTAACCTCCAGAAGGTTTACCCCCTTCATGGCCAATGAAATTAATATTTTTTTTCACACAAATAGAGATTTATTTTTGTGGTATTTGATCACCACTGGGTTTTTATTTATTATATAAACGAAAAAAGACAAAGTTTTGAAAAAAATAAAAATAAATGTATTCATTGGTTTGTGTGAAAGTTATAGTGTCTACAAACTTTGATATGTACTGTAATTTACACAGCTATGATGATTTTCTAGTAATGGCAGTAATCAGTGACTTTACTGTGGCACTGTGATAAGGTGGTGGACAACCAAAGGTTAACATACACTCGTTGGCAGGCACACTGACATCTATAGTGACACTAATACAATGATCGGATATAACCCTGTACACTGTATTGATGACCCTGGCTGAGAAGGGGGTTAACATCTGGGGCCAATCTAGGGCTTAACTTTGTGCCTAACATGTGTAATGTGTGCTGCTTTTACTATCAGATCTGACTGTTTTTGAACCCTGCTTTACAGGGAGAAAAAGCATTCAGATCACTCATCTGCATACACAGCTCTGTGTATATGTAAACACAGGCCTCTGTGCTGTGATTGGCTACAGCTGATCAGCAGGTCTCAGCCATAAATCATTTGCTGTGACCTGTTAACAAAATCCCACTGTAGCCAGTGACATTGTGAATTAGCAGGGGACGAGTGTATGTGCCCCCCTAACCCGCAATAGGCTGTATAACATACATGTACCTGATTTGTGCTGCCCACCATCAGTAAATATACTGTGGGCGAGTGGGAAATGGCTATAGTTTAACAGAGTAGCCCTGATCCTTCTCTTATTGGGTCCTCCGCCAGCACTCCGAGCCACTCCCCCCTGCTGTGTGCCCCCATAGCAAGCTGCTTGCTATGCGGGCACTCATGCATGCTTGCTCTTAAGCCCCACTCTCTGTCCATAAGACGCAGAAAGTGTTGCTCAGCCCACCTGCATAGTATACATGAAGGTAAAAAACCTTCATCCTTTACAACCACTTTACAAGTGTTTTTTTATCTTTGCACTATCCCATTACAGCAAAACAATATTAATCTAACAATTTTAGAAAGCTTCTCAGTACCCCATGACATCTGCTTTCTTAAGTGCAGTGTTGAAAGACCTGATTCTTAGTTGGCAACTGAACCACATGTTTGTTGCGCATAGGCTCAATTTACTATAATGCTTTGTCATAACTACTGTTGCTGATAGCAATAAAAGCTAAAAATAACAGGCATATGGCGGGAACAAACATAATTAAGGTAGATAAACATGTGTCAGAGTTTTGTGAATTGAGCCACATGGCCAATAAAGATGCAGCAACTTTATCAACCAACCTGGCTGTTCTATGATCAATATATATCGTAATGCAGTACTAAATTTTGCTTGCTTTCAATGCAACTCAAACTAATGACACTTTTAGATTTGGCTAATTAACCAAACTTTTATCAAGGTGCACGTTTAGTCCTTGTCTAACTTTGTTCTATGAAGGAAATTTTTTCACAAGTATTAAAGAAATAAAATCATAGATTTTCCTTGATTCTTCAGCCAGATATAAGTGAGACAATAATAATAATCATAAAACATAAATTAAGGTTGGGTTCTCAAGATATCTAAAGCCCATATGGACTCAGAACATGCATTTTTGTTTTTGTTTTAACATTCGACAACTAGTATTGGAAAAAGTTGAATCTGTTTTTATATCTACTGTACATATCCTAATATATATATATATTTTTTTTTATCTGTGGTATTCTGCTTTGTATTGAATTCCCTTCTCTTTTTTTTTTTATGCAAAAAGCAAATCCCATACAATTGATTTAATAAAGCTGTACTTGGCTAACATCTACAGAGTCGCTTAAAGGGAAAACATTTTTTTGCTGAAATGACTGTTTACAGGGTATAGAGACATAAAAGTTAACTGATTCCTTTTTCAAAATGATTAAAAATAGATAAAAATCAATCATATAATGTGCCTGCAGGTTAGTTCCACTTTTGAACTGGCTTCATGTTTCTGTGAAGTAGAAATAGACACACAGAACAAAAACAAACAAACCAGGGCAGTGTTTTGTTTTTAAAATGAATCTGATTTGTTCTGGCAAGTTTTAGACACACCATAATGACAGCTCAGACCACCGTGAGAAAGCTCCCTGCACTGTGGTTATAAGGAAACAGACAAGCAGGAAGTGTGGAGAACAGAGCAGGATTACAGCAACTTCAAAGCAAAAACGAACAATAAGGACATGAAACCAGTATTGCAGAATGGTAAAGGAAGCTATTTAGCTAAAAAAAATAATTCCTTTAGCGATCCTTTTAAATAGTGATTTCTACACCCCACTCTACCCCACCCTCCCCCACCCTCATCCTAGGGCCCCGGGTTCTATGGACGCTCTAATATAGGTTTTGCAGATTTATATTTTTATGAAATAATTCTTAATATTTATTGGCTAGATATTGGGAGATATGGTTTTCATTTACTTGGTTTATTATTTTGTGTGTTGATAATATTTACCAGTTGTACTAGTCACTCAATATATTATTTCCTTATGCTCTCAATTGCTCAACATAGATCCATGTTTTTTTTTTATACTCTTTCCACTTTTTCCATTTTTCATGCGATTCTCCATTTGTCTCAACGACACTCCCCTTCAACGCCTCCATTCTATGGGTTTCCTCAACTGCGTCTATCCACTCCCATATCTGGGGGCTATCAGTATCCTGCCACTTTTTTGGTATAAGCCTTTTCGCTGCATTCATCAAGTGTGGAACTAATGACTGCTTATACCTTTTAATTCCCTCACAGCTTCCGTGAAAAAGTACGATCCAGTACGATCCAGGGATCTTTTTTTAGCTCTTTACCTGTGATCTCTTTGATTTGGGTCAGGACAGCATCCCAATATTTTTGGATTTTCGGGCAGGTCCACCACAAATGCGCTATCGTTCCTCTTTCTGGACATCCTCTCCAACACTCAGCGAGCTGGCCAGCTTTAAAATTACACGCTTTGTCAGGAGTGATGTACCAGCCCGAAATACATTTATAATTAGTCTCGGCAGTATCAATGGCTAAGGAATGGGTCAGTTTCATTAGTCTTTCAAAAGTGTTTTTCCCTCTAAGTGTTCCTAACTCCCTTTCCCATTTCTGTACAAAAGGGGGTTCCCCCGTGCATCTATCTTTACCAATATCCTATATCATTTTGAAACCGTGCCCTTTAAATTCTCCATATGACATAATTTCTCTAATGGAGTCAACTTCGCCTTCGTCCGTAATGGTCGGGGGAGGTGTTGCACAAAATGATATAGCTAGGAGTACCGCCACTTATTAAGATCCCAGATATCAGTTCTGGATTTCAGCTCTTCATAGGTCCTTATTTCCCCATCTTTTATTATATCACCCAAGTGAACTTTTTCTTTTCTAATCCAATTCCCCCCAAAAAAAATTTCCCCAGGTGCAAAGTATGCGTTTTCTTTTAAATTAATTAGTAGAGAATTATATTTCTTATCCATTTGTGTCTGTATCTTATCCCATAATCCCATAATCTTAGGGTGTCACGTGTCATTGCAAAAGTGTTATTATCTAGTGCTCTAAATTGTGCAGGTATCCAGATATTTCCCAATAGTGCTTTGGCTTGTTTCTTGTTTCTTTGGCTTGTTTCTTGTTTCTTTTCTATTTGCACCCATCTTTTTCCTGGTCTATTCCTGGCCCACTCAACCACCCGTGAAAGGACGGCTGCCTGGTGGTATTTTCTAATATCAGGCACTGCTAGACCCCCATGTTGCTTGTCTTTTTTTATAATTGAGAGGGAGATTCAATGTTTTTTCTTTTTCCACACATAGTTCATAAGTATTGAATTTAAGATTCTGAGGTATTGTTGGGGTAAGGCTATTGGAATCAATTGAAATTTGTATAATATTTTTGGTACTATTATCATTTTCAACATATTTATAAGTCCTATCCAAGAAATAGGTTTATTTATTGTTTTTTTAACATCACTTTTGATCTCGTTTAACAGGGGCAGATAGTTTATTTTATAGATTTTCTTGGCCGAATTGGCCAATTTTTTGCAATGGTATTTTAATTCTTTTCTCCAGGGGAAAGCACAAATCCCTTTCACAAGCCTTATTTCTGTTTTGTTAAGATTTATGTTTATTATTTCCGATTTGGTTACATTAATATTGAAGTTTGAAATGGCCCCATATTGTTGTAATGTCTTCATTAACCTAGGGATCGTATTGAGGGGGTTTGTAAGATAGAATATGATATCGTCCGCAAAGGCTGACAATTTATGTTCTTCCTCTTCTACCCTGACGCCATTGATATCTGGATCATTGCGGATCGTAGCCAACAATGGTTCCAAGGATAATATGAAGAGTAGGGGGAACAGAGGACATCCCTGTCGTGTTCCATTCTTCATTTCAAAGGCCTCCGATAGTATGCCATTTATTTTGATTTTTGCAGTAGGGTGATAATAGAGTGTTTTTATCCATCTGATCAGCCTATTCCCCAAGCCCATCGTTTCAAGTGTTTGCATCATGAGTCCCCAGTCTACCCCGTCGAATGCTTTTTCGGCATCTATTGACAGGAATAGACCTAAGGACTCATCCTGCCTTATCTTCTGGATTGAGGAGTGCTCTTATGCCATTGTCTTTACCCTCCCTGCCGGGGACAAACCCCACCTGGTCAGGATGGACCAGAAGATACATAACCCTTTTCAATCGCTCCTCTAAAATTTTCGCGAAAAGTTGAATATCCGTATTTAATAACGATATTGGTCTATATCCTGAGCAGAGTGAGCTGTCCTTCCCTTCTTTTAGAATGATTGCTATAGATGCAGTAAGAGCTTCCTTGTTTCAAACTCAGACCCTAGAACGTTAAGGTATTTACAAAGCCTTGGTACCAGTATATTGCTAATTTTTTTGTAATAAAACACTGTAAACCCGTCTGGGCTTTTCCCGACTGCCGTATTTTTCAAAGCCTTTTTAATTTCGTCTTCAGTTATGGGTCTATCCATGTGTGAACTTTCGATATCATCTATCTTCGGTAATCCTGCTTTCTCTAGGAAGTCTCGGGTTTTAGCCTCTTTTTCTTCCCCCTTGCCACCCCTTCTGATTAATTTTATATAGTTCCTCATAAAAGTTCTTTGAAAGTTTTAGCAATGTCCTTGGTGGAATAGGCCAAGTCCCCATTTTTCCTTTTTAATTTTTTCAATATCATTTCTGGTTTTCTTTTTATGGGCCATTTTTGCAAGGTGCTTGCTAGATTTATTTCCCCAGAGATACCTCTCTCTAGCCATGTTGTTTAGATTTTTCTTAGCGTCTTGTTCCAGAATCTCCTTTAGTTCATCTCTTTTTAAGGGTTAAGCTAAGATATGTATCTTTTGATGTCTGTTTTTTATGTTTTTGTTGTAGAACGGTTATTTCTCTGACCAACATGTTGAACTTCCTATTTCTCTCTATTTTCTTCTTCGCCCCCTCGGAGATTAATATTCCCCTAATGTATGCTTTATGCGTCTTCCAGAGGGTGGCACTGGATATTTCCCCCGTATCATTGATTAGTAAGAATTGTTTAAGTTCCTCTTCCACCCTGCCCGCCCCTCCTTCCTCTCGTATCAGATTTTCATTTAGATGCCACATCGGGTATTGATTCCTTTGTGTGGAGATCTGAATTTTCATAGTTATTGGTGCATGGTCAGATATAGTCACGAATCCAATGTCTGTTACCGTGACCTTGTCCAACAACTTATGATCCGCTAATATGTAGTCTAACCTAGAGTACGTTCCGTGTGGAGGGGAGAAAAACGTGTAGTCTTGCGTATTGGGGTGAAATGCCCTCCATACGTCCACCAGCTGACATTCATGCATCTTTCTTTTTAGTTTTTGTAGTTGCGCGTTCATTGTCTCCTTCACACGGGACGTACTGTCTTCTCTCGAGTTCATGCATAGATTGAGATCTTCCTTTTAAGATCGTAGAACCCTCAGAATTATTTTTAACCTTCCAAGGATTTTCTCCATATATTTAATTGTGTTTATGTTGGGGGCGTAAATATTTGCTAAGGTGCAGGCCGTGTTCCCTAGTTTTCCTTTAAGGAATAAAAATCTCCCCTCTGGATCTATCCAACTCGCCTCCAGGGCAAACCTTATCCCACTCGCGAAACCAATTGCCATGCCGCGTGCGCGTTTAGAGATAGAATCCCCATAGAACCATGTTGGGAACGTGGACGAGTATAATTTAATATTTGAGTCTAGGGTTATATGAGTCTCTTGTAAGAAGACAACATCCGCCTTGTAGTGTTTGATCTCTTCAAGAACCTTATATATTTTCCCTTTCCAGAGTTTAAACCTTTAACATTATATGACAAGAACTTTAAATTTGCCATGTCTTCCAACCTATCTATTGACCTTTATTTTCTTGCAGAAACCTAGGGAACTACCAACCCTTCCCCATTGCCCATCAGAACCGGATCTCTTATTTTGAGGTGTAGCTTCGCCGCGCCCACCCCCATCCTGTGACCCACAGGGTTCGAATACTATTCCTGAAACAGAACATAACAAACCCCTCGTAAACCCCCCCTCCCCCCTACGGATCCCAGCACGGCTCCTCTCATCCCACCATTGAGATTTATTAGAATCTGATGCACTTAGTCCAGGATATCCAATTTGGAACAGAACCCAGGTAGTTCCTCCAGAAAAGTTAACCACTTGACCACTGGGCACTTAAACCCCCTTCCTAACCAGACCAATTTTCAGCTTTCGGTGCTCTCACAATTTGAATGACAATTACTCAGTCATACAACATTGTACCCATTTGAAATTTTTGTCCTTTTTTTCACACAAATAGAGCTTTCTTTTGGTGGTATTTGATCACCTCTGGGTTTTTTATTTTTTGCGCTATAAAAGAAAAACAACTGAAAATTCTGTAAAAAAAAAAACTTGTTTCTGTCATATTAGCAGGTTATTTCTCACACACAGCATATGCATACCACAAATTACACCCCAAAACACATTCTGCTATTCCTCCCGAGTATTGCGATACCCCATGTGTGGGACTTTTACACAGCGAGGCCACATACAGAGGCCCAACATGCAGGGAACGCCATTAGGCGTTCTGGAACACCCAGACCAATTCTGACATTTTTCTCCTACATGGAAAAATCATCATTTATTTGCTAGAAAATTACATAGAACCCCAAAACATTATATATGCTTTTTTAGCAAAGACCCTAGAGAATACAATGGCGGCCGTTACAACTTTTTATCTCGCACGGTATTTTCGCAGAAATTTATTGAACGCGTGTTTTTTAAAAAACTGTTTTGTGCTCAAAACAAAACAGTAAAGTTAGCCCAATTTTTTTTCATAATGTGAAATATGAAGTTACGCCGAGTAAATAGATACCCAACATGTCGCACTTCAAAATTGCGCACACTCGTGGAATGGCGCCAAACTTCGCTACTTAAAAGTCCCCATAGGCGGTATTGCAGATTATCGCGCAGGGTATTGCAGAGTATTGGGGTATTGCAAAGTATCATGCAGGGTATTGGGGTATTGCCGAGTATTGGGGTATTGCCGAGTATTGGGGTATTGCCGAGTATTGGGGTATTGCCGAGTATTGGGGTATTGCCGAGTATTGGGGTATTGCCGAGTATTGGGGTATTGCCGAGTATTGGGGTATTGCCGAGTATTGGGGTATTGCCGAGTATTGGGGTATTGCCGAGTACTGGGGTATTGCCGAGTAGTGGGGTATTGCCGAGTAGTGGGGTATTGCCGAGTAGTGGGGCATTGCCGAGTATTGGGGCATTGCCGAGTATTGGGGCATTGCCGAGTATTGGGGCATTGCCGAGTATTGGGGCATTGCCGAGTATTGGGGCATTGCCGAGTATTGGGGCATTGCCGGGTAGTGGGGCATTGCCGGGTATTGTTGGGTACTGGGGGGATTGCTGGGTACTGGGGATTGCAGAGCTGGGATGGATTGAGGGATGGCTGGATCTGTGACTGCATTTGTGACTGCATTTGTCACAGATCCAGCCACAGCTCAGCTGCTGACACCCCGCTCCCCCCCCTCTCCTCGCACACTGTACAGAGAGGAGATGCAGGAGAGGGAGGAACCGGCGTCATCAAATGACGCCGGTTTGTTTACAAGTGATCGCGCCGTCATTCGACGGCGCGATCACGTGGTAAACGGCCGTGATCAGCGGCAATTTACCGTGATCCGTGAGCACGGACACTTTCGCGAGCGTGTCCCAGGGGACGCGCAATCGCGGAAGTGAAGGACGACGTCCCAAGATAACTCCACCGCGCCATAGCAGTAAAATGCTTATGGCGCAGAGGGAAAGTGGTTATTTTAGCCGATATCCCATCTTTCTGTCCAATGAGGCGCGCGGAGAAACCCCACAGATATTTGGTATTCTGTAACCGCATCTGTTCCAGTAGAGGTTTCAGGTGCCTCCTTCTAGCTAGGGTTCCCCAGGCCAAATCTGTAAAGATCTGTATCTCAACACCACTATAACACAGGGGGGGGGGGCTTTTTTCTGAGTCTAGACCAGATTTCAGCCTTGTCTTCATAGTGTCTAAATCTGACGATTATATCTCTTGGCCTCCCACCCTCGCTGTAATTCTTCCTATGTGGTGCACCCACTCTATTTTAAGGGGTTCTTCGATATCCTGGTCTAGGAGGGGGGCAAACAATTTATTTCGATTTTTTTTCAAATCTTCTCCCCTTTCTTCCTTAATAGATCTAATTCTTAAATTTTGTCTTCTGTTGCGGTTCTCTTGATCCTCTAGGCGATATTGTAACATCCTTTGGTTCTGTTTAATAATGAGATATTGATCTTTAAAGTGACTTAGTTCTGATTCCTGTTTTTCCAACCTTGTCTCTGTCTCTTCTACACGAGACAAGAGGTGGCTCGGGTCAGTTCTCAATGTGCTAATTTCATCCTTTATAGCGTTTTCCAATCTCCTCAGCATGACATCCAGTTCAACATTAAAAGGTATATGTGTGTCTGTTCTTGCCTCGACATTTTGGCTCAGGTCTTGATCCCCTTCTGTTGATGTATCCGTGATTGGGGGATTAATTCCCCCCGCTCCTTTTTTAGTTGTCCCCGTTTTTTCAGTTTTTTTGGCATTGCTTGGGATTTTAGTGCCCCCATCCTGGGTCATATATTGTCTTATCGTGCTGGTTGTCGGATTATCCTTGGGGTTTTTTGGGGCGGAGCCCCTTGTTACCTTGCTCATATTGTGTTTTCTCCTCACCTGGATTCGCTTCCCCAGTTTTAGATGTATTCACACCTTTTCCTCAAGTTATAACTATCTACTAGATTTTATATATCCTTCTGACACTTACTAGGTGCATTGGTGCTCCCACCAGGGGAGGGGTTCGCCGAGTGGTCTCCTACTCTTTCTAAGTAGTGGTTGATTTAAATCTGGGAGTGTTTTTTTTTTTTTTTTTATAGGTGCATATGGGTAAATATTTTTTATACTCGGTTACCCCAAAGGGTGCATAAACCATGAACCTCAGGGGCGTTAAGTCTTAACCCCCCCAGAACTCTACCCCCCGCAACCAAATGGGTACAGATGCTATTGGTATCCGGATGCAGTAGAGTACTGGATCCTTTTTTATGGGGGCCAATCGTAAGCCTACTCTCCCTCCTCTCACACCTATAGCCACCTAGCCATCTCTGTTTATACCAACGATCCACACCAAACCAGGTCTTGAGAGAGAGGGGTACATTCGGTGGTGCCCGTGGAGCTGCAGAGGGGCACAGTGTATCTCAGGAGGATCAGTTCAGCAGTCCGGCGGTTTTTACAGTGTAAATAGTTTCACCCACAGTCTATGCACATTAGCGTTCCTTATGTGTGTGGGTTTTTTTTTTGGGGTACCCGTGGCGTGTACCAGTGTAATATATTACTCAGTCAAAGCCATCCAGGACATTGTAAAGTCCCACCGTTTGAATTGGTTTACACTAAGTCCTAAATGCTATGTGCTACTACCAGGTACCGCCGCATGTTCTAGTACTATAGGTTACACAGTCCAATCCACCCAGATGTTTATTATAGCCTACCGTTTACGTTGATTCACTCGGAGTCCAAAAGGCAGCCAGGCTCATCTTGCTGCAAAAATAAGAGCGTAAAAGCCAATGGCATATATGGGTGGAGAAGTTTGAATAAGTTTAAGGGATTAGGTGATTGAATATGTATCACTGCGTTGCTCACATCTTCTCCTCTTATTCATCTGCTCACCCATATTAAACCCAGTGTCACATATATAATCAGCTTCCTGAGCAATGGTATAATTCACAAGGCCTATGGGATCACAGTATATCATAAAGAGTCCATTAGAGTTCATTGAGAAAAAGCATAAAGGGTTTCCTAGGGCGTATAGCAGTGTGTAGTTATTTCTCCATTACTTATAGACAAACACAGTTCCCTTCAATGTCACTCTGGATTATGCGACTTAACCATGGAGTTTATAAAGGAGAGACACTTACCAGGCATTCAGTAGTGCGGCGGTGATGGAGAAAATAGATATTACCTGCACTGTGCGAGGGTCAGGAAACGCAGCGGCATCCGCGGTTGGGGGGGGGGGGGTTCAGAGTCGCCACCGGAGACGTAGCATTACCTCTCAGGTCGTCAGTCAGTTCGATCGGTCGATCAGCTCCGTTGGACGCGCGGGGGGGGGGGGAGAGCTCCGTGTTGAAGGACCAACGCTGTACCTGAGGGTCATCGGCCAGCAGCTCCGCAGCCTCTCACTCTGCATCGACGCCGCTCCCTGGATCTTCCGGCGTCGTCCTTCCCAGGTACCTGGCTCGGTTCGTCGCTCGGCTCAGTCCCTCCCTCGACGTGCTTGCGTCACGTGCCGCACGTCGTCATCCTGGCGTCGCACTCCTATTATATATGATTAACCCTTTTTTAGATTTAGACTTGGCCCAAAACAACTCTGGACTACCATTTGGTACCAGCGAGTATGTAAAGCTGGTAATGCACAGCTCAAATTTTATCTGATTTGCTCCTGAATTGGCTGAAATTCAAGCTGTGTTTGGCCCATGAAGGGGACTAAAGGAGACTGCATCCTATCAGTCACTTTTCAGGTATTTAGACAGCCATAGGTGCTTCTGCTGTCTAAATACAGTAGCTGGGCAGGGGAGATTTCCTCCTTCAGCTCTGATTAGCATAGATGGGAGGAGTCTATTAACCTGTGGGTTAAACAAGAGAAATCTATGCGTGCATGGCTAGCTTTAGGTGCAGTCATTTGATCAGGCAGTGTATGCTGTCTGTTACTGTAGTCTCTGCTCAAATCTTGTCTCGGTGCAGGATATTTGTTATGTACAGTATATGTATTTGTTGTTTGAATGTACTCTACATGTCTATTTAATGCTGTAGCTCTGACGATGTATGGTAAATCTACACAATCGCTTTTTTATTTTATATTTTTATGAATATTGCAATGTTGCTTTTAGAGCAGTGGTTTTCAAACTGCGGCCCTTTGCTTGCTTTTATCTGGACCTTGGGGCACTATTTCTCCCACTACTACAAGCATTATTCCCACTGACACCAATGATGGAACACTTTTCCTCCCATTGACATCAACAATGGGGAACGATTCCCTCCACTGCCACCAATGAACAAACACTATTCCTCCCAGTGACACCAAAGATGGGGCACTATTCTTCCCACCTATGCCAATAACGGGTCACTGTTCCTCCCACTGATACCAGCAATGGGGTACTATTCCTACCACTGATACCAAATATGGGAAAATATTCCTCCCACTGACACCAATGATGGGGGCACTATTCCTCCTTCCACTGACCGCCAAACCTGAGGCAGTGTTTGTTCTCACTGACACCAGGACATTTTCTACTCTTGTGGCCACAGCTGCCCCCCCTAAAGTCTGAAACTGGCCCTTTGTTTAGAAAGTTTGGGGACCCCTGTTTAAGTTTAAATAATGGGGGGGGGGGGGTCGCATAGATGTCAGACTTTGACTATTATTGTGTTTTTTTAAGCAGATTTTAGGCTAAGAATCAGAGTGCAGACAGATATTTAATGATAAATCTTAATTTGCTTGAATTTTGGCTTTCCTTGTTCCCCCCCAAACCTATTTAACGTAGTAATGACTTTTTAAATGAAAATCCATTATGATTTTATTTCATACCTTATTTTAAACCCAATGATGTATTCACTGGGCTTCAATGCATCTCTATGAAAAAAAAGCAGGTCTTAGGTAGTTGGAGAGGGTGGCACGGTGTTGTATATATTTTTCTAAAACCGCACTCTGCCTCAGTACTCTCAAAGAGCCAACAGCTTTGATATTAGCTGTTCGCTATCCTTTAGGAGGAATTAAGTTAATATCAAAACGTCTTGATTGGTGGATGTAAGTGCATAAAGGCCACACTAGATAACGCCTATATAAGATGGTAAACCTCCATGATTAAAGCAGAGCTCCACCCAAAGGGGGAAGCGCTGCTTGTTTGCACCCTCCACTGCCACATTTTGAACTTTTGTGTGTGTGTGTGTGGGGGGGGGGGGGGGTGGTACCTGATATTGACAGGTTCCCACTTCCAGGAAAGGTTGTCAATCTGCGACATTTCTAATGCACACTGTGAGAAGAAAAATCAAAGTAAGCTATTTTAGTACATGAGATGAGCCTGTACAACTTTGCAAGACTAATGCAGGCCATACACGGTCGAATTTCGAACAAATTTTCTTTTCAAAATCAGAAAGTTCGTTTTTTTTGTGATCCGATTATGCCACCATTGATTTTCGAAATTCGGTCGACCAAAACTTTCATGTTGCTGGGAATATTCGTTTCTCTCCGGGAATATTCTTTTCTCTCCGTAAATATTCGTTTCTCTCCGGGGATTTTCTTTTCTTGCACATGCACATTTTATTTTTCTATTACATTTCTCGCACAATTCTCCCATCATTGATCAGAAAATCTGCCGATTTTCGGAAAATTTCCAACATGTCGGATTTCTGAAATTTGTTTGCCACACGAAAATCGGCTGTTGCTGCAGCCCACTAACGGTGCGAAATACGAACGAAAATTCTTTGATACGATTTTCGAAAGAAAATTCTTTCGAAATTCGAACCGTGTATGGCCGGCTTAAAGGTAGGGCTGGAGTTCTGCTTTAAAGAGGCAAAGCATGTTGCAGTAGATTGTTTCGGCCAATTATCTTTTGTTCGGGCTTGAATTGGATATCTGGTTAATGGACTAATACTTTTTGGATATGAGTGTATTTGGATAATAAAAGGCTTCTTACGTTTTACTCATTTTGTTTCTGTTGATGTTTGTTTGATGGTTTTTAAAAGTTTATTAAACAGTTATTTTCCAATACACGTTATATTAGTAGTTTTATTAGGTGATTGTGTTTTCCTCTATCACTGTGAAGCATAATATATCTTTTCCAGTCACCATTTTACTTTTCACACTGACAGTGAAAGCTAATTTGTGCCAGAAGATCTGCCCAATTCCAGAAAATTTATTCATAAAAAGTTTTCCTCTTAAAGCACTAAGCTTTTTTGATACAGAGAAAAAAAGATTTTCATATTTTTCTTATATACTCTTCTTGAAGTTCTTCCAAATTAGGTTTTAAATGCCAATTAGGAGGTTGAATATAATAAAATAAAAGCAAATACAACCAAAATGGCCCAACCTTATGGCTAGTTAGACTGTTGAGAGAACAAGCGGAACCTTTGCTCTTAGCATGGCTTTGAGAAAGATATCCAGTTTAATGAACACATTAATTAGAAATATAACTATTTATAAGATGATAATTAGAGACGAAGCACTGTAAACTGGGCTTTTCCTGCAATTAATGGAGGATTAATTACTGGAGGTAATGAAGTGGATTTTTAAATACATTAAGGTGAAGTACAGAGATGTGCAAGGCTTTGTGATAGTTGCATAATTATTTCAGGCTGTTTGAGCATAGCTCATATAAGATCGCTAATAAGCATCATTGCATCATTATGTATGCACTTAAAAAGACTTACCACCAAAATGAATTCCTAATTATTTCTAATTGGCAGGACTCTGTGTAGTCATTGAGCTGTTTGTAGCCATTTTAAGGTTCATTTAACTATGCTTAAGGCCATGTGATGGGGTGGAATAAAAAAAAAAAAAATCCTAAAAAAAAAAAGAAACCCTTCTACTAGGCTGGCCTTAGCTGGCACAGTTAATCAGTTGTGGTGGGCTTGTGTTTTAAATGCACTTACTCAGGTAGAGGTCAGAGCTTTTTGTAGCCCAGGCAAAGTTTTTCTTTTTGAAGGCACTTGACTGTATTCATTTGCAATTAGCTAAATAATTGTGTCTGTCAGTATATTTGAGTTTCCAGCACGACTGCCTCCTTTCATCACTCTTTCTCCTTGTTGGATATTAACTTCTCTGTGTAGCAAATATTTTTCCTGATCCCAGCCCCCCTATCACACACACACAAACCTTTTTTCTTTTAATAATGCCTCGATATGCTACCTATCCACGTTCATTTTTTAACTTAACTGTGCTCTACATTTCAACACAAGCTTCCAACTCACTTCTGATTGATTGGTGAGAGAAAGTTTCTTCTCAAGGACAATGTTTTTAGGCTTTTAAGGGCATCTCTAAGGAATTTGTCATTAGGCATTTTAAAGGGGAAGCACAAAAAAATAGGTTTTGACCTATGCCAGAGTTTAGTAGTTAGTGGCATCTATATGTAAAATGTTGACAGCCATTCATATTGAAGGATACAAGTTGGAAAAAGGCATTGTATATTTGGACTATTTAGTTGGCTTATTCTTCTTGCCCCTTTATGTATCTTTAGATCTCTTTTAGGGTTTCTTTGAGTTATTGGAATGTCAGTTTCAAATAATTTGTCGTTGCTCTATGATTCGTGTATGATTTAGTTATTTTTATCTCCTTGTATCAGATTTATTATTATATCCCATTAGGACGGAGTCTGTGAAAGTTATTCAATGGGTACCTTGTCCTGTTAAACCTAATCAGAGCCATCTGTGGCGTGTTGTTAAGGTATATAAACCATTCATACAGCTTAAGAAAACAGTGGTGAAGCAAATTGCCGTCTAATAAAAGGAAGGTCATAGTTACCTTCTTTTCCCCCCTTATGAAAATGTGGTTCTAATCATTCCTTTCATGTCTAAATATGAGGATAAAAATAGTCAAAACACAGAATTTTCATTACAATTATAATAATGGGACATTAATGTTACATTTTCCGACTTTTCAATATTTTATTCTAAACGGTAGTGTATAGCAAATACTTTCTGCTTAACAAGCTGGTGATAACATTGGCCTAGGTTGCTCTGGTTTGGCCAGTCAAACCAATTAAATATTGCATCTCAATGTTCAAGTGCTTTTCCGAGTTGAGGGACTTACTGAATTTATCTTCTGTCTTACTTCAGGGTGGCAACTACTTGAGTGTTTTTTCTATATATTGTTTCCCACAGACCATATTTGAGCTATTTGGATATCAGGGTATGACAGCCAAAGTTAGCTGTATTTCTTGGAGGCATAATGTTGTACTCTAATCCAACGTGTTTGTATTTTCTTTATCCAATTTGGATCTTTCTTGATTTCTGTAGTTATGGCATTCTCAAAGGGATTGTATATTGCTGTGTATACAGTACTTTAGCACTTCACAATTTGTTAGATACTATGATTTTAGTACAATAAATTAAATTGCAAACTAATTTTGCTCTAACTGGTGTGATCATGTAATTTCTTTTTAGGCAGACAGCTAAAAAGATTTCTGCTCTGTCAAGACAAGTGTTACTAAACCCAGTACCCTGCATTCACTATATCTGGTCTCCCACAGTACACAGAACATGGCAATGCAATTATTTTAGTAAATATAAACTGCTAAATATCTTTTCTCATCAGCAGTATATAGCAGTCTTGTAACTTCTATTGGTGTCTGGGTAAAGCTTGTAGGATGAGTTTTCATTCTACTCTGACTGTCCTATGAGGCCGCAGGACCCTTCACCCTCTGTCTGGACAGTGCTGATTGCCCCTGTGCTAACCACATGCTCCCTCCCCCCAAAAAAACTCACTTTAGCAGTACACACCAAACTCAGCATGTGCAGAGTGCCCCCAAGGCACTGTCCCCTCAGGGGATGGATGGGGACAGTTGAAGAAAAGGAGGATCAGAGATTTTTTTTTTTTTTACATAATGCACAGGATTAAGTTCCACAGTGAGTATAACAAGGATGCATTACTGCATATACAGACTTATTTTACTGTTGTGGGTTTAGTAACACTTTAAGTATAGGTAATAATTGGCATATAACAAGGTATAGCCAAGAGCAAACATTTATTATATATTGCAGTTTAATAGTAATTCGATGTGGTGGCTGCATTTTTTTTGTTTGTTTTTTTTAGACTAAAAACCGTTTCATCAAGTACAGAAATAACCAGCTGAGTGTGGTAAAAAAAAAAAAAAATGCATTGTCAATGTCAGTGAGCTGAATAGAAAGCAAAATCAATCTTATTTATCTAATGTAAACTACAAATTTTCCCACCCCTGTGTAATGGTGATGAACAAAGTTTGAACATGTTTGAAATGAAATATCATATATAAACTAGTCTCCAGTCTTTTTTTGGCTCTAAAGAAGAGGGTTTACCCCTTGAAGCGTGTAAGTAGCAATGGACGCTAAAAAGTTTTCCCAAACTATCAGTTGAGCTTTGTGGATCTGGAGGCAGTCTCATCTGAAAGTCATGATACACTTGTTATTCTAATGCTCTTGCGAGTATATCACTTGTTTTATTTATCAATAATATCCTATTAGATGCAGTCACTCTTTGGGTATTTAGCCAGCAATGGATGCCGTGGCTGTCTGAAAACAATAGCAGGCAAGGGAGATTCCTCCAATCATACTGATTAGCATCGTAATATATGCATGTATCAGCTAGCATTATTTGTAGGTTTACCAAGTGAAAATAAAGACAAGAAAAGCCAGGGAACGAAAGCTTAAAGAGGTTGTAAAGGTACAATTTGTTTTCCTAAATGTCTTCCTTTACCTTAGTGCAGTCCTCTTTCACTTACCTCATCCTTCGATTTTGCAATTAAATGTCCTTATTTCTTCTGAGAAATCCTCACTTCCTGTTCTTCTGTCTGTAACTCCACACAGTAATGTAAGGCTTTCTCCCTGGTGTGGAGTGTCGCCCCCTCCCATGGGCCAAAGGAGAGTCAGAATGCCCACTAACACACAGCTTCTTTCTCTATCTGCAACGTAGAGAGCGTCCTGACTCTCCTGTAGTCCAAGGGAGGGGGTGAGCTTGACACTCCACACCAGGGAGAAAGCCTTGCATTACTGTGTGGAGTTAGACAGAAGAACAGGAAGTGAGCATTTCTCAGAAGAAATAAGGACATTTAAAAGCAAAATCAAAGGATGAGGTAAGTGAAGGAAAACTGCACTAAGGTAAACAAAGCTATTTAGGAAAAAAATGTACCTTTACAACCCCTTTAAAAGAAATAATGCAGCTACATCATTTAGCATAGCATGTTTATTTTTAAAACTTCTTAAATTTTTTTGTACAAATACAAACACTAGTTATATTTACAGTCCAGTATAAGCTTAATTGAAAAATGTATTTTCATGTTTTTATAGCTGTCCATCTGATGGCCATCTCTTTCCACAACTTCCTGGATTCTCTGCATGTTTTGCAGCTTCTCCTCCGCTGTTTACTTTCAATTTCTAAGGACTACATGTCCAATAGTACCTTGCTGCCTGCAAGCAGTTTTTCCTGTACTGACTGTGCCTCCTGAAACTCCTCACCTCAGCAGCTCTGTAGTTCAGAAGGCAAGATCTGTGAATTCTGTGACACAGCAGTGCCTATCAACAGGGCATAGTGAACGTATCACAGCATTCAAAGAAATCATTTGAAAAATGTGTGTGGATCTTTACAAAGTACGTTTACAAACTTCAAGGTCATTCGTATTAATAGGAGTAGGCTAGAAGTAACTGAGATACAATGTGGAAATATATGATTTTACATTTTGACCATAGATACAATTTAATAATGGAATTTTGTTTATGTGAACAGCGTAGACATCGTTGGTGGTAAGGAGCTCTTAAAATTAAGAAAAAAACAGTAGTATCTGTTTTGGGTTTAAAGGGTCTGTAACGGTCACCACCGTTTACGATCTTCCATCAACCCAAGACAGCTTATCTGACAAACCATGCAGACACAATCCATTCCGTTTCCCAGAATAAATGAGACTCACAGCTCTGGTATCTAGTTTCAAAATGTATGAATGAACACTTTTATTGGTATACTCAGCTGGTTATATACAGTACAAACATGTTACAGTTAATCACAGGGACAATGAAACTCTCCACCCCATCATCACACAATGGGGGGGGGGGGGCTAACGATTCTCCATTACACATCCCACAGACTTTTCGGCCCTGGTCTGACATAATTAACATGACCTAATTACTTCACCTGAGAAGTCAGACTGCCAAAACACATCTATCATCAATAGTCTTTTCACACCAAACAGTGTCATTAGCATACACAATGAAATATCTAGGAGCAGACTCAATTAACACCTCAAAAGCATGTTTCCCCACAATGAATGAAAACACTCCATTGTCCTGTTGCAGTCAGACTTTAACAACTTGTAATATTTCAACATATCCTGCAATACATGAATTTCTCAGTTACCCTATGCCCAAAAGGGGCACAGGATGACCCTAGACCCAAGAGTCTTTAGTGACACTGGCACAGGAGTACCCCCCCATCCTTCAAAAGTCTCTGGGTGTCACAGGCAATTCTGTTACAGGGTCACTGAAGGATTTTTTTTAGCTAAATAGCTTCCTTTACATTACTGCAGTCCTGGTTTCATGTCCTCATTGTTCATTTTTGCTCTGATGTTGCTGTAATTCTTCTCTCTTCTGGACACTTCGTGGTTGTGAAATAACACGCAAAAACAAACTAGATGCAAAAACAAACTGAAACTGTAGGTACATTATATGATTGATTTTTATCTATTTTTAACCACTTGCCCACCGTGCCATAGGCATTTTACTGCTACAGCGCGGTGGAGCTATTTTGGGACGACGTCCCTGGGACGTCGTCCTTCACTTCCGCGATTGCGCGTCCCCTGGGACGCGCTCGCGGAAGTGTCCGTGCTCGCCGGGTCTAGAAGACGCGCCGGGTCAAATGACGGCGCGATCACTTGTAAACAAAGCGGCGTCATTTGATGACGCCGGTTCCTCCCTCTCCTGAGTCTCCTCTCTGTACCGTTCGGTACAGTGTGCGAGGAGAGGGGGGGCGGGGTGTCAGCAGCTGCGCTGTGGCTGGATCTGTGACAAATGCAGTCACAGATCAAGCCATCCCTCCATACATCCCAGCTCTGCAATACCCCAGTACCCTGCAGTACCCCAATACCCTGCAGTACCCCAATACCCTGCGCAAATACTCTGCAGTACCCCAATACTCTGCAGTACCCCAATACTCTGCAGTACCCCAATACCCTGCGCGATACTCTGCAATACCCCAATACTCTGCAATACCTTGCGCGATACTCTGCAATACCCCAATACCCTGCGCAATACTCTGCAATACCCCAATACTTTGCAATACCCTGTGCAATACTCTGCATATTAGCACCCCCTCCATATACCCATACCCCAATACTCTGCACTACCCTAATACTCTGCAATACCTATTTTTTTTTTAAAGCACCCCAGTCCCCGTGTGCTCGCATGCAGAAGTGAACGCATACGTAAGTCCCGCCCACATATGAAAATGGTGTTCAAGCTACACATGTGAGGTATCTCTGTGAACGTTAGAGCGAGAGCAATCATTTTGGCCCTAGACCTCCTCTGTAACTAAAAACATGTAACCAATAAAAGTAATTAAAGCGGGGATATTTTAAAGTAGCGAAGTTTGGCGCCATTCCATGAGTGTGCACAATTTTGAAGGGTGACATGTTGGGTATCTATTTACTCGGCGTAACGTCATCTTTCACATTATGAAAAAAAAATTGGGCTAACTTTACCGTTTTTTTTTTTTTTTTTTTTTTTTTTAGCACAAAACTGTTTTTTTTTTAAACACGGTCAAAAAATTTCTACGAAAATACCATGTGAGATAAAAAGTTGTAACCGCCGCCATTGTATTCTCTAGGGTCTTTTCTAAAAAAGCATATATAATGTTTTGGGGTTCTATGTAATTTTCTAGCAAATAAATGATGATTTTTACATGTAGGAGAGAAATGTCAGAATTGGTCTGGGTGTTCCAGAACGCCTGATGGCGTTCCTTGCATATTGGGCCTCTGTATGTGGCCACGCTGTGTAAAAGTCCCACACATGGGGTATCGCCATACTCAGGAGGAATAGCAGAATGTGTTTTGGGGTGTAATTTGTGGTATACATATGCTGTGTGTGAGAAATAACCCGCTAATATGACAAACAAGATTTTTTTATTTATTTTTTACAGAATTTTCAGTCGTTTTTCTTTTATAGCACAAAAAATAAAAAACCCAGAGGTGATCAAATACCACCAAAAGAAAGCTCTATTTGTGTGAAAAAAAGGACAAAACATTCAAATGGGTACAATGTTGTATGACTGAGTAATTGTCATTCAAATTGTGAGAGCACCGAAAGCTGAAAATTGGTCTGGTTAGGAAGGGGGTTTAAGTGCCCAGTGGTCAAGTGGTTAATCATTTTTAAAAGGAATCAGTTAACTATTTTGTCTCTATACCCTGTACCTTTACAACTCCTTTAAGCTAAACTGGGTGTATAATTTCACTTTAGATTCAGATTTGTGCTATAAAGTTGTTTTAGTAAGAACACAAAGCAGAACTGGCTTCAAGGAAACCTGCATGATTCTCTTTCTGAAACTGACAGTTGCAGCACTATCATAATAAGTAGCTTAAATCTGAACTCCCAGCAGGTAAACAAATGTATGTGCACATGTATGTGTTTAACCACTTAACGACCGCCGCACGCCTATTTACGTCCACAGAAGAGCACGTACAGGCAGATGGGCGTGTATATACGTCCTTGCCTTCTAGCGGGTCGGGGGTCCGATTGGGACCCCCTTCCGCTGCGTGCGTCGGTCGGCTTTCCTCCGGGAGCGATCCGTTTCTGTCCTCCCCCTCGTGATCGCTCCCAGCCAATCCCGTGCGCCGCCGTCGTGTCACTTCCTCTGCCTGTAAAATGTAAACGTAGGCAGAGGAAGTGATGCAGCTCTCATCTCGGCGGTATTTTCAAACCGCCGAGATGAGAGAAGAATCACAGTAAGTCTGCACAAACACTACACTGACACCAGTACACATAGGCACATTAACCCCTTGCGATCACCACCCCCCCCCCCACCCCCTGTCACACTGTCACTGAATGCAGTGATCATATATGTACTGATCACTGCATTTAGTGTCAGTGTGACAGTTAGTGTGACAGGCAGTTAGTGTTAGGTTCAGGGTAGCCCCGTACCCCCCCTAATAAAGTTTTTTAATCCCTTGATCACTGCCCTAGTTAACCCTTTCACCCCCTATCGAACACACGATCAAATTTATGTCCGATCGTGTGTACGGGCTAGCGGACATGTTTTCCCAGCGGACAAATTTCAAAGCATGCTTTGAAATTTGTCCGCCGGAGACATGTCCGTCGGATATGTCCGCTGGTTAGTACACTAACCAGCGGGCAGAAATCTCTGCGCATGCGTCAAATGGATTTGACGCATGTGTGGAAGTATTTCACTTCCTTGTTTGGTGACGTGGCGGCGTCAACATCACCGCCACGTCGCCGCGTTCCCTGGTCGAGTGCATTTTCATCCGATGGTGTGTACACGACATCGGACGAAAATCCGGAGGAGGCATGTCCGTTGGAAATGGTGCGTCGGACATGTTTCAGCGGACATGTCCCTCCGTGTGTACGCGGCCTGAGTGTCGCTGCTGCTGCTAGGCAGCTAATTTTTTTTTATTGCGATTTTTTTTTTTTTACTAAAGACATGTGGCTGAATACATTTTGGCCTAAATGTTTGACTAAAATTTAGTTTATTCAATTTTTCTTATAACAAAAAGTAAAAAATATTGTTTTTTTTCAAAAATGTCGCTCTATTTTTGTTTATAGCGCAAAAAATAAAAATCGCAGAGGCAATCAAATACCATCAAAAGAAAGCACTATTTGTGGGAAGAAAAGGACGTGAATTTTGTTTGGGAGCCACGTCGCACGACCACGCAATTGTCTGTTATAGCGACGCAGTGCCGAATTGTAAAAAACGCCTCTGAGCATTTAGCAGCATATTGGTCCGGGGCTTAAGTGGTTAAAGAACAATATCTTTTTTAAATTGAAAGTACCTGCTTTTGACTTGGTGTCTGTCCCTTTTAATACACTACAGTATGGTACTAGAGACATTTGCTTGTGCTACGGTGCATATGAGAAGGGTGAGTGAGCAGAATTGCTATATCTGCCTAGCTCATTCTTTCCAGTCACAGGCTGTCAGCAGGGAATTAAGTTTATTTTGTTATCACTTTAACTGTCTTGTCCTCCCCTATTCCAACCCTTGGGAGGGGCCATGGCTCTCACATTGAGTGTGTCTGTAAGATATAGGGTATAATAACTATTGAGTGAGCTATTTGTAACCATGCTCTGAAGAAGGAGGTCGGTCCTTTGAAATGCGTCAGCCAGCAGTGTTCTATTTAGGACCTTCTACCTTGGTCTGGTAGTGCAAGACATTTTTGAGACTAGCCACCCATGTGGCTTGATGAACGAGTTTACAAGTTTGTGAGTAGACATCTTCTTGGTTTTATCAGATATTTTTTATAAATTTGTTGGATAATGCATTAGGCCAGTGCGCCCTCTCTCTCTTTTCATATATTCCTACAGCACGGCCAGGACGACCCCAGTCATAGATGGCAGCCAGGCATCTAAGGGATTATCTGTTTTCTGACCTAGTAATACAGCACTATTGAGTCAGTTTACTGATGTGCAGGAGTATGTTGTTTTATCTATGTGCAGGGAGGTACCTGAGCTACTGTATATAGTTTAATGTGGCCCTTTACCTCCCCCACCCACTTTCAAACACTGCACTCCTACCCCTACTTTCTCATAAGTGGACATTCGCCTAGGTGAGAGTGGCGTCCCGGTCACCTGCAGCCTCCAGGGATACTGACATCAAACATCGCAGAAGGCCTAGGGTATTGCAGCGCATGTACTGATGCATGTCGTCAGGGGGACGGCTATCTTTCCCGGTTCTTTCAGTCGGCCCCTGATTATGAATGTGATGCATGTGTTTTATTAGGGTGCTGGCTGCAAGGACCTGAATAAGACATTGACCCCCTGATGACGTAAGTAGAGAAGATGGAGGCATAGGACCCAGCATATGGTGGCAACTTGAAGCTGGACTTTTTGGACATATGAATATGTATTTTGAGGATAACCCAGCGATTAGAAAAGGTAGGGTTTAAAAAATATAACAGAGAGAGGCCGAAGAAGTTCTTTAACTGCAGAAGAGAAGAGTCAGGGGGTACGTTTTCAAATCAGAAGTGGTTGTGATTATTCTTTGACTTAATTGGCTGTATGTGCGCTTCAGCTTAATGACTCAGAAAAAAGCAACTAAGCAGAGAATCCGGCAACTATCTTTTATGAAGAAGGCAAGCAGTTGTATGCTACATATTTCTTTCAGTCCTGATTTCCAAAAAAAAAAAGTATTTTTTGCAGAGTCCCTGCCCCACTTTTACACGTAAAGGTGTAAAAAGGTTTGTTATTGGTCCGATAGAGGAGATGGATAGAAAGATTCTGAATTGTGGAGCAGATCCACAGTGATCCTCTGTTAGTTAAAATAGGTCTTCCTCTACATTGAAAAACGTTTGTCCGGTTTAACCAGTTCAGACCCGCGGTATAGCAGAATGACGGCTGCAGCGCGGGTCTGAATATCCAACATGCCGTCAAAAGACGGCCGCCCCTTTGGGCGTTCCCAGCGCGCGCTCTAGAGAGTGCTGCGGGGAAGCCCTGTGTTGGCCGTTGGACACAGCCAATCACAGATCGCGGCGAATGGCCAATCAGAGTGGCCGTTTGCGATGCGATCTGTGCGGCGAATGAGAGATGATCTCACAGATGATCTCTCATTGCCGTTTTTACACAGAGACAGCGTCCTGTCTCTGGAGAGGAGGAGACCGATCTGTGTCCCTTGTACATAGGGACACAGATCGGTCACCCCCCCAGTCACCCCCCCCCCACAGTTAGAACACACCTAGGATACATTTAACCCCTTCCTCACCCCCTAGTGTTAACCCCTTCAATGCCAGTCACATGTATGCAGTAATTAGTGCATATTTATAGCACTGATCGCAGTATAAATGTGAATGGCGCCAAAAATGTGTCAAAGGTGTCCGATGTGTCCGCCATTAACGTCGCAGTACCAATAAAAATCGCAGATCGCTGCCATTTCTAGTAAAAAATAATAATAAAAACGAATTCTGTCCCCTATTTTGTAAGCGCTATAACTTTTGCGCAAACCAGTCGCTTATTGCGATTTTTTTTGTACCAAAAATATGTAGAATAATACGTATCGCCCTAAACTGAGAATTTTTTTTTTTTTAAATTGGGATATTTATTATAGCAACAAGTAAAAAATATTGTATTTTTTTTCAAAATTGTCGCCCTTTTTTGTTTATAGCGCAAAAAATAAAAACCGCACAGGCGATCAAATACCACCAAAAGAAAGCTCTATTTGTGGGGAAAAAAGGACGTCAATTTTGTTTGGGAGCCACGTCGCACAACTGCGCAATTGTCAGTTAAAGCGACGCAGTGCTGGAAGCTGAAATTTCACCTGGGCAGGAGGGGGGTATATGTGCCCAGTAAGCAAGTGCTTAATAGACCGGGCTTAGTAAGTCGCCTTGCATCCATTTGATCATGAAGCTGTTTATTTATACTGTCTGGAAGAACGCAGATTTGCCATCTAACACTGGAAGGCATTACTATTTGCAAGAATTGTGTTATAGAATGACTAAAAAAAAGTGATCCATTAGCTTGCCATTAATCTAAGGCCGCGTACACATGACCGGTTTCCTCGGCAGAATTCAGCAAGAAACTCGATGGGAGACGTATTCTGCCGAGGAAACCGGTCGTTGTGTACACTTTTCGCTGAAAAAACTGTCGAGGAACTCGTTGAGCCAAAAAGAGAGCATGTTCTCTATTTCCTCAATGGTCAATGGGAAAATTTGGCTCGACGAGTTTTTTGACAGCCGAACAAGAAACTCGACGGGGAAAACGATGTATTTCGCCCGTCGAGTTTCTCGGTCATGTATACGCCGCCTAACACATTGGCAGGGATACCCCCTATCAGATTTCTGTCAAAGTTATTCTTTGACAGGAATATGCTTTGGAAGTCCATTGCCATGCCATGTAAATATAAGTGCTTGTACTTTTTGTATGCAGTGCAGTCCTTTTTACAGCACTTTTTACAGCACTGGGCATTAAGCACATTAGTTTGCAAAAACATTTTCGATTGGTGACTTCTTATTTTTAATTCTTTGTTTAGAATTTTTAGCAAATTACAATATGCCATAAAAAAAGGAAAATCAAAGAGAAAAAAAATGACACCACATTAGGTCAAATATCATAGGCAAAACAGACACAAGGAGAGAGCGAAATCCATGCGTATACAAATTAACCACTTCAATACCCAGCCATAGAAAATTGACGGCCTGGGATGGGATTTACCATCCTAAGTGGCCGTCAATTGACGGCCTGGGCATTGCAGGCGAATATCTGGATGATGCCTGCAGCCAGAGGCATCATCCAGATATCCTCTTCTTCAGCCGACGATTCTGCACAATGTAAGAACGATCATAGCGGCGGTTCCGCCGCTTGATCATTCTTACAGGCCGCGGGAGGGGACATCCCCCCCTCCCGCCGCCATCCAGTGCTTCTCCGGGCTTACCTGTGCCTTCGGGGGCCCGGAGAACGAATCGTCGGCGGCAGCAGGAAGCATAGAGATGACTGGTGACCAGATGGTCACCAGTCATCTCTATGACCGTCGGAGGACCCGGGCGCGATCTGATGACGTCACGCCCAGGTCCCCGTAAGTAAACAAAGCCGCAATTGCGGCTGTAAGCCCCCATTCATGAGATCGGTGAATTTTTTTTCACCGATCTCATGGTTTCCAGCCTGGAGGAGAGATGTGAGGTCTTATTGACCCCACATCTCTCCATAAAGAGGACCTGTCACACACATTTCCTATTACAAGGGATTTTTACATTCCTTGTAATAGGAATAAAAGTGGGAAAAAAAAAAATGAAAAAAGTGTAAAAATAAAAAAGAATAAGTCAAAAAAATAAATAAAAGATAAAAAAAAAATTAAAACGCCCCTGTCCCTGATAGCTCGCGTGCAGAAGCGAACGCACACGCAAGTCCCGCCGACATATGTAAACGCCGTTTAAACCACATAAGTGAGGTATCGCCGCGTGCGTTAGAGTGCCAGCAACGAATCTAGCACTAGATCTCCTCTGTAAATCTAAACTAACCTGTAAAAAATAAATAAAGCGTTGCCTATGGAGATTTTTAAGTACCGAAGTTTGGCGCCATTCCATGAGTGTGCGCATAATTAAAGCGTGACATGTTGGGTATCTATTTACTCGGTGTAACATAATCTTTCACATAATACAAAAAAATTGGGCTAACTTTACTGTTTTGTTATTTTTTTAATTCATAAAACAATTTTGTTACAAAAAAAAGGCGTTTGAAAAATAATTGCGTAAATACCATGCAAGATAAAACTTTGGAATGACCGCCATTTTATTCCCTAGGGTGTCTGCTAAAAAAAACATATATAATGTTTGGGGGTACTGTGTAATTTTCTATCAAAAGAATGATGATTATTACATGTAGGAGAGAAGTGTCAGAATAGGCCCGGTATGGAGGTGGTATAAAAGCCTGGTATTGAAGCGGTTAACAGATATGGTGCATTTATAAAAGGGTCAACATGGCCAGGGTTTGCACCTCCTTTTTATTATGACTGCATTGCACAGCTTAAGTTGGAGTTGGGGGGGGGGGGACAGGGGAAAAAAATAAAAAAGGGATATAATGATAGAGGAAGGGGGGAACACAATCAGAACTTAATCTGACAAATTCAAAACAGGCAGCTCTTGCAGCAAAAAATCTTCCAAGTGGGGCAGCATCCCATTCTACAGATCTGTCACAACTCCAAAAATCAGGGAACATAGCCAGTCGAGGTGTGGGGCCTAAGCTGACTCTAGGTAGCCAAGTTTACCACATAACTGGATGAGAAAGCATATTCTGTCCAGTAGAACCAGGTTTTGCAAAACTTTTCTGGTCTACCATTTGCAGAGACAAGGATGTCTTCCAATTTGTAAATTTCTCCAACACTGAATAGAGGAGCTTCAGATTGCTTCCAGAAAAGCAGACTGCTCAGTGGCCATTTTCTTTGTCTTCTGGATTAGTGTGTCTGTAGAAAAGTGTTTACAATTCTAAAAATTCATTTTGTAACACATTTTCCCTTATATAAAGGAATAGACATGACACTAGACCATAAGCAAATATAGCAAACAAATAAAATAAACTTTTTAGGTTGAACAGAGATGATAAACCAACATTTCTTTGTAGGAGAAAAAAACTGGGCATGGGGCAAGCAGGTTGTTACAGATGTGTGTAGTAAATAGGATGCACATCAAGCTTACTTATCTTTGAATTTAGAAGATATCCAGCACTACTATCGAGTAAGAACTCAGACGTGTTGTCAGAAGTGAAGTTCTGGATGCATTTCAAGCTAAAAGCCAAATGTGTCCACTGCAAATTAGATATTGTATGTATCAGAAAAAACATATAAAATGTTCCTTCTCTAACTGAGAGTATACATTTCCCTGGTCCCACATAGTGTGCCTTGGTTCTTCTCACTTACCTTTTGCATCATCATGGTATCCTTTACAGAGAGTATTGCCAGTACCAGGAGATTAACACTCCTGGAAGTGTTGTATTCAGACGATTCTTTTGAGGAACATTTTCTCTGAAACCAAGCTGTGATCAGTGGCGCACAGGCAGCAGAAAAGCTGAGTATTGCATATCTTTTTAGGGCCCTAAAAAGAAAAAGCCTTAGCTTGTGTGGTCTGCTGGTATAGGAAATTATGCCATTACTAAACTGTCTCTGGCTTTAGAAGCAAGTACACCCAGACCAATTTTGTCACTATCTCTCTATCTACTATTCATCTATTAAACCCCCTATGATATTACAAAGTTACCAATAGTTTCATGGCTGGGAAGTACAGCACATGTCCTTCCTTTATCACCTCTCTTTATCGATCACCTCTGGGAACCTGTGCAAGCATTTAGAGCCAATAATAAAAAAAACTCAGATGACGATGTTACCGCAGTAATTGCTCACTTTCAATGAATCATCACTGACATAGTAAAACATCAAGTTGATTCAAAGGTTCCTATCACCCTACTCCACATGCAAAGTATATAGGGCAACTAAAGTCCAGACAAAGCCTAATTTATCGCTGGGAGCAATGGCTTCTTCATGGGGCTGTGTATACCGGCATTGTACACTATTGAAAAACAGATTTTCTAAATTAATAAGGTAGTCTTAGTCCATTTATTCAGGAATAGTTTCAGACCTCGTATAAACCTGCTTTGCTTTCTGATGAGTGATCCATGTTCAGATTGCTTCTTAGAGAGCATTAGTCAGGCGGTGAAGAGGTGTTATATCGCCTCCTCACCACCTGCTTTAACTCCCCAAATTCTGGACAACCGAGCGTTTCACATGCACGCGAGGTGTGTTTTTGGTTTCACTTGTGAATGCACCCTGCCTACAATTTAGATGCGAGATCCCCAGTGGAACATCCCACAATTAGCTGCAAGAGGCAGCCCCATTGAGAGCAATGGGAGGCTGATGGCTCCTAGAGATAATCACACCCACTTGCAGACTGCCTGCGTCCCAGGGCCGATCACTCGCATGTGATTGCTGCTTGAGAGATCACATGCAAGTGGGCATGACAAACTAAGAGCTGACAGCCTCCCATTGCTTTCAGTCGGGCTGCCAACTCGCAGCTAATCACTGGAACTCCCAATGGGGTTCTCTCATCTAATTGCAGGCATGGTGCATTCTCAGGTGTGAATTGCACTGTAATGGATGTAGAGACTAAAAATCTGGTCATCTGAGTGTATTTGGTTCTATTTCTGTAACATTGAAAAATCCCTGTCTTCACCCTAAAACCTTTCAAAAATAAATATGAGTATCCTGATACAGGAAATATAATTTAAATTGTCCCTGGCTTTAATATTTTTAATCACTAACCTGTGAGAGGTATGCAATTTAGGTAGTCAGAGCTCTTGATTTGCGTACGTTTTCTATTCATTATCTCAAAAAGTAATAATCCACAAAATTAGCCTGACAGTCAGGCAGCCATAATTTTCAGAACAGTTGGCAATGCCAGTCTCCATGTTCTTTAAGAAAACCTGTACTGAAAATTCTACTAGAGTACAGCTAGCTTTAATCCAAAGGTATTCAAGCTAGAGACCTGGAAGCTATCTGACTTGAGAAAGGGAACTCCACCCAGAATGAGCTGACATGCTCCTTTACGCATATGTTTGATGTCATCCTGGCCACTTTTGGACAACTGATGCTTCTTTATGGTCTATAGCATCCACGACTATACAGATGCAGCCAGCCTTTACTGGTTCATGCCTCCTCTTACATTACTTCTTGTGAGGCAATACAGTGGAGGACTCTACTATCCATTCCCTATGCTGCCATCCACCCAGACCTAGAAGTATAACACCTGCTCGATCTTTATTATAATGCTACTGTTCTGCTACATGTGAGTGCAATCCTGTTCACCTTTTTATTACATCGATTGTTAAAATACTAAATAAAGAATAAAATGGTTGCTCTGTGAAAATAGTGATATGTATTATAAAGTCTTTCCTCAATGTATTATCAGAGGATACAAATCGTTAAAAGTCCTTCACATAATCCAAAACACATTATATGTTTAAAATGATGAAAGTGTCCAAACGCCAGTTAATCCTTAAATGAAAAAAGGGTGGTGTCCTTCCAATTAATAACAGGTTCATCACCTCGTGCTCCCCAGGGGATAGATGAGACAAAAATATCTTCTTACCAAATAAGACCATTCAGGGCCTATACACGTATTAGAATACCCATCCCTCACTTCAGGTATAAAAAAGCTCCACTGTTCAGCCTGCTAAGGGACACCAGTGATGAATATATAGATCTCATAGGAGCCTCAGACCCTATTATGCAGTAAACCAGAAGGAAGAGTTTAATAGCAAATCTACTTACAGCACAGATAAGTTACACAGGCATATCGGAAAAACATCGGACACTCTCCACGAGTTTGAAGACGTTACCGCTATTCTTTGCCTTGCCTGACGTACATTTCGTTCAACAGAACATCTTCTGTGAGGCAGTAGGGGCATAATAAATACTACACAGAGTGGTGCACTTTTTCTATTGTCTACATTGTCCTTTCCCCATGCATAAACAAATATAAAGGCAAAAACGGAGGTGTTGAGTGTTCTGCCAAGGACCTTGGCAGAACACTCAGCACCCCGTTTTTGCCTTTGTTTGTTTGTTCAGTTTGCATGTTGGCCCTTAAGGGCAGATATTGGCCATTGAGCAATCTGCCTGTTTTTAAACCATTGTTACTTTACTTTTTTCTGGGACTGCGGGTTAGTTGTGACTTTGTGTCTGACCGCGTGTGTAATTTATGGGGCTACTTTTGTGGCTGGACTGTGATGGGACCCTCAGTACCCCGATATCTGTACTCTCCAGTTTGCTTATTACATCTACTTTTGTCTTTTTAATAATTTGCTCGTTTTATTTTGTAGAATCTCATTGTTACACTGAATTGATACTATTCCCCTGAAGAAGCCAATGTTTTGGTGAAACATGTTGGGATAATTCGGTCTGTATTCGTATTCAATTTACCTATACATTTTAAAAGCGCAGAGTTTAGTGGGACTTTATATGAGGAAGTGACACCGTCAATTACCTCCATCCCTGTTATTTGTTTAAAGGAAGAGCGAAGGAGAGCGGGACTTTAAATTAAGTGTGTGCGGGAATTGCTTGTAATGGTAAAGGATGATTAAAGTAGATTATGATCATTTAATACTTTCATGTAATGTATCGTACATAACTATATTACATTATCGAAGAAGATCATAATTATACAGTATTCAATACTTGTATAGAGAGATTCAAATTCATGTCAACAAAAAGACAAAAATGATAAGGTTAAAATACATAGACTTTGATGGAAAGCTTAAAGCAGTTCAGAACAAAAATCGGGATATACAGACATAAAATGCAATATGGGGTATTGTGGTAACATATAGTTGGAGCATGACGTTGTTAGCTCTACGTGTTTCACGACTAAGACGCTCAACAGGAGTAAAGATGCATTGTGTTTCTGTAAAGACAAAAGCACAATTTAGGCTGGTTCAGGGCATCTGACATTCTGGGGACTGTGAGCAATCAAAGTCCCAGTTGGTACTTACTGGGGTATTCCCATGTGGCTGGCATGGAAGTTGAGCCCAAACAGACCCCAATAGGCATAGATCCTGCCAGGGACTGAGGCAGGGTGCTGAGCGGCAGACGGCTCCCCACACACGGAGGCGGACCCAGGATGGACAGGCATCAGGTAGGAAATAATATATGGACTTGGGTCAAGATAATGACTGCAGGTGAAAATAGTGAAGTGCAAATTACTGGACAATTAGTGTTTGAAAGGAAAAGAAAAAAAAGAGAAAGAAAAAGAGAAGAGGGGAAAAGGTGCATAAAAGGAAATATATATATGAATCCCTTTACCTTGTTAACTTTGATGTTTAACAATTGTCTGTACAAATACATTTTATCTTCTTTTAAAAGAACTTATGTGACTAATCTTGTGACTGGCATCGTTCTAATCCCATTCCTCCTTCCCTTGCTATTTAGTGTAAGTGACAGGGCTGTGATAAAAACTACTCATCTTGGTTGTCTTTTTCTGTTTACGTTTATTTAAAAAAAGTGCTAGTTATTCCAATTCCTGACATTTTTACTAGGGTTGTCCCGATATCAGTATCGGTACCGATACCAAGCATTTCCCCAAGTACTTGTACTCGGGGAAAATGCTCCCATGCTTTACCCGATAACCGACTGTCCCTGTATCTTCCTCCAGTTCCCCCATCCTTGCTGCTCTCCCCCTCCGTGCCGCTGCTGTCCTCCTCTGTTCTGCTCTCCCCCTCCATGCTCCATGTCCCCCCCTCCGTGCCGCTGCTGTCCTCCTCCGTTCTGCTCCCCCCTCCATGCTTTGTGTCCACCCTCTGTGCTGCTGCTCTCCCCCTCCGTGCTTGGTGTCACCTTCCATGTCTCCCTCTGTCAGGATGGAGAGCGGCGGTAGGAGCCGCTAAACCCGGCTCCCACCTTTTCCAAATGAACAGAGTGAGTGATCACCGACTCTGTTCTTTCATATAACTGAAACATTGTAACCCGTGTTTACGATGCTTCAGTTTATAAATGGATAGGAGCCTCTGTCTCCTGTCCATTCATTTTCAGTGCAGCTTAGAAAGGGACTGGGGAATCTGTGTTCTTAGTCCCTTTCTCTGTCTCAAAGGGGAGATGTCAGAGGTCTGTTAAGACCCCTGATATCTCACCAAAGCCCCCCAACAGGGCTAAGAAAAGAAAATCTTGCAATAAATAATAAAAATAATTAATTTAAAAAAATACAAATTAAAATAAAAAAACACACTGACACCAAACAACAACAAATAGTAAAAAAATGTAATTAAAAAAATACTGACACATGACATAAAAAAAAGCATCGGTAATCGGTATCGCGAGTACTTGAAAATATCGGTACTTGTACTCGGTCTTAAAAAGGTGGTATCGGGACAACCCTAATTTTTACACTTTACTTTTGCTGGACAGTATGGTCTTGGTCAGCTTCTGTACTAATGCAACAGTGTTTTTTCTTTTTTCAACGGGGGAAAAAAAGGTTTCTTTAAATGCATTGTGATTCCATACCTTTACTCATGTTCATTTTCATGTAAGGTACTGTAGGGAACTGTAAGATGCTTTACCATCAGGTGTTAAGACTATTGATAACCTTTTCTACCTTTTTTATCTTCTACGGCTTAAACAGGAAGACGTCACCTCAGGCTCTGCAGCTGTTATTGACTTTCTTTTTCCCAAGTACATCAACCAGGGTTGGCTCTGAGAGCTAGGTATTTTATCTGATTTGTTAACTGGGTGGAGCATCATGGGAAATGTAGTTCAGCAGCAGATGGATTGCCTGAGGTTTGCCCATCCCTGATTTAAAGTCTTAAAGCCGATCAGCAGCCTTCAAAATGTGCAATTGAACTCTACTACGCAGCTTGTTTTTCACACATTCTGTCGATCATTAATGCTCCTTATAAATGGTCTTCTAGTGAAATGTACACTGTGTTAATATTTATACACTATCATCTCGTGATGTATGATTTTTGTGAGACTGATCTGTCTTCATACTAAAGTTTAATAAATATTGGGAAGTACCGAATGACACTGACCTCATTTCCTTTATAACAATGAAAATTAATAGTTTCACGTTTTATGAGGCTGATAGTCCAGATGTAGTGTACATTTAATTAAGTGTAGTTTCCTCTCGGTTATGGTATGTGTATCTGCTTTTTGTCGCAATTTCTTTCTAGTTTTACAATTTTCCACATGTTTTCCTTCATCATTTATGATTTTTTTCAAAGAGCAGCTATGAGGATTTAAATCACTTTAGCATGCAGCAAAACAGTACCCATTCAAACAATAAACGCCATTTTAAAAAGCCTTTAGATCTTCTGTCACTTCATAAATAAAAATGTATAAAACATTATGCAGTTGTAGTGCCCACCTGCTAATTAAATGCAGATTTTCTCAAACTTATTTTCAAATCTGCTTTTTTTGTTTCAACTCTGTCTGTGTGGAGCATACATATGGCTCTTGTGAAATTAATTATGCTTATGGAGCAGCTGTTAAATTTAGTGCAACTAATTTTATCCAATATTTTACATTTTAATTGATTACCTGTGAAGAAATTAGCAAATTAACACGTATTGTGCAGTAAGTAAATAAGCTTTCTTGATCGTACATCACGGGACACAGAGCGCATAGCCATTACATATGGGTTATATGGAGTACCTTCAGGTGTGGACACTGGTGTAATCAACTTCACAGGAAGTTCCTCCCTATATAACCCCCTCCCACTGAGAGTGCTTTAGTTTTTCCGCCAGTGTCTTAGGTGTTGGTCACGTCTAGCTGTCCCTCGGAGGTCTCGGGACCCAGGATAGCTAGCCGGATCCGTCCGAAGTGCTTCAGAGCCAAGATGTACGGTACCCGGGCCCTGCTGGAGTGGGGTTTTGCCTATAATGCCTCTCCTTGGAGGGCTGGATTCTGGGCTCCAGTGCTTTAGTCTCTTCCAAGAACTAAAAGTTACTGATGCCAGGATGCTATATAGGTCCAGGGGTGTGGGTTCCTTAACACAGGACCCCGGTCCCTGAAGGTCCAAGACAATACCCACGGAGATGGGGGAAGGCTGGGCCTCTTGCATTTTGCAATACCCTGCGGCGTGGAGCAGGTAAGAGGGAACCTGCGGGACTTGGTTCGACAGTAGGTATCCCCCTGGGGGTTCTGGGTTGGCTAATGGTATGCTTGTGCATCAGCCACTATCTCCACTATGTCTGTTGAGGCAGGATGGGATTCTAATGTTTACCCAGATAACATGTAGATATATGTATACTTGTGTAAGTTATATATTTGCTACTCACCCCAGGTCTGCCTGTTAACACTGATACTGCAACCCCACATGTTTTAAAGAGGAAATTGCTGGTTAAAACTCCTGTTTCTTAGGAAGCCCATGGGGACAGCTTCCTCGCTGTGTGTGCACTACAATAAGATTAGTGCTTACCTGGTGTCTGTTGGTGCTGCATAACGCTGGTCCATGTTGTTCCTCTGCTCTGCTTCCTCCATGTGGGTTCGGCGTGGTGCGCGCGATCGTGCGCGCGATCGTGCGCGCGATCATGCGCGCGTGTGTGCGCGCGCATACGCGCGCGCGTGCACGCCGCCTTTTATAGCGTCGGCGTGCGTCGGGGGGGCGGGCCAGCAGCGTCAGGGTCTGTATAAAAAAAAAAAAAAAAAAAAAAAACTTTTCTCTGGCTGGTCTTTCCCTCCTGGAGGCAGAGGAAGAAAGGATACAGAGCGTGCAGCTGGGTCTTTTGGCCACACAGGGACACCTAGTGGCGGTTTAGTGGATCTTCAGGTCTAGGACTTAGGTCCACTATAGACCAGAAAAAAAAAAAAAAAAAAAAAAGGGTTTTTTTGCTTAAAGGGACTCAGCCTTAGATCCAGCAGTATCTGAGTCTACCTTGGACTCCGGCTAACGGGCATTGGTGTGTCAATACTCACAGGCTTCCTCGGTATTGCCACCTCCCAGGCGGGTAAAAAAGATTTTTTTGAAAAAAAAAAAAAAAAAAAGAGAAATATAAAAGAAAAAGAGAGAAATTAGTTCTTTTTCATTTTCTCTCATACCTGCCCTCATATTGGTTATTCCTAGCTACAACAGTCAGGTGTTGGCTATAGGGGTGACCCAAGGTTGTACAATGGCTCCAAAGGGATCTGGACCAGCCAAGGCTGCTAAAGGTACCAAAAAGGCAAAAGGGGTCTCCATCGGGGTCAGAGGATTTGGGCCAGGCTTCTACGGCCCCACCCTCGCCAGTCAGGACACCGAGTGGCATAGTACAAGAGCCATTGGGGGTGCTGGGGGCAGAGGCGGCCCCCGATCCACCCATTCCCGTTTACGTGACGGAAGAAATGCTAGCAGCCACCATGTGTGGGCTAGAGAAAAGGTTAACTGCGTTGTTTTCCCGTCCTTGCCCAAGTAGCAAGCGGGCTAGATCCCCTTCACCCAGTGTGGGGTTTTCAGATGCGGAGGTCTCCTCTTCAGAGGAACGGGACCCACAAGGGGATCAGGCAGACCCAAGTCCCGACGGTTCAGACAGGGAAAATTCCACTATAGATGAATATTTTTCGGCCTCTCAAGCGGAGGGCCTGTGGATCCAGTCTTTGACAGATATGGTTCGCACTGCCTTTAAACTTCCAGTGCCAGAACTAGTAGCCCCGGAGGTATCCTCATTGGGTTCTTTAAAGGCCCCATTAACTGGTGCATCCTTTCCAATGCACCCCCTTCTGCGGAACGTGATTTACCAAGATTGGGCTCGACCTGATAGAATCTTTGTCCCTCCTAAAAGATTCTCTATTCTCTACCCTATGGAAGAGGAATATGTAAAGAAATGGGCTCTCCCTACAGTGGACGCAGCCATTTCCTGCGTGAATAAATCCCTGACTTGTCCGGTTGAAAATGTCCATATGTTCAAGGATCCGGTCGACAAGAAATTCGAGACCCTACTGAAAGCAGCTTTTACCTCAGTAGGTGCCATGGTTCAGCCAGCAGTAGCAGCCATTGGTGTTTGTCAGGCATTGAAGGACATGCCGGCTCAGCATACTCATGAATTAGCAGAATTCCCTAGGGCTCTCTGCTTTGCAGTAGATGCTATTAAGGACTCCATCCAACAGGCATCCCGTTTATCTCTACTGATGGTTCACATGCGTCGTCTTTTGTGGCTAAAGAACTGGTCAGCAGAGGCACCCTGCAAAAAGCTTCTAGCAGGGTTTCCCTTTCATGGGGGAAGACTATTCGGGGAAGACCTAGATAAATATATCCACACCATATCAAGTGGAAAAAGTACTTCCTTACCGGTCAAGAAAAGACCGCGTGGGCCCACGTTTAAACGACAGGCCATTGCAGGCTCGGCCCCTTCGACTTCCCGTCAGTATCGACGGCCTCCCGGGCGTTCAACAGTTAATAGCCGCCCACAGGGACAAGCCGCGGCAAACAAGAGGCCCTGGTCTCGCAAGCCGGCTAAACCAGTCATCAAATCAGATTCATGAAGGGGCGCCCCCACTCTCTTGGGTGGGGGGAAGACTTCAGTTTTTCTCCGAAGTCTGGAAGGCCAGAATTCCCGACTCTTGGGTTCGGTCCGTAGTAGCCTCAGGCTACAAACTAGAGTTTCGAGAAATCCCCCCTCCTCATTTTCAGGGGTCAAGTCTTCCAAGCGACCCGTTAAAGAGGGCCTCTCTCGTAAAGGCGTTGGATCGCCTCTTGCTCCAAGGAGTAATTGTAGAAGTACCAACCCAAGAAAGGGGTCTGGGATTCTACTCCAACCTTTTTGTTATACCAAAACCCAATGGCGACGTCAGGCCTATATTAGACCTCAAACGCCTAAATCGCTTTCTAAGGATTCAGACCTTCCGTATGGACTCCATACGTTCAGTGACAACCAGCCTGCATCAGGGCGACTTCCTAGCATCTATAGACATAAAGGATGCATATCTGCATGTGCCAATTTACCCAGCACATCACAAGTTTCTTCGTTTTACGATAAACCAAAGTCATTATCAGTTCGTAGCCCTCCCTTTCGGGTTGGCAACAGCTCCACGGGTATTCACAAAGGTGTTAGCCCCGGTACTAGCCGTCCTAAGGACAGAAGGCATCTTGGTCCTAGCATACCTGGACGATCTCCTGGTTATCGACAGTTCAGCTTCCAACCTCAATCATGCAGTAGTCCGCACAGTGCGGCATCTAGAAGAGTTCGGGTGGATTGTGAACCAAGAAAAATCAAGGTTACATCCCACAAGACAGTTGGAATATCTAGGCTTTCGGTTAGATACAGAATGCCAGAAGGTATTTTTACCTCAAGAGAAGATCAGGTCGTTGATTCAAACGATTCAAATAGTCTTAGGCAAAAAGAAGCCGACTATTCGCCTATGCATGCGACTGCTGGGGAAGATGGTGGCCGCCTTCGAAGCAGCGCCCTACGCCCAGATCCATACCAGAATTCTGCAAGCAGCTATTCTCTCTGCTTGGAACAAGTCCATACAGGCATTAGACCGTCCATTAGTTCTTTCTCCAGAAGTCAGGCACAGCCTGTACTGGTGGCTGATCCCTCAAAAATTATCAAAAGGGAAAACCTTTTGCCCCATCTCGTGGAAAATAGTAACCACAGATGCCAGCCTAACAGGTTGGGGGGCAATCTTAGGAAAACGGACCCAGCAGGGACAGTGGTCAGAGGCAGAAAGTCTGCTTCCCATCAATGTCCTAGAGATCAGAGCTGTTCGGTTGGCCCTGGTCGCCTGGACTCTCCCCCTGCAGGGTCTGCCAGTAAGGATACAGTCCGACAATGCCACGGCGGTGGCATACATAAACCACCAGGGGGGCACAAAGAGCCTGGCGGCTCAAAGGGAAGTAAACCTAATTTTTGCATGGGCCGAAGCCCATGTACCCTGCATCTCAGCAGTGTTCATCCCAGGGATAGACAATTCTCAAGCAGATTTTTTGAGTCGTCAACAGTTGCTCCCGGGAGAGTGGTCTCTTCACCCCCAGGTATTCCAAGAGATTTGCCAAAGATTCGGAGTTCCCGATGTGGACATCATGGCAACAAGATTCAACAAGAAATTGGACAAATTTGTATCCCGAGCCAGGGACCCCTCGGCCTACGGGACCGATGCGTTGGTTTGCCCCTGGCACCAGTTTTCTCTCCTGTATGCGTTCCCTCCACTACAGATGATTCCCCGCCTTCTACGAAGGATCAGGGTGGAGCGCAGGCCGGTGATCCTGGTGGCCCCAGCCTGGCCCAGAAGGGCTTGGTACGCACTCATCGTGAGGATGTCAGTAAGGGCACCGTGGCCACTCCCCCTGCGCCCAGATCTGCTGTCTCAGGGCCCGATCTACCACCCTGCTTCACAGCAGCTAAATTTGATGGCTTGGCGGCTGAATCTCTAATTCTTAAGGGCAGAGGCCTCTCGGCCCAAGTCATATCTACGTTAATTCAAGCTAGAAAGCCAGTCTCTAGAAATATCTATTACAGAGTCTGGAGAACCTATGTGGAGTGGTGCGAGTCTCAAGGAGGGCATCCTCGCAAGTTTTTTATTGACAGGATCTTGCGATTCCTCCAGGTTGGCGTTGACAAGGGGTTGGCTCTTAGTACTCTAAAGGGGCAGGTGTCTGCCTTATCGATATGGTTTCAAAGGCCTTTGGCCACACATTCGCTTGTAAAAACCTTTTTGCAGGGGGTCTTGCATGTAAATCCCCCTATTAGAGCTCCCCTCTGCCCCTGGAATTTAAATCTGGTCTTGTCAGCTTTACAAAAGCAGCCGTTTGAACCTCTGACAGAAATCCCTCTTGTGCTGCTAACCCGAAAGTTGGTTTTCTTGGTGGCTATGGCTTCGGCCAGAAGGGTCTCCGAGCTGGCAGCCTTGTCTTGCAGGGAACCGTACCTTATTCTGCATAAGGACAGAGTGGTTCTGCGGCCTCAGCCTTCTTTCCTTCCTAAGGTCATATCCAGTTTTCACTTGAATCAGGACCTAGTCCTACCATCCTTCTTTCCTACTCCCCAGTCCAGAGAGGAAAGATTGCTTCATACTTTGGATGTGGTCCGAGCCATGAGGGTTTATCTCAAGGCTACAGAAAAGATTAGGAAAACAGATGTGCTTTTCATTCTTCCGGATGGCCCCAAGAAGGGTCAGCCGGCTGCCAAGTCTTCCTTGGCTAGGTGGATTAAGCAGCTGATTTTTCAGGCCTATGGTCTGAAGCGCGTTCCACCTCCCTTATCAGTTAAAGCCCATTCTACGAGGGCCATGAGTGCCTCTTGGGCGGCACACCATCAGATCTCTATGGCACAGGTTTGCAAAGCGGCAACCTGGTCTTCCGTACATACGTTTACTAAATTTTATAAGTTGGACGTCACAAAGGCTGCGGACGCAGCATTTGGGCAGGCGGTCCTACGGGCAGCAGTATAGAATCCTCTGGCCCGGTTCACGCCCCCTTTTTCTGTTGGTGGAGCTATTTTACCTCCTGATATAGTTTCTGTTTGGCTATTTTTTGCCTTACGGTCTCCCTCCCTTCATAGAGCATTGCTTTGGGACATCCCATATGTAATGGCTATGCGCTCTGTGTCCCGTGATGTACGATCAAGAAAAAGGGATTTTTAATAACAGCTTACCTGTAAAATCCTTTTCTTGGAGTACATCACGGGACACAGAGCTCCCACCCCTCTTTGTGGGAACATTGTGTAACCTCAGAGAAATTGCTTGCTACAAAACTAAAGCACTCTCAGTGGGAGGGGGTTATATAGGGAGGAACTTCCTGTGAAGTTGATTACACCAGTGTCCACACCTGAAGGTACTCCATATAACCCATATGTAATGGCTATGCGCTCTGTGTCCCGTGATGTACTCCAAGAAAAGGATTTTACAGGTAAGCTGTTATTAAAAATCCCTTTTTTATGGACAACTTTCGGTATTAGGCACATTTTTTGGTAACCTTTCTGTATATATATATATATGTGTGTGTGTGTGTTACATTATTTATTTCACAACCTGGCTAGGTGTTGATTGAATAAAGACAGGGGTTTTGGTCTGCCACATAGAGAAGATATTGGAGAACCTTCATTATCTGATGGGAGGCTCGAGGAAGGGTGCGAGCCAAGCATCTGTGTGTTCTGTAAGTCCCGACATGAGAAGCAGATTGGAACATAATGACTCTTTCACAGAATTTTTGTAACATATGGGCCTATCTGGATCTGAGAAGGCTTTGAAGATCTTTCAACTTGACTAAGTGACTTAACCTTTGCCATAGTGGTGGGTCTTTTTTCGGCAACCCACTTTTCAATTAATCTGTTCTACTTTTTTATTAATAAATCACCAGATATATCGTTTTGTAGTATATTAAATCATTTTAACATGGTTCTCTTTAGTTTTATGCACTATATTATTTATACTCAGTTTATAATGTAGTTTAACTGTTAAACATATTATAAAGACTTGTTTTTAATTTGTTTCTGAACTTTTAAGATGCATTTAGGGAATTTTCAATTTCAATTTTTGTGGAGTTATTTTTTGGTTTAATTTGTATTTTATTTTCTTGGTGGAAAGCATATACGGTCTAAAAAAAGTTTAGTACATATTTATGATGTTGGCTCTTGATCTAGACAAAGTGTGTCAAAAACATGATTGGGGCGTTCTGTTGCTTTCCAAGTCCAGCTTCCTTTCTGTTCATTGCAGATGACAGACTAATGCGTAATGCAGATAGAAAAAATACAAGTATTCATTGTTTTAACCACTTAAGACCCGGACCAATACGCTGGCAAATGACCCAAGGGGTTTTTGCGATTTGGCACTGCGTCGCTTTAACAGACAATTGCGCGGTCGTGCGACGTGGCTCCCAAACAAAATTTGCGTCCTTTTTTTCCCACAAATAGAGCTTTCTTTTGGTGGTATTTGATCACCTCTGCGGTTTTTATTTTTTGCGCTATAAACAAAAATAGAGCGTCAATTTAAAAAAAAATGCAATATTTTTTACTTTTTGCTATAATAAATATCCCCCAAAAATATATAAAAAAACATTTTTTTTCCTCAGTTTAGGCCGATACGTATTCTTCAACATATTTTTGGTAAAAAAAATCGCAATAAGCGTTTATCGGTTGGTTTTCGCAAAATTTATAGCGTTTACAAAATAAGGGATAGTTTTATTGCATTTTTATTAATTTTTTTTTTTTTACTACTAATAGCGGCGATCAGCGATTTTTTTCGTGACTGCGACAATATGGCGGACACTTCGGACAATTTTGACACATTTTTGGGACAATTGTCATTTTCACAGCAAAAAATGCATTTAAATTGCATTGTTTACTGTGGAAATGACAGTTGCAGTTTGGGAGTTAACCACAGGTGGCGCTGTAGGGAATGTGTGCCCTAATGTGTGTGTTTACAACTGTAGGGGGGTGTGGCTGTAGGTGTGACATCATCGATCGCGTCCCCCTATTACAGGGATGACGCGATCGATGCTCCGGCCACAGAGAAGCACGGGGAAGCCGTGTGTACACACGGCTCTCCCCGTTCTTCCGCTCCAGGGACGGATCGCCGCACTGCAGCGGCGATCGGGTCCGCGAATCCCGCGGTCCCGGTCCTGGAGCTTCGGACCAGGTCGCGGGCGCGCACCCGCGACCCACGGCTGGGTACTAAAACCAACGTATATATACGTTGATGTGCCCAGCCGTGCCATTCTGCCGACGTAAATGTGCAGTAGGCGGTCCTTAAGTGGTTAAAAAAAATATGAATACAATAAAAATGAACAAGTTTAACCAATGTGCTTAATTGGGAGGGTTTATAATTTGCCATATTTGTTTTCACTTCTTTTCATCTTTTTCTAGTAAAGGTTTACAGTATCTCACAAAAGTGAGTACACCCCTCAAGTTTTTGTAAAGCTTATATTATATCTTTTCATGCGACAACACTGAAGAATTTACACTTTGCTACATTGTAAAGTAGTGAGTGTACAGCTTGAATAACAGTTTAAATTCGCTGTCCCCTCAAAATAACTCAACACACAGCCATTAATGTCTAAACCGATGCCAACAAAAGTAAGTACACCCCTAAGTGAAAATGTCCAAAGCTTCAATATTGTGTGGTCACAATTATTTTCCAGCACTGCCTTAACCCTCTTGGGCACAGAGCTTCACAGGTTGCTACTGGAGTCCTTCTCCACTCCTCCTTGATGACATCACAGAGCTTGTGGATGTTGGAGACCTTGTGCTCCTCCACCTTCTGTTTGAGACTGCCCCACAGATGCTCAACAGGGTTTAGGTTTGGAGAAATGCTTGGCCAGTCCATCATCTTTACCCTTAGTTATCATGTTGGAATACTGCTTTGCGCCCAATCTCCGAAGGGAGGGGGTAATGCTCTGCGTCAGTATGTCACAGTACATGTTGGCATTCATATGGTTCCCTCCAGTGAACTGTAGCTCCCCAGTGCCAGCAGCACTCAGGTAGCCCCAGACACACTTGTCTTTTGTACGCAACACAGGGTTTCTGCCACACACAATTGACACCATCTGAACCAAATAAGTTTGTTGTTCTCATCAGACCACAGGAAATGGTTCCAGTTATCCATGTCCTTAGTCTGCTTGTCTTCAGTGAACTGTTTGTAGGCCTTTTTGTGCATCATCTTTAGAAGACGCTTCCTTCTGGGATAACAATGCAGACCAATTTGATGCAGTGTGCGGCGTATGGTCTGAGAACTGACAGGCTGACTCGCCACCCCTTCAATTTCTGCAGCAATGCTGGCAGAACTTGTACGTCTATTTCCTAAAGACAACCTCTGGATATGACGCTGAGCATGTGCACTCAACTTCTTTGTTCGACCATGGCGAGGCCTGTTCCGAATGGAAATCTTGGCACTTATCAGTGTAACAGAAGATCAGCGAGATTTTTCTAATGAGTACATCTGTTTCTGTGACAACGGTGCAAGAGGAGATTTGATCTCTCCCTTAGAGAAATTTCCTTTTCCAGTTTTTTGGGAGAGGAGTTGAAATGGAATCTTCCAAATGGGAATCTTTCTTGCCCATCAGCTAATGATGTTATTCATTGATCCTATACATCGGGGATATGTAATTAGCAGACCTCCAGCTGTTGCAAAACTACAAGTCCCATCATGCCTTTGCCTCTGGGTGTCATGTTTGTGGCTGCCAGTCTTGCTATGCTTCATGGGACTTGTAGTTTTGCAACAGCTGGAGGTCTGCTAATTGCATAACCCTGCTATACATGCTAAAAACCTCAGCTAAGCTGATTTAAAGGGGTTTAAAAACAAAAAAATAAAACAAACAAACATGTTATACTTGCCTCCTCTGTGCAAGTGTTTTGCACAGAGGGGCCGATCCTCCTCTTCTGGGGTCCCTCAGCGGTGCTCCTGGCTTCTCTTCTCAAGTGCCCAGTCGGAAGAGCGCTCTCCTTCGTGGACACCCGTGCGGGCCTGCTCCAGTGTCCTGCTTCTGCATCTATTCACACAGAAAGCAGCACTCGGCCCAGAAGCCCGCGTCATTGGATTAGATTGACAGCAGTGGAAGCTAATGGCTGTGCTGCTATAAATCTATGAAATCAGGACAAAAGACCCTAGTCCGAACCTGGTGTGCTCATTCTCGTCATTGGAAATGCAGGGCTCAGGTAAGTATAATGAGGGCTCGAGGGGCTGCTGAGTGACAGAAGGTTTTTCACCTTAGTGCATAGAATGCATTATGGTGAAAAAACAAAAGGGTTTATGTCATCGATTGTGAGATATTAAAGTGTTTCTACGTGAAATCCTAATTCATGTATTGTAGAAGATGAGACATTGGGGATAGTACATATTGCAGGATGTCTTGGGATATTATCAGGTCTAAATATCGTCTGTCTGAATATATGGATTGAAAGACATACCATGTTCTATTGTGCGATGCCAATACTGTGTTGTAATTAAGTCAAAAGGGTCTCTGCCCTGTCTTGAGGCTAACTCAACTATCCAGACGGTCACATTGTTCTGTGGCTGGCTATTGTGTACATTGATTGCCCTGGGGCTTTTGTCTCAATACAAATAACAGTCTTCTATTTAAACCTTTCTGACCAATCACTGCTGTCATTTTCAAGTCCTCATTTGCATGGTTAAGGAGGACCTGAGTGGAGACTGCATACTTTACAATGAACCAATAGGAAAGCGGTTGTTAGGGGCGGGATGTTCCAAATTCTGTATAAAAGTGTGCTGTGTACTTTCAATAAATGAGTTCTGTCTGAACATACATACAACTCGCTTGGTGTGTGTTCTAATGGGTTAGATCGGCACATAGCTTATCGAATAGAAGCAGAGGAGTGTCGTGAGAGCAGGACCTGGGCGAGCAAGGGTCGCGTCACAGTTTACAACCCCTTTAAGCATGTATATATGTTATAATATCTATAAAAGAGTGCACAAAGAAAGACAAAAGGGGGAACGGAAGCAGGAGGAAATTCACTGTGCACTTCCCGGCGCCAAGGACAGATATTACTTAGACTGAGAGTTGGATAAATCTAAAGAGTATACCAACCATACAAGTATATAAATATAAAAATACCAAAAAAATTATATCATAATAACATATACAAATCTCAAGGTATAAATCTCCACTTGAGAACAGTCAAGCAATATATGTTACTATCAGCAGCTATTTAAAATAAGACAAATAAATTCGTCTATTCAAAGTATAAAACAAAGTATCACACTAATTAACCACTAAAATTCAGTTGATTAAAACATGATAAACAGCGCATAAACAGTCCAATGTAGATTTAAAGCGTTAGATAAGGTCCATAGATCAGTAAGTGAAGCTGAGAAAAGCGTGAGGAATGCTTGGGAACAAATGGTGATGTACCCTCCACCGATCTCCAATTTCCACCAGAACGTGAGGCACACGCCCCCTCAGGGGTTCAAACTCACCAAAAATACAAAAGAACGAGCCTTGTATATCAGTGGATCATCCTGACCAGACCTCCAACATCAATCACGGGACAGCAGGGGTTAATATATAAAGCTCCTCTTTACAGCAGATCACCTCGGGCTGTGGGTGTTCTATTGACCCCTGCTGTCCCGTGATTGATGTTGGAGGTCTGGTCAGGATGATCCACTGATATACAAGGCTCGTTCTTTTGTATTTTTGGTGAGTTTGAACCCCTGAGGGGGCGTGTGCCTCACGTTTTGGTGGAAATTGGAGATCGGTGGAGGGTACATCACCATTTGTTCCCAAGCATTCCTCACGCTTTTCTCAGCTTCACTTACTGATCTATGGACCTTATCTAACGCTTTAAATCTACATTGGACTGTTTATGCGCTGTTTATCATGTTTTAATCAACTGAATTTTAGTGGTTAATTAGTGTGATACTTTGTTTTATATGTTATAATATGGTAGCTTAACATTACACAATTGTGTATGCAGCACAGGGGATTTTTATGAAATCAGTGGGCCTTTGTGCAAGATCATATCTTAGACCCCATGTTTGATAAAAAAAAAAAATATATATAGTGTGCTGTGGTGACGAGTGGGCATGGTTTTCGTTGTAGCTGGGTTGTTGCAAGGGTAATGAAAACTTGAGACACCATTGGGTGGCTGAAGGTAGCAGAGCAATAATGCGGCACGTGGTGGATGTTGCCAAATTCTGTTAATGGTGGGAGGGGCCTAAAGAGGAGTGGTTAAATAAACCAAAAGCCTTCTTGAACCCATTGTGTCACAGGTAGGAGTCTCACAGACATGTAGAAACCCCAGCACGATAATTCTTTCAAAAATTAAACACTACCTATGATTTTGTGTACACTGGATATAGACAGAGAGCTAACACTTTATCTGAGCCTACCTTATAGAAGAACTTCATTAAAGCGGATCTCTGCCGGAAAAAAATAAAATAAAAAGCCAGCAGCTACAAATACTGCAGCTGCTAACTTTTAATATTAGGGCACTTACCTGTCCTGGAGTCCAGCGACATCGGCAGCAGTGGATGAGCGATCGCTCGTTACTCTGCTGCCCCCACCATCATCCTCAGGAAGTGAAGTGACGTACTCCCTGCAGAGTCCCCGCAGAGAGGACTCCCGGAAGTGGGTGCAAATACCCGTCTTTGACAGGTATCTGCACCCTCCTCCCCCTGAGGGGGGGGGGAGGGTTTTTCGATGAATGGAAGTTCCACTTTAGGGTGGAGCTCCGCTTTAATATAGTCAGAAACTGCTTAGCAACCAGCAACAATAAACACTATTGGTCAGATGTCTGTATTGTGTGCGTGCGCGTGTGTGCGTGTGTGCGTGCGTATGTGTATATATATAAAATTACAGAGTCTGTCAAGCTGGTTGTAGACATTTGTTTCTTTGGGGCTGAACAAAAAAAAAATACCAGATACCTCCGTCCACACCAATTGGGTGGATGGAGTAATCCCTCCTGCCAAATTGCCTGGCCTCAGTACAATCCTTCAAGTGCACTGTGTCCCCAATACAATATTCCCTCCAGATCAGTCTGTCCACCAGTACAACTGCACTTGCGCAGCTCAGTGTACATGGTACAGAGGACTGTGAGCAGGCAGGTAGGTTCATTTTAATGCAGGAGACACCCTGCATGTTTTTTCTGCAATGAAACGCCAGCCTGCTCAGTTTTTAAAAAGGATACTTTTGTTCCGATATAAGATCTGTAGATTGAAAGTTGTGTGTATTTCTTACTTTACCTCGTTCAAACTTTGTTTGTTCAGAACAGTGTATTTGTAATAACATTCTGACTGTATTAACACCTATGCATTTTTGGAATGCAGACAGAAATGTGTGGGTTTTTCTTCCTCACATTCGCTGAAACATGCGAAAAATGTGGAAAAAAGTGAATTACACTTGCGGTGCTTTACTTTTTAATGGCACCTCTAATACGTGGGTAGTAGTCACATGAAAAACACACCTTGCACAAATGCCCTTGGCTCACTGCCAAAAAAAAAAGTGCAGTGGAGAGGTCAGCTGCTCTGCAAAAGGATGAATTTCCTATATGTTCTGTACCTCCTAAAGCTATACTATATGTGACCACTACCAGGTGAACTCACGGTCAGTTTTCTTATTACACACATTTCAAGGATGCCAATTAACTTTAGCAACTAAAGTTGTTATAGGCTGTAATAGAGGAGCAATATACATACCACTGTTTCCGCCTTAACTCTATGAGGTATTTCCTATGCTAAGCACTGTATGCTCTTAGCTACCCAACTGTATGCTCTTGGATATCTGCTACTACTGTTTTGTCATTGTAGTTTACTTAAAAGTTGCTCAAGGTGTATTTCCAAGCATACCAAAAATATTTTGAAAACATATTTCTTACCTTTCTATGTTTTTTCTGGTTTAAACAGATCTCGATCCAGACACCGCCAAAGATCTCGCAGCCGTAGTAGTGAACGATCCAGTCGGAGAAAATCCCGAAGCAAGTCGTATGACAGAGAAAGAGGAAAAGGCAGATATAAGGGCAAAACAAGAGGGAATGAGAGAGGCAAAGAAAAGGAAACCAAGGTTTCTAAACCTGGGTAGGTCTTATACTTTAATGTTAATGGAACTGGTTTGTGATGTGAAGGAAGGCTGAGCTTTAAATTATATATGAACCCTCATCTTGCAAAACAGCCAATTCAGTTAAAAATGCAAATCAAACACAAAACATTTGTGTATACATATGAAAAAAATATATTTTTACTCCCAAGATAGCAGACATTTTTTTTAAGCCCAGTGTGCATTGAGCCTAAAAGTAAGGTGAAGGATAAAATAAATAATGAGAACATGCCTTGCAGCTGCACATTTTGCAGTTGGTAGTAGTGTCTGTGGTGCATGGGAGAGAGATTGTGTAACACAGACTCAAGGGATAATTCTTACTATTTAAAAAGAAACAATCTGGTGCTGTAAATAATAAGGGGTAACGTAGTTGATTATACCATTAATATACCATTGTGACAAGTTCATTAAGGCTTAACTCCAGCCTTGATTTTGGTTTTGCATGGTTGTACAGGCTCCTCTTTTGCGCTGTATTTGATTACCGTACTTTGATTTCACTGCACGCTATATGCTTCTCCCAGAGTTTTTTTTTTTAGAAACTGCAGAAAGTCATTTCTTAGTGGATGAAATCCAACCTGTTTGTCACTGACCAGCTTCTTTCATTCATTGGACATTAGTTATTTCAATAATGAAGACTCAAATGTGGACCTTAACTGGGGTAGTCTGCATGCAAATTTAGTCAGCCTAGGAACACTCACTCATCCATCATTCATCAAACTTGTGGTCTGCAGAAAGTCAAAAGGAAGGACAGGAGATATGGCTCCAAGCAGAAAGGTACAAGTAGTGGGGGCTCAATAGTTACCCCAGTTCCAGGCAGAGAGTGACAGGTGGTAAGTGAGCACAGTAGTGTGGCCGTGGCCCTAGTGTAGGCCTTTCTGCAGTGCTGTGTGAATAAGGGAGACAATATTAGAGCGGGATACAGCAGGTAAATTAAGTATTGAGCCTGTCACCATTTTCTAGGTACTATATATTTCTAAAGGTGCTATTGACATGACATTTTCACCACGTGTCAGTATCAACCTATGCATACAAAGAGACCAAACCAAATAATTTCAGAAATTAAGTTGTGTAAATACATGGAATGACACAGGGAAAAAGGTATTAACCACTTCCTGACGGCCGTACGACTATATACGGCCGCAGGGTGGATCTAAATTTGAGTCGCCGTCTTTTTACAGCCTCCACTCCTCCGCACCACTGGGGGGCGCGTGTGTGCCAGCCGCATCACTGAGATGCCAATGCATGTGCCTGCTGCATCACTGAGATGCCAATGCACGTGTCTGGTGGCCGCGATGTCTGCCAGGCACTCGCGATCGGCGGTTACAGAGACAAGGACGTGAATCTGTGTCCACGTCCTGTCACGGGAGAGAGGAGACCGACCTGTGTCCCTTGTACATAGGGACACAGATTAGTCACCTCCCCCAGTCACCCCCCCCCCCCACAGTTAGAACACAATGCAGGGTACACATTTAACCCCTTCCCTCACCCCCTAGTGTTGACCCATTCAATGCCAGCCACATTTATACAGTAGTGCATAGCACTGATTGCTGTATAAATGTGGATGGCGCCAAAAATTTGTAAAAAGTGTCCGTTGTGTCCGCCATAATGTCAGTCCCAATACAAATCGCAGATCGCCGCCATTACTAGTAAAAAAATAAAATAATAAAAAATAATTATTCTGTCCCCTATTTTGTAGGCGCTATAACTTTTGCGCAAACCAGTCGCTTATTGCAATTTTTTTTTTATACCAAAAATATGTAGAAGAATCGTATCGGCTTTGACTGAGAATTTTTTTTTTTTTTTTAATTGGGCTATTTATTTAGCAACAAGTAAATATTGATTTTTTTCTTTAAAAATTGTCGTCTTTTTTTTTATTGCACAAAAAATAAAAACCGCAGGGGTGATCAAATACCACCAAAAGAAAGCTCTATTTGTGGGGAAAAAAGGACGCCAATTTTGTTTGGGAGCCCCGTCGCACGACCGCGCAATTGTCAGTTAAATCGACGCAGTGCCGGAAGCTGAAATTTCACCTGGGCAGGAGGGGGGTATATGTGCCCAGTAAGGAAGTGGTTAATAAAGCTAACTGAAATTTAATACTTCGTACAAAATTCTTTGTTGGTAATGATAGCTTCAAGATGCCTCCTGTATGGAGAAACTGTGGAGAAATGGCTGGAGGTGGGATGGTCGCATGCATTGCTCAGGTGTGATTTTTGTCCATTCTTCCGCACAGGCGGTCTTCAATTATTGAAGGTTCTTTGGGCCTCTTCTATGAACTCTGATCTTTGGTTCTTTCCGTAGATTTTCTATTGGATTTAAGTCAGGTTATTAGATGGGCCATTCTACCAGTTTTTATTTCTTTCTTTGTAAAAAAAGAAGAGGGGTTTGGGACTTTGAATGAGGTATGCATGAAAACTCAAAGATAAGACAGTGTAGTATGGATGCGTTTATTTGTCTAAAACACATAGCAGAGCATGCGATTTTGAATGTAAACATAATAGTAAACATACATGACAGTGCATATAAAAAGCATGCAAAAACCATTAACATTGTATAACAACTTGTTCATTGCATTGTTTAAAATATGGAGTCATTAAACCCAAGGTAGGTCCTAAAACTGAAACATGTAGCATCTGTGTAAGTCTGTACCTTTTGAAGTAACGATGTGCAGAGTTCATTCCTGCACCCAGCACAGGCCTAGACAGACTGCACCAGCCCTTCCCTGTCAGTGATTCACTACCCCTATGAAGGCGCTTCATAGTCCCGGTGGCGTGACGTCACTCACGGCTGGAGGTGGGATGGGAAGAGCGTAGAGAGCTGTTTCTGAAGCTGCAACCTAGAGGAGCTGCCGAGGAGGAACCAACAAAGTGTGTATATCGCACAAAAATAAGCAGATAATGATTGCCAAATGCCATGCCATCTGCAGAATATTAAATTAACTGTCTGGAACCGATGAGGGGAGGAGGCAAAGGGGACATTAATTACCCATGCTACTTATTTTTAATTCTGTAATATGCAGAATGTACTTAATGTACTGCCACTGTTCACTCATGTATTAGTGGCTGACCAGTGGCAGTTAATTAACACTGACGCTGGTGCCACTAATGCAGCACAAAAGGGTTATTTACCTGCCACTGGTCAGCCACTATTGAATCAGCGACCAGTGGCAGTATAGTGGCAGTACAGTACATATACTTCTACGGGGTGGCTGCTATACGCGTATGACGTCTGTTTCAGGCTCATGCTCCCACGGTCCCACCCACCCACCTTCTCCCCTGTGATTTGACACAGCAGGGGACTGTCAGAAGATCCCATCTTTGTCATCTTATGACCTTGTCCCGGTACTGGGTGGGTATGCAGGGACTTTTTAACCTCTATTAGAGGGTGCTTACTTTATCTTTTCTTAATTTTTATTTAAGTAAAAGTTTAAAGGTGAGCACCTTATTTTTAACAGCTGCTCATCTGCACGTTTATTGGTCAGTGGGATAGACCCCTTTACCCCGCCTTAATGGCGGGTTAGCAAGAAAAATATCTGTTAGGGCATCTATGTATGCATATATGAATTCATGGAGCTTTAGCTATACCTAAGCAGGTTTTACCCTTAGACCCTAAAGGAAGGCTTGTACACACTATAAGAAAATCGGGCGAACATTTTCATCCAAAGAATTTTCGTATAGTGCGTACGTGGCTATTGACAGCCGATTCCAAATTTTTGTACGAAAATTCCCAAAGGGACAAACACCAAAATTTCTCTTGTACGAGAAGAGAACAACTGATTTTCGATTTAATGTGTACCGTTTGTATACGATTTTCATACGAGAAAAATCAGAAAAGAAAGATTGTGCATGATCAGAAACAATAAACAACTAAAAAGGCTTTATCCTATGAGAATTTTCATACAAATTTTCGTTTATCGGTTCTGATTTGCTGTGGAAAATCATTTGCCCGAGTGTGTATCCCACTTTAGCCCGAGAAGGGTATGCTGACACAGCACCAAAAGTGGTAGGTCAAAGTGCAATATAGACACATTAACACTCTGAATAGGCTAGCTGCATTTGCTACTGTCATTTTGTCAGAATAGGATGGTTTACTGTGATGGCTATTTGCCATAGAAGGACCTGTAGCATTGGGCAGCATGAGGTGCTCCTGTTTAAATATGTTTTTTAGCTGTAACAAAAATGGAGGATACAATCGTTGCTTAAAAAAAAAAAAAAGGTGAGATTTGTCTATGCCAACTGTCACTATACCACTGACGCATTATGAAATAGATGAAAGAAAATAGAAATAAATACACAAAGCAGTTTTAGAACAGTTAAAAAATAGAAAAACATTATCCCCCTAAAATTATGCAAAAAAGTGTGCAAAAATGTGAATGATATTTACAGTGTAGAGCAGTGAACACTATTGTGAAACCACCAGCAATACAATGAAGGGGTTTGTAAAGTCAATGTTCTATGGATTAAGACTAAAAACCACCTGTGGGCAGCAGCCCCCCTAATACTTACCTGACCTTCCTCTCTATCCAGCAGTGTACTTGAATGCCTCAGTCGGCTGAGACAGCAGTAGTGCTATTGGCTCCCGCTGCTGTCAATCAAACTCAATTAGCCAATCAGGAGTGAGAGGGGGCATGGGCTGAATGGCAGCTCCATGTCTGAATGGATATTCAGACACATCAGGCCATTTTGCAGCCACGTAGGTCACTTTTACATGAAAGCCAATCAGCGACTTATACAAATAACACAATGCTCATGGCTGCAGCAGCATCTGAGAGCTTGCTTTTAAACCCTTGTATAGCTGGTCCTTTCTTATTGTACATCTACCAGTAAAGTAGATGGGCCCTTTTAAGGTTTATTTTATGCATATCAAATATTTGTATGCAGTATACTGAGAAAAATAAAATAGACCTCTAAAGGTTTTCGTTTACAGCTTATATTTCCCCTGTGCAGTGTCTGTTTATTTCTTTAAATTGCAGGTATGGTTAGTATAATTCGCTTTGTCAATACTGATCATCCATCAAATAAATGATAATGATGTTTTTCTGAGAGTCTACTCCTTATGGGCTGTGACAGGACACTTCTTTTGTCAGTGATTGCTGATGATCATGGCTAGTGCAGTCTTCTGCATACAAATCTGACTAAGAGCTCGCCATCTGAAACTTCTGATGGAGTATACATATTTTAAGCCTGCTGCCTCCATACAAAATCTGTGTGAGGTTTTTCTCTTTCTGTGGGTATGAAGTTTGATTTAAGCCAGAGTGGAGAACTTGTATCATGGTAATGTGGATGTTACTCATTCTAAACATAGAGGTATTAGCAATTCAATATGATTGGTGAAGGCTATCTCCGAGTGTGTGTATAAAATAGCATAATTTTATCCAATAGAGCTGAGACCTCCTTCGTTTTAGGAAAAACTATGATCACAAATCTCTTCCTCTTGATAGTGTTAGTTATTACAGATGCTCCTTGGATAAATTTTTCTTATATAAATTCATGGAAAATTCAACCTAGACCCTATAGAATTATTTAAATCAAAAGTCTGTAGCGGTTCATCTGTTTTCCTTTTATTACATTATCAGGGCTGGCTGTATTGGTGCAGTCTCTTGAGTTATTTCCCACTCACCTTCTCATTCTGGTAAAATAAACAGTGTCGACAAAGAAGAAGCCCTTTTAGGGCAGCTTCACACTGCCCTGCTGTGCTTTGGCTAAAGCACGTAGCTAACCCACGGTTTTCATGTGGGTTAGCTGTGCTTTCCCATTTACTTCAGTTATATCCTGCAATTTTGGTGCACTTTCTGAAAGTATGAAGCAGCCCTTAGTGCTGTTTAATTTCTCGTAACAAGGATCCCTGGAAGGTTTTCGGTTTTCCCTGTTGATTTATGACCAAGATTAAAAAGAGGGGAATGAATCTGCGCTACGGACAATCTAAATAGGTGATACGTTAACAAATTAAAATTGAGGTATAGTTCAAAATATTTATATTAATAAAGATATTATAGTGGCAGCCCCTGCATAAAAATCTCCACCTGAGTGGAGGAAAGGTGTTGAGTGTAGATAGCAGGTGGTGGCGCCTACTTGAAGTGTTTAAATGATGTGCCAAGGGTGTTGCCAAAATTAAAGTGCAAATAATATGTAAAATACAAAGTGCTGTATAGTGCTAATCCTTAAAATGAAAAACTGGTAAATACAATATTAGTGATACATAAAATCGGTATCAAAATAATGCAAAAATATTCAAAAAAATCAAATCAATCAAAAAAGTCCGATATCCAATCGTTTCATGCAGAAATAAAATTAAAACTATTTTCAATCTTGCTTCATGCAAAGTAAAGTGCTGGGTGCTTCATGCAGGTACAACCGTCAGTGGGTCACTCAGTGCTCTCCCCCAATGGTCCCGCACTCACCGAATTCAATCATCCCTACAGGGGTAACAGGCTCTCACAAGAAGTATCCACACTGCTATGTCTGTCAGGTTTTTTCATATGGAATCTTTCCAACCGCTCAACCGCTCATAGAGGAGACAAATGAAAGCGCCCAATAGCGTGATACCGTTTCCCAAAAGATATACTTTATTCTCATAAAATGGGTACTCACATTTAGCATATAGTATAAAAGCCTTAAAACGAGTGCTGTAGCTCAGAGGAACGATCGCTCCTCTGAGCTATTGGGCGCTTTCATTTGTCTCCTCTATGAGCAGTTGAGCGGTTGGAAAGATTCCATATGAAAAAACCTGACAGACATAGCAGCTGTTGTCCACCACTGAAGTCTATCTGACGCAAGACTGATTTTAGAGGAATATGTATTTCATCTTGCGTACATGGATTTAAAATAATCAGTTTAGGTTGCTTATTGTGGGACTTTTCATGCACTCAGATCAGCTTTATCTGTTGTGATCTCATTGGCCCTTCCTCTGGTCACTCAACTACGCACTATCTTTATGGTACAGTAGTCGTATGCAAGTCATTCACTTAACAAGGATGTTGTCCTGTTCACCTTTTGCTACAGAAAAGGTAGCACCAAATGTTTCTTTTTTATATCTTTCAAATTGATCTCTGCTGATAGTGTGGTTTCCTAATATTGGCAGCCACTAGGCACTGTCCACACTGATGTCCTGATGGTTCCTAAAGTGACTGAACTGAGTATCTCAAATATACAGCAAATTTTCATGTTGACAAAGAGAAGTCAGCAGTGTTATTATGATGCATACTTTACTGCAATGTGACCTAATAACTGTAGAAACAGTGCGCTTGAGTACCCCTTCTTTACTAGGCCATATTTATATTTTCAGTGCTGTGATAGTTTGACAATTACTTGGTCATGCAACATTGTCTAATTTTTGACCAAATGTTTTTGGGAAATTTTAGAAACATGCTGGTATTGAGGTGGTTAAAATGTGGAATTTCGGAATTTTGATGCACTAGGTGCAGCACATTCTTTAACCACTTCCATACTGGGCACTTAAACTCCTGACCAGACCAATTTTCAGCTTTCAGCGCTCTCACACTTTGAATGAGAATTACTCAGTCATGCAACACTGTACCTTAAATTATTTTTCTGTCCTTTTTTTCATACAAATAGAGCTTTCTTTTGGTGGTATTTGATGACCTCTGCGTTTTTTTTTTTTTGCGCTATTAATGAAAAAAGCCAGAAAATTTGGGGAAAAAAAATTTTTTTCTTAGTTTCTGTGATAAAATTTAGCAAATTATTAATTTTTCTTCATAAATTTTGGCCACAATTTATACTGCTACATGTCTTTTATAAAAACAACCCACATTTTTTGGAAATTATTTGGTCTGTGTGAAAGTTTTAGAGTCTACAAGCTATAGTGCAAATCATAAAAAATTGTCACATCTGATCACACCTGATGTACTGAAGGCCTATCTCATTTCTTGAGACCCTAACAAGCCAGGAAAGTACAAATGACCCCCAAATAACCCCTTTTTGGAAAGTAGACATTCCAAGGTATTTAGTAAGAGGCATAGTTAGTTGTTTGAAGTTTTTTTCCCAGAATACTTTGCAAAATTAAGATTTTTATTTTTCATTTAAAAAAAATCTCAAAATTGTCATTGTAATAGCTTATTTCTCTTACATGGCATGTGCATACCACAAATGACACCCCAAAATAAATTCTGCTACTCCTGAGTAAAACAATACCCCATGTGTGAGACTTTTTCACTGCCTGGCCACATACGGAGGCCCAACATGCAGGAAGCGCCATCAGGGGTTTTAGGAGCATAAATTGCACATCTAACTAGTTGACTACCTATTACACTTTTGAAGACCCTGGAACACCAGGACAATGGAATTACCCACAAAGTGACCCCATTTTGGAAAGCTAACACCCCAACGTATAATCTATGAGGCATAATGAGTCTTTTGAACAGTTTATTTTTTTCCAGCAGTTTTTGGAATATGTGGGAAAAAAAATGAAAACCCATTTTTTTTTTACACAAACCTGTCCATTTATAAGATATTTCCAACACATAGCATTTAGATAGCAAAAATGACACCCCAAAATAAATTCTGCTACTCCTCCTGAGTACAACAATACCACATGTGTGAGACTTCTACACAGCCTGACCACATACAGAGATCCAACATGCAAGGAACACCGTCAGGTGTTCCAGAGACACATAGCATGCACATACCAAGAATTACACCCCAAAATACTGAGCAAAGCGTAAACAAAAGATTACCTGTGTTAATAGTAGCGCAGTTCTACACAGCAGGATAGCACTGGTCCAGGCAGCAGGCAGGGACTTGATCAGCAACGTCCAGGCAGGGATACTGTCCTGTCAGGATTAGTGCAGGTGGTCAGTTCATGCAACAGGCAGAGGCATGATGGCATAGGTCCTACATACAGCAGGCAGAAGTAGGGCCTCGTTCAGGACAGAACGGGGACAGGGGTAGAGGCTTCTCACACCCAAATCTCTTTGAAGCCTCCGGGCAACCAGACCCTAATCTAGTATGAGAAAACAAAAAAAATGTTTTCTTCATCCAGAAAATCTTTTCTGGAGCCCCTCACATATGTGAGACCCCTGTGTTGATTCCCACTAGTCCAGTAGCAGGGTACAAGATCAGTCCAAGAGGCAGGCAAAAACATGGTCAAACAGTCCGAGGTCAGTTCCAGATCAGACAGAGGCATTACAGAATCGTTAGGCAGAAGAATGGTCGAAAAACAGTCCAGGGTCAATTCCAGATCAGGCAGAGGTATTACAAAATCGTTAGGCAGAATCGTGGTCGAAAAACAAGCCGGGGTCAGTTACAGGGCAGGCAGTGGTATAAGGGGTGTATAGGTGTGAGAAGGCAGGAACGGAGGATTAATAATTTAGTTTGGTATGGTAACGCCGAAAACAGCCAACTACACAAAGGCCTGGTTGGGAAGGACACTCGGCACAATGATAAACTTGAGTCTCGTCTGACTCCTTCACTGGCACACACCTTGCATCTTTTTTGACCTCGTCGGCCTGTTGCTGTGAGAGGAACTTTATCAGGGAAATGGCGTTTGGAGAGTCGGCTTAGAACATCTGATCGGATGTTCTGGGGCAGGTCGTTCGGGAATATCAGGGAAGTGGTGATTTCCTCCTGGTAGCCAAGGAAGGGTAGGGGGTTTTGGGTGGACTTACGATAAATTATATATGAATTGTATACGGCCAATTGAAAAAAATAGATAGCTACTTTTTTGTACCAATGGATACGTGCGTCTTATGGCAAGGTATGGTTCCAACATTTGGTCGTTCAAGTCGACTTCCCCCATGAACAAATTGTAGTCCCGGATACATGTGGGCTTTTGGATGGTGGTGCCACGCCCTCTGCGGGTTTCTGCAAACGAATTGTTGTGGATATAAGACAACATGTATACCTCTCTTCTGTCCTTCCACTTCACTGCAAGAACCTCCTTGTTGCGCAGACTTGCCGATTCCCCTTTCCTCAGCTTCTTATTCACAAGGCTTTGAGGAAAGCCTTTCCTGTTCTTTCTTGCCATGCCACATGCTGGGGTCTGCTTCCGATGAAGGTTATGGAACAGGGGAAGAGAGGTATAAAAGTTGTCCACGTACAAGTGGTAGCCTTTATCCAACTTTTCCACTTGATCCCAAGTAGTCTGGGCAATTGGGGGGATTCAGCTGGGTGTCCTTCCCTTCGTAGACCAAAAAGGAATACAGGTACCCTGTTGCTCGTTCACAAAGTTTATAAACCTTCACCCCATAGCGGGCTCTTTTGCTGGGAATGAACTGCTTTATTTTCAGTCGGCCACAAGATTTAACGAGGGACTCATCGACACAAATGTTTTGTTCCGCGGTATATATTTGGGGGAATAATTCAGAAAAATAATTTAGTAAGGGGTGAATTTTGAAAAGCCTGTCAAAATTTGGGTGATTTCGGGGAAGGCACTGGGTATTATCGTTGAAGTGGAGGAACCTCATGATCATGAAGTATCTGGTTCTGGGCATTGTTGTAGAAAAGATGGGCATATGATAAATGGGGCGTTTTGACCAAAAGGAATGCTTTTCGTTTTTTGGGTTGAGTCCCATGCAAAAGGTGAGGCCTAAAAAAATCCTAAACTCCTCCACTGTTAGGTCTCCCCACTCGAAGGGACGGGCATACGAAGATGTGGGATTGTTGGAAATGAATTGTTGGGCATATAAGTTGCACTGGGCCACAATGCTTGATAGCAGTTCCTCAGTTAAAAATAAATCAAAAAAATGAATTGGGGAAAAATTGTCCGTGTTCACCTGGACTCCTGGCTGGGCAGCGAAAGGGGGAATGTTGGCTTCTCCAGAATTTGGAGGAAGCCACAAGGGGTACTGAAGGGCATAGGGAAGGCTGGCATGGGTCCTTGGCCTTTGTTGCCGAGCTACTGCAGTGCTGGTGGAAGGCACTTCAGTATTTGTGGATGGCACTGCGGTGCTGGTGGATGGCACTGCGGTGCTGGTGGATGGCACTGCGGTGCTGGTGGATGGCATGACGGTGCTGGTGGATGGAATGACGGTGCTGGTGGATGCCACTGCCTCCTTACCAGAGCGCCTTCTTTTGGCGGGCTGATTATCTTCCCCCTCTGAGCCTGTTGCTGTTCCACTACTGTAGACTGGCTCATAGTTTACGTCCAAATCGGAAGAAGAGAGCTCCCAGTTGCTCTCGTCAGCTGCGGAAATAATTTCATATGCCTGCTTGAGGGAAAAGCAACGTTTTGACATGCTGGTGACTTCAGAGGTGTGTGGCACAGGTGGGCACTGATCACAGGTGGGCACTGGTGGCACAGATGGTACTGGTGGCACAGGTGGGCACTGATGTGCACTGATGTGCACTGATGTGCACTGATACGCACTGATATGCACTGATACGCACTGATGTGCACTGATACGCACTGATGTGCACTGAGGCGGCACAGGTGGTACTGGTGGCACAGGTGGTACTGGTGGCACAGGTGGTACTGATGTGCACTGATACGCGCAGGTGGGCACTGATCACAGGTGGGCACAGGTGGTACAGGTGGTACTGATACGCACTGAGGCGGCACTGAGGCGGCACTGATCACAGGTGGGCACTGATCACAGGTGGGCACTGATCACAGGTGGGCACTGATCACAGGTGGGCACTGATCACAGGTGGATCACTGATCGCAGGTGGGTACAGGTGGGCACTGGTGGTACAGGTGGTACTGGTGGCACAGGTGGGCACTGAAATGCACTGATACGCACTGATCACAGGTGGGCACTGATCACAAGTGGGCACTGGTGGTACTGGTGGGCACTGATACGCACTGAGGCGGCACTGATCACAGGTGGGCACTGATCACAGGTGGGCACTGATCACAGATGGGCACTGGTGGCACAGGTGGTACTGGTGGCCCTGGTGAGCACTGATACGCACTGGTGAGCACTGATACGCACTGGTGAGCACTGATACGCACTGGTGTGCACTGATACGCACTGGTGTGCACTGATACGCACTGGTGTGCACTGATCGCAGGTGGGCACTGATCGCAGGTGGGCACTGAGGTGGCACTGATCACAGGTGGCACTGGTGGTACTGGTGGGCAATGATTTGCATTGAGGCAGCACTGATCACAGGTGGCACTGGTGGTACTGGTGGGCAATGATTTGCATTGAGGCAGCACTGATCACAAGTGGGCACAGGTGGGCACTGGTGGCACAGATGGGCACTGGTAGTACTGGTGGCACTGATTGGGGACTGATTTGGGACACTGTAAAACACTTTCACTCACAGTAGCTCTCTCTCTCTCCTCACACGCGCTGTCTGTGTGAGGAGGGAGAGCAGGCAACGGGAGATGATCTCATATGTTTACATTTGAGATCATCTCCCATTGGCCGCACAGATCGCGCTGTAAATAGCCGCTGTGATTGGCTATTTACCGCGATCTGTGTTTGGCTGTGTCCAGGAGACACGGCCAGCACAGTAGTTCCCCGCTGCGCGCACTGGAGCGCACGCGGGGAACGAGGAAAGGGGCTGCCATAGAAACACGGCGCCCCAGAGATTTAGAAACACCCTGCGGCCGTATTTAGTCGTATGGCCGTAGGGAAGTGGTTAAAGTCCAAATCTGGGCTCAAAAAAAAATGAAGCTTGCAGTGGACCCTTCACACTGCATGGGTTAACCGCTCATTAAGTATAGGGGTATATGGGTAAATGGTAATACTTGCCTTACTCTTTGCTCTTGTAGGCTCCTTTCATTTGTCTAACCACTCCTATGAAGCTGCAATGACTACCAATATCAGAATAATTTGGGACATTGCCATAGCATGTGAATTAAATCTCCTGTGTTACAACACCTCAGGGAGGTTAAGGTTTCCCCACCGGGGGGGATATGTACTGTGTATCGTAACAGCAGGTACAAGGAGAACCCCCTCTCTCACTTGTCACAGGGTGGGGAGGGGAATCGGGGACAGTGGCAGGAGCATGTTATATCTTAAATGCAGGTGTAACATGCTCCAAAAGCTGAACCCCAAATTGGAATCTGATTCCCCACCTTTGGCGAGGTACGTCACAAGTTTGGCCCCAGCCTCCTCCATCCCCTTCTGCCAGACCAGTGAGTGCAGCATGCGCAGTTGGGACCTGGTTTTAAAGCCGCAAGGCTTCACTGCTGGGTTCCCTTACCAGCAATGGTGGAGACAGCACCAGACGGCTGGGGTGCAGATATCGCTTGACTCCAGGACAGGTAAGTGTCCTAATATAAAAAATCAGCAGCTACATTATGAGTAGCTGTTGACTTTAAATTTTTAAATGGGGGGGGGGGGGGCACTGCTTTAAGTAATGAAAAAGTTATTGTTGAATAAATTGGCCCTTAGCAGAAACTGTTTCCTTGCTCATGATTGGATATTCTTTGAAAAGGGAATTTCCAGTGTTTCACCTCATTCATTTAGATAAGTAACAATTTACTTTGAAAGTAAACATGCTCTACTTAAGTAAATCAGAATCATTGTTCGCATGGTAGTTTCAGTGAAACTCATACTGCTAGTACAAACAACCAAATATGAATATATGTTTATTAATTTTCTTATCCAGTGGTGGAGTTAGTGTGCTGTTTACAGAGTTCAGTAGCTCAAGCTGAAATTTACATACATAAGTAAATAATACAAAGGTGTTCCTTTTATTTGGACTGTTTTCTCCAAGATTTTAGTTAGCATTTTCATAATTCGCTCATACCTTATGTGAAAGGGTAGGATAAACCTGGATTCACCAGATCAGGTGATTGCAAACCGACAACGTTCAATGGAATTGTGTTTAGCATTTTGTTTTTATGTTTTAATAGTGTTTATTAAAGTTTTATAGTACAAAAGGTAATAAAAAACAAATACAAAATAAAGATTAGCATTTTGTTTTGAAGAGTTGTACATTCTTTGTTTGAAAATATAAAACATGAAGTTGGACTTTAAGAATATTAAGCATCCTCATTACTAAAATCAGTAAATTGTTTAAGTTATCAGCTATAGGCAATGTACTGAGAGATTGCTGGCCTGGAAATTTTCTAGTTGCCTGGCTTTCATACCTCTATTTGCTGAATTGTTGTCTTGGCACAGAGGTGAAATGGATGCATATCAGGAGTTGTAATGCAGTAGGGCGCATTTTGCTTGTTGCTAACTTGGTGCGTATTATGCTTTTAATTTGGGAGCACTGTAGTATCACATTCCAGCAGTACCATAGAACTAGACGCTCCTTCTGTTTCAGCTAGTCTTGTTATGCAGCTGGGAATCCTGATCCAGGAAACACTTGTATATCTCCTCTGTGACAACATATTTTTACAAACAAACTAAGGATTTTGGACTTTTCTGGTATGACAGCAGACGCTAGCTTTTATTTGGAGCTTGTCATATTTTTTTTCCCTTGCATCCTCTTTATGCAGCAGGAAGTCATTTATGCTAATTCCCTTCTATTTGCATATAGGTTATAGAGTTCTGTGGAGCAAAGCATTCTCAGAACTCCTTTTAAGTGTCTGCTTAGATCAAAGCAGGTCTGTGTGATAGCTGTTGTCTGACACCAAGCTGAGCGGTGTTGTTTTCATTAAACATTTATCATACTTCCAATGCGACAGCAGGCAACTTTGTGCTTGGGTAACATGTTTTCATGCAAAATTTATTGAAAAAGACGAGACGTTGTAAAAAGATCTTGTTGCCTTTCACCAGTGGCGAAGGGTAAATGTTTGATTGGTGCGATGGAATATATATGTATTTTTCGCTATCCACACTGCTTGCATAACCAGCACCAATCCCAGCATAAGACCCTTTTCTGCATTACACAGAACTGGATTTATATTTTTAAATATTTATTTTTTATATCTGCACCATGTCTTTTAAGTCACATAATACCATTCATCTTTGTTTTTGGTAGATGGAAAAAATATGTTGGAAAATAACATATGTATTCATATATACTTGGATGATTCTACATAAGTTATATTTTTTATGTGTAATACAATTTATATGTATGTACAGTATGTTTGTGTGTATATTGTGTATATGTATCAAGATGCTAGACTATATTTCTCTGTGGCTGTAATGTGTGTTATTTACAGCAAATTGTGTATGTTTATGTACCCTTCTTAATTCAGGTAAATTAATGATCTTAGAAACCTGGTTGGGGTTTTAACTATATTCCCCTAGTTTAAAGTGGAGCTCCACCCAAAAGGGGAAGCTCGAGCCAGAACGTGACAATGAAGTTAGGATCCGCCTACATGCTTCACTGCCTGTTGCCGAGATTGTGGCGGCAGCACCCGAGAGTAGGGTTGTCCCGATACCACTTTTTTGAGACCGAGTACAAGTACTGATACTGTTTTTCAAGTACTCGCCGATACCGAATACGGATCCTTTTTTTTTTTTTAATGTCGTGACAGTATTTTTTTACTTTTTTTTATTTTTTATTTTTTACAGTGATTTTTTTTTTTTTTTAGAGGGGGTGTAGTGGATTGTCAGTGTGTTTTTTTTTTCTATTATTATTTACATTATATTTTTTTAATTATTTATTGCAAATTTATTTTTTTAATTGGCCCTGTTGGGGGGCTTTGGTGAGATATCAGGGGTCTTAACAGACCTCTGACATCTCCCCTTTAACCACTTGACCACCGGGCCTATTTTGGCACTTCTCTCCTTCATGTAAAAATCACAATTTATTTGCTCGAAAATTAATCAGAACCCCCAAACATTATATATATATATATATTTTTTTAGCAGACATCCTAGGGAATAAAATGGCAGTCATTGCAACTTTTTTTTCTCGCACAGTATTTGCGCAATAATTTTTCAAACACCTTTTTTTGGGGAAAAAAAAGGTTTCATGAATTTAAAAATAACAAAACAGTAAAGTTAGCCCATTTTTTTTGTATAATGTGAAAGGTGATGTTACGCCGAGTAAATGGATACCTAACATGTCATACTTTACAATTGCGCACACTCATGGAATGGCGCCAAACTTCGATACTTAAATCTCCATAAGCTACGCTTTAATTTTTTTTACAGGTTACTATTTTAGAGTTATAGAGGAGGTCTAGTGCTAAAATTGTTGCACACGCTCTAACGCACATGACGATACCTCACATGTGGGGTTTGAACGGTGTTTACATATGTGGGCGGGACTTGCATGCGTGTTCGCTTCTGCGAGCGAGCTACCGGGATAGGGGTTGTTTTTTTACACTTTTTTTTAATTTATTTTTTAATACTTTTATTCCTATTACAATGAATGTAAACATCCCTTGTAATAGGAATCAGTGTGACAGGTCCTCTTTATGGAGAAATGTGGGGTCAACAAGACCCCACATCTCTCCTCCAGGCTTACAAGCATGAAATCGGTGAAAAAACATTCACCGATCTCGCACAGACCGCGGCGATTGCGGCTTTGTTTACTTCTGGGAACCGGGCGTGACGTCATAACGTCGCGCCCGGGCCTCCAACGGTCAAAGAGATGACTGGTGACCATCTGGTCACCAGTCACAGTCATTCATAAACTGAAGCATCACAAACACAGGTTACGATGTTTCAGTTATGTGAATGGACAGAGTCAGTGATCACTGACTCTGTCCATTCGGAAAAATTAGGAGCCGGGTTTAGCGGCTCCTACCTCCGCTCTTCATCCTGACAGATCAAGGGGGGAGAGCGGCACGGAGGGGGAGCGGCATGGATGGGGGGAGAGCGGCACAGAGGGGGAGCGGCATGAATGGGGAGAGTGGCACGGACGGGGAGAAGACATCAGGGGGGGAGACCAGCACAGACGGGGAGAAGACATCATGGGGGGAAAGTGGCACAGGGGGGGAGAAGACATCACGGGGGGAACAAGACAGGCACGGGGGAGAAGACATCATGGGGGGAAAGATAACACAGAGAAGACTTGTAACTCCCCCCACCACCCGATACCTGACTGTACAAGTATCGGGTGAAGCATCGGAGCATTCCCCCCCCCCCCCCCCCCCCCCCGAGTACAAGTACTCGGGAAATGCTTGGTATCGGTCCCGATACTAGTATCTGTATTGGGACATCCCTACCCGAGAGCCGATTGAAAAATCGGCTTGGGTGAAGACACCACTGTATTTCTGAACAGGTAAGTGTCCTAAAATTAAAAGTTAGCAGCTACAGTATTTTTTCTGAATATGCTTTTTTTATATGCTTATCCCAAAAACAAGGCAGTCTTGTACCTTCAGTAGGATGTTACAAATACAGGTGGTGTTAATATCATTTTGTTGTTAGTTCTGGAATTCTCTGTGTAGCTGTGTACTTAAAATGGAAACCGGTTTTAAAATTATTCAGTCCATGAAGTATGTATGAGCCTAGCCAAAGAGATTTTGTCACTGCAGCAAATGTATAGACTGTAGACTTCTGAAATCGGTAGTAAACTGTAAAAACAAAGAAAATCTTTCCCTCTGCAAGTTAAGAGCATAGTGTGCAAGTATACATTGCATACTAGCACATTATGAAAGACTTGCCTTAAAACAAAGCTCCACAGCTGTCACCGCTGACAGAAATTTAATCTACACCCGGTCTTCTTTCCGAGTTCGCTGGCTCCAGCCATAACTGGGTGCTACTAAAGTAAATATCTCCTAAACGGTGCACATTTCGGAGATATTTACTTGATCTACAGCAGGGGCCTTTAAACTACAGCCCTCCATTTGATCAGGAACTATAGTTCCCATCATGCCTAGTCATGTCTGTGAATGTCAGGGTTTTACAATGCCTCATGGGATGTGTAATTCTGCAACAGCTGGAGGGCCGTAGTTCCAGGATCCCTGGTCTACAGATGCGCCTTATTATAGTCTTACCTATACGTATACATAAAAAAGGTGGCCTTTGCTACTTCTCAAATGTCCTAAAATCAGTCCATTATAATCTTCTATATCTTTTGGGGGAGAGCTTGTAAATACCCATATATGCTCCTTTTTGCATATCAGAAAACATTGAGGCTGGGTTTACACTTGTGCGGTGCATATTTCAGCTATTTTATCTCTGCAGATAGATAAGGGAAGTGTTCAGCAGATTAGCTCAGTTTTTGCTGAGAATTTGGAGACCTGGGAGAAGTTCCGGGTGAGAGGAGAGTGGGGGAGAAGTGTATTGAGCTGAATGAGAAATTCCTAAAGAGAACTGAACACATCTGCGAATCAGCTGCGTACCCATAGAAGATAATGGGACTGAATTCGCACCTGAGCCGCACCGCAAGGCATTAAATCTGCACACGTTTTTTCTGCAATGCGCAGTGCGAATGCATCGCACATATGTGAACCAGCCTCATTGAAAACAATGTATTTAGAAATGTTCTGCGTATTAAATGCGGTTTAAGCCGCACTCAATTCGCATAGGTGTGAACCCAGCCTTAAAGTGGTTGTAAACCCTTACATATACCCAGTGAAGTGACTGGCCTCAAATGATACACAGAGGTGAAAGAGACCCTCCTACATAAGTTGTACCTGCAGCCTTCTCTTCTCTGAATTATAAAGCTAGTCTGAGAGTTCAGAAAAAAAGGAGTGCAGAGAGCTGAAGTTTATACTCCGAGAGCGCTGAGAGCTGATTGGAGGAAAGGGACACACCCCTCTGCACACAGGAGCAAAGCTGAGGCTGTTAATCTGTTGGACGTCCCTCCTCTGTCACTGTTTTTTTCTCTTGGTGTCAGGAAAACTTGTCAGAACAACCACTTTAAGTTTTATAATTCAGGATGATGTAGTGTGTCACTACTAGGCAGAAATTGTGTGTATGGCCACCCACACAACTTTTACTACTGTGCTACTAGTCACGTGTCTCTCTAGATTTCACAGAGGCATTACTAATCATGAACTTGGGAGTTTATTATTCAGCCTGTGGCTGGAGGACAACTGCATACCACTAACATAGTATTGGCTTTTGGGAAGGCAGTTATATATTGTTGTCAGTTGTATGGAACATGGGGTGCTGTGGGAATGTAAATACATTTATATGGGGGGCGTGTCCAAGATGGCGACTGGAGCGGACGTGTAGTGACTGAGCTCCCGCTCTGAGAACCCTTTCTGCCTTGATCCTCGTGTGGAATTTGGGTAACTTTTTCACTTATCCTTCCCCTATCTCCCGGGGAATGCGCCGGAACAACAGGGGCTTCCGGACGCGCCGCAACACCGCCGCAGTACTCACCCCGCCGAGGCCCGGGCCTAAGCAAAAACCTGGCCCTCTGCGGCCTCCCCCTGCTGAGCGCATGGCGTCCCATCCAGACATCCCGTGGGATGACACGATCCAGGCTGGTTCGGCGGTGTTTGAGGCACTCATGGCGGCGATATCCAGTTGCCAGTCGGCCCTATCGATCAAGATTGACCATGTCCAGGCGGACACAGCGCTCATACGCCGCGACCTGGATGCGTTCAGAGACCGCGTGTCGGAGGCTGAGAGACGGGTCTCGGACCTGGAGGAAACCCAGAGGGATCACCACAGACATCCAGTCCCTGAAGGCCAGGGTGAAGATCCTGGAGCACAGAGCGGAAGATGCCGAGAACAGGAACCGCCGCAACAATCTGCGTGTCCTCGGCCTCCCGGAGGGGGCAGAGGGCACTGATCCTGTGGCCTTCATGGAGCAGATCCTCCCCACTATCCTTCCGGCCGCCCCGTTCTCCCACTATTTCTCTATTGAGAGAGCCCACCGAATACCGGCGACCAGAGGCCCAGTAGGAGCGCCGCCACGCACCTTTATTTTTAAGTTCCTCCACTACCGCGACAGAGACACTGTCCTTAGGGCTGCACGTCTGCAGGGGCTCCTGATTTTCCCGGACTACTCGGTGGAGACACAGCGCCAGCGCAAGTCCTTTGACCACGTCCGTGCCACGCTGAGAGATCGGGGTGTCAAGTATAGCATGCTCTTACCTGCCAGACTCAGGGTCCAAGATGGTGAGAGAGTTCATTTTTTCACCTCCCCGAGAGATGCCGCGGCCTGGGCCGAGTCCCTGCCTGGCTGAGAGACCTGTAATTCATTCCTTCTGCAACCTTTGTCACCTGACTGTGAGTAACCTATTCAGGGGCTTCCCCCCGGGGAATTTGGGGCATAGCTGGGGGGGATCCTTAGGGCCCTAGGGGACCCCGCTGCGGTCGTGGAGCTTATTGACTGTCCCCACCATAGATCCCCTATCTAACAATGCGGAGACACCCTCCTCTGTTTCTGGGGGGTTGGGAAGGATGGACCCCACCCTGTAACCCCGTTTGACTGCCGCCTTTCCCCCCCCCCGTTTGCTTCTCCCCAGCAGTGGGCCAGGAGATATAGCATGTACAAGTGTGAATGCAACTTAAGGGCTCATGCGTACTGCAGCTCAAAGGAGCGGCTCCTACAGGGTTTTGAGCTTTTATTTTTTTCTGCCTAGAAACTTTTCCCTCCATGTTAGCCATTGTGTCCATGCACATTAGGGCTTTTTCAGGCATATTCTACAGAAATGTTTCAGAGAGGAGCTAGTGCCCGAAAGCGCTAAAAACCGTGTGAAACTGTGCGAAAATGTTCAGGCTTTTTTTTTGTTTTTTTTGTTTACTCAGTAGTTTAGAAAATACTAAAAAAACTAAAAAGAAAATTTGCGTAATTTCTTTCCCACAAATATAGCTCTCTTTTTGTGTTATTTGACTACCTCTCTGGTTTTTATTTTTCACGCTATAAACAAAAAAAGAATGACCATTTTGAGAATTTTTTTTTTCTTTTGCTATAATAAATATCCCCAAAAGTTTTTTTTTTAAATGTTTTCCTCCGTTTAGGCCAATATATATTCTTCTACGTATTTTTGGTAAAAAAAATCGCTATAAGCGTATATTGATTGGTTTGCGCAAAAGTTATATCGTCTGAAAACTATGGGAAAGATTTTTGGAATTTTTATGCCATTTTTATAATTACTACTAGTAATGGCGGTGATTGCGATTTTTAGCGGTACTGCGACAGACAGATCGGAGATTTTTGGGACCATTGGCATTTATACAGCGATCAGTGCTATAAAAATGCACTGATTACTGTGTAAATATCACTGGCAGGGAAGGGGGGCGATCAAGTGGTTAACTGTATTTTCCCTCAGCATGATCTAACTGTGTGGGGATGTGAGTAATTAGGAGAGAAGCCATATTGTTTTTCCTACTTCGCAGGAAGAAACGATATGGCTCCTCTCCTCTGACAACACAGGGATTTGTGTGCTGGCACTCGTGATCACGCGTGGAGCGGGTGCGTGTGCCCCCTGGTGGTCGAAAACAAGAAGAACGTACCCGTACAGGATTTCCCCCAGGAGAGCCATCGCGCCACAGTATATCTGCATGATACAGTCGGCAACTGGTTAGAGGACATGTCCACTTTAGCTAATAAGAAACAAGTCTACCCTCTATAGCTCTCCCAACTTGGAACTCTCTATCTAGTTGCTTGATTACTATATTGTGGCGGCTGCATTCTCCTCCTGGCTGAAACTTTTTTTGGTGTTAGCCGGCCCTGCGCAGGGAGCCATTATGGTCTTGGGTGAGGCTGTACTCTGAGAATGGAGACACTTGTTGTACAAGGGATGACCTTTTAAGCCCCACTTTTGCAAAATATATGCCTCCTTTCTCAGGCTTTCAAGCTTTGCTTATGTTTTCTCTTTTCTGATTTTTTTTTTTTTCTTTTTCCCAGATCTCTTCCCCAAGTTATTTTTAGTCACATTTATAACTTTCACACAGGATTACTATATGTACAATTTTAATCCTAAATACTGTCAGGAAGTTTACATGATTAACCACTTAAGACCCGGACCAAAATGCTGCTAAATGACCTTGCCCCTTTTTGCGATTCGGCACTGCATCGCTTTAACTGACAATTGCGCGGTCGTGCGACTTGGCTCCCAAACAAAATTTGCGTCCTTTTCTTCCCACAAATAGAGCTTTCTTTTGGTGGTATTTGATCGCCTCTGCAAAGTTTATTTTTTGCGCTATATACAAAAATAGAGCGACATTTTTGAAAAAAAAACAATATTTTTTTACTTTTTGTTATAAGAAAAATCAAATAAACTAAATTTTAGTCAATCATTTAGGCCAAAATGTATTAAGCCATATGTCTTTAGTAAAAAAAAAAATCGCAATAAAAAAATAAATTAGCTACCTAGCGGGAACAGCGACACTAATACAGCGATCAGAAAAAGGATCGCTTAGTGACACTGGCAATAGGGATTGAAAGGGTTAACTAGGGTGGTGATCAAGGGGTTAAAACTTTATATGGGGGGTACGGGGGCTACCCTGAACCTAACACTGACTGTCACACTGCCTGTCACACTGACACTAAATAAAGTAATCATACATGTATGATTACTGCATTCAGTGACACTGTGACAGGGGGGAGAGTGGGGCAATCGGGGGGGTTAATTGACTATGTGTAGTGTGTGTCAGTGTAGTGTTATTGCAGACTTACTGTGCGATGTGATCTCTCCTCAGCGGTGGTTGAAAAAACGCTGAAGGAGAGATCACATCGCTTCCTCCTTCCTGTTTTTACACAGGAGGAGGAAGTGACAGGGCGGGGGGGCGCACGGATTGGCTAAGAGCGATCCGGAGGGGGCGGACAGAAACGAATAGCCGCCCCCTCATCCCGGATCGCTCGGCCAGCAAAACGGACCGCCGTATGTATGGGGGGGGGGGGGGGGGGGGTCCGATCGAACCGCCTCAAGGCACCAACGTATATATACGTTGATGTGCCTGTCAGTGCCATCCTGCCGACGTAAATGTACATGCGGCGGTCCTTAACTGGTTAATCAAGCCAGCAATTTTGATTTAATCAATCAATATACAACAGTAATAGAAAATATTTAATAAATATAATTACAGTGACTCATTTAGGCCTCGTTCACACATGGATCCGTTCAGGTCCGCCTGTCAGTTTTTCAGGCGGACCTGAACGGGCGCTCCATGCACCCCTATGGAGCGTCGGATGTCAGCGGAGACATGTCCGCTGACATCCGACCTGATCCGATCCGCTAAAAACAAACGTATGGGGCTCACGTCCCCATCCGTCCATGCGGATCGGATCGGGAAAGATCTGATGAAAACGGACATGCTGTCCGTTTTCATCAGATCGCTCCATAGAGGACAGCGGGACTCGACAAGCTCCTCCCCGCTCAGTGAGCAGAGAGGAGCTTGTCATCCGTCGGCTCAGCGGAGATCTGCGGACTGATCTCCCGCTGAGCTGGCAGACACAGGCGGACTCCGTCGGAAAGGACTGAGACGGAGTCGGCTATGTGTGAACGAGGCCTTAGTGATTCCCCGAATTTGTTGCTCTATGTAGGTATTTTAAGCTATTGCATGACAGTATGGATAATGGAAAAATAAATGATAATGTATTTAACAATTCAGTCACAATCGCGTGTATCAGTCGGATTAATCGTATGACATAGAGACATGAGTTAATGTCCCACAACTAATTGCAACAATACAGCTAAAAATGTATGCCTAGGAGTAGGATGGCTTTAATAATTTATTTTCCACTCATTGGTGTCACAACCATGGTACAGAGTAGCAATTTTTTTTCTAACTTAACAGACAACCAGGTCTGCACTGTCAGACCAACCCCTGAATGCAACAGACTGTGTTAATACAGCTTGGAGTTGATTACTTATGGGTTGTAATACCGTCGCAACAAAATCTCTCCCACAAATATTGTAATATACACTTAGATTCAGAAGTAAGAGGCAATTTTCTCAAATTATACTTTTACCCAGAAAGTTATTGTTGTTGATTTGGATTCCCCTTTTTATTCGTACAAATCCTCTTATCTAGGGACTGGCATAGAGGGTGTAGTTTGGAATATTTACTCACATCTGATTGGGCAGTATTATTACTGATTAATTATTTACCCAGTCACTGGATTCACTGTTTCACCAGTTGGCGCCTAAAGACTTGGAATCCCTATATTACATAATTTCAGAATAAAATCAGATTTTATTTTTTTGGTTTTATATGGAATATAGGATTTTTACTCCTGGACTAATCTCAATATTACATTTTCATTATAGTGTGTATAGTTATATTCCCTGGGGTATTTTATATAATAATTTTAATATTCACTTTTGATGTACTGTCACCCCAGTCATGTGCCATAGTTTGACTTTATCCAGCATTCCATGTTAAGGTATTTATTATTATGCCTCAAATTTTTATCTACATCTTGCACCATTTTCCATCTTACTTCTGAAATAATATATTGAAAAATCCTGCCACCATGCTTGACTGTAGGCAAGACACACTTGTCTTTGTCCTCCTCACCTGGTTGCCGCCACATACACTTGATACCATCTGAACCAAACAAGCTTATCTTGGTCTCATGACCAAAGGACATGGTTCCAGTAATCCATGTCTTTTGTCTGCTTGTCTTCAGCAAACTGTTTGCAGGCTTTCTTGTGCATCATCTTTAGACAAGGCTTTCTTCTGGGATGACAGCTATGCAGACCAATTTGATGCAGTGTGCGTCTTATGGTCTGAGTAATGACAGGCTGACCCCTCACCCCTTCAACCACTGCAGCAATACTGGCAGCACTCATACATCTATTTCCCAAAGACAACTTCTTGATATAATGCTGAGCACGTGCACTCAACTCCTTTGGTCGACCATGGCGAGGCATGTTCTAAATAGAACCTGTCCTGTTACACCGCTGAATGGTTTTGGCCACCGTGGTGCAGCTCAATTTCAGGCTCTTGGCAATCTTCTTCTAGCCTAGGCCATCTTTATGTAGCGCAACAATTATTTTTTTCAGATCCTCGGAGAGTTATTTGCCATAAATTGCCATGTTGAACTTCCAGTGATCAGTATGAGGTTTAACACACATGCTCCCCATTCACACCTGAGACCTTGTAACACTAACGAGTCACGTGACAACAGGAAGGGAAAAAGGTCTAATTGGGCGCAATTTGGACATTTCCACCTAGGGGTGTACTCACTTTTGTTGCCAGTGGTTTACACATTAATGGCTGTGTTGTTATTTTGAGGGGACAGCAAATGTTTTGGTCGACTAAATTTACACTCACTACATTGTAGCAAAGTGTCATTTATTCCATGTCGTCCCATGAGATAATAAAATATTTACAAAAAATGTGAGGGGGTGTACTCACTTTGGTGAGATACTCTAGGTTCGCTGTTGGACAATGCCCTAAGCTGACACTATATAGAAGGAGTCTTGTCTGTGCCAGCTTTGTAAAAAGCAGTCGTAAAAGCTAGTTAAAACCGTTTTGATTAGTAAACTCCTTCATTGTTTCTCAACTTGGAGTGTTGGTGTTTATTCATCTGTACACAACTTCGTTAGTACAACAAAATCTTCAGGTTTCTGCATCCAGTGACAAGTAAATAGTTCTGTGACATTTTGGTCTTGGTGTATCTGAGTGTTCAGGCATTTTTATAAAAAAAAAATCATTCTATCGTTTCAAATCCGAGAAACCCTGACAGTATGCATAGTGGTGTTGGCCTTGCACAAAATTATAGATACGTGTGTCCACCGTGTGCAGTTTCCTGAGTGAAGGGGAAAAATATTTCCACCCTGAATGTATCATAGTTTCCCAACTCTGTTTTATTGGTGACTAGCTGCACATTAAATTTTTATTTTTTTTTTGCATTTCAGATAAAACGATCAGTTTTCTTTAAGGACCTAATTAATATGAGAAGTGATTGGAGCTGCTCTTGAGACAGTTGGGCCCCTTGCAACCTTTAGCTGTTGTGTGCCCCTCCTGTCATTTTGGTGCACCCGGGAGGGACAGGTGCAGCCTCCAGCAGTCTTTCAAAGTTTATGGCAGGCTTTGACTGGATGGGGCTGAACGCTGTACCTGGAACACATAGGGCCCTAAAAATGAGTACCATCTGGTATGTCTGCCATTAACTTTGAGAGGCTGCAGGCAGCAGGGCTGGACACTGCACCTATCCTTCCTGGGCGTACACAAAAAGGCAGAGAGGGACGCACCTTTAAGGCCATTTGTGTGCAAGGGGCCTTAAATGTTAAGTACATGCAGTAAGGTTTTGTTTAGGGTTGTCCCGATACCGGTATCGGGACCAATACCGGGTATTTGCGGGAGTACTTGTACTCCCGAAAATACCCCCGGTGCCTAAATGGAATACCCCCCCCCCCCCGCCGCTGCCGCCGCATGGGTTAAACAGCGTGCGGGAACATCACAGCTTTCATTTGAATAGCTGTAGTGTTCCCGCTGCGTATAGACACTCCCCCTTGCTCGGGATTGGATGGGTGATCGTGATCTGTCCAATCCCGAGCAAGGGGGAGTGTCTATGCGCGCGGGCAAAACAGCTATTCAAATGAATGCTGTGATGTTCTCCGTGCGGCGGCAGCTTTCGGCAGGTATGGGGGACATGGCTAGAGGGACATGGCTGCATATGTGGGGGACATGGCTGGGGGGACATGGCTGCATATGTGGGGGACATGCCTGGGGGGACATGATTGCATATGTGGGGGACATGGCTGCATATGTGGGGGACATGGCTGGGGGGAAATGGCTGCATGTGTGGGGGGACATGGCTGGAGGGACATGGCTGCATATGTGGGGGACATGGCTGCATATGTGGGGGACATGGCTGGGGGGACATGGCTGCATATGTGGGGGACATGGCTGCATATGTGGGGGACATGGCTGGGGGGATATGGCTGCATATGTGGGGGGATATGGCTGCATATGTGGGGGGATATGGCTGCATATGTGGGGGGACATGGCTGCATATGTGGGGAGACATGGCTGCATATGTGGGAGACATGGCTGCATATGTGGGAGACATGGCTGCATATGTGGGAGACATGGCTGCATATGTGGGAGACATGGCTGCATATGTGGGAGACATGGCTGCATATGTAGGGGACATGGCTGGAGGGACATGGCTGCATATGTGGGAGACATGGCTGCATATGTGGGGGACATGGCTGCATTTGGGGACACATTTAAAAAATGTATCGGTTTCGGTGACTACTTAAAAAAAGTATCGGTACTTGTACTCGGTCCTAAAAAATTGGTATCGGGACAACCCTAGTTTTGTTTATTTATGACCCTGTTGCTTTGTAATTTTTCAAAAAAATTAATCTCCTAAAAAAAATGTCTGCAGTCTAGATCCAGTGTGTTTCATGATATTTAACCACTTGATTACCGAGTCTGTTTTCAGATTTGGTGTTTACGAGACTAAAACGGTTTTTTTGCTAGAAAATTACTTAAAACCCCCAAATATTATAGGTATATTTTTTTCTAACACCCTAGAGAATAAAATGGCAGTCATTGCAATACTTTTTCTCACACCGTATTTGCGCAGCGGTCTTACAAGCGCACTTTTTTTGGAAAAAATTCACTTTTTTGAATTAAAAAATAAGACAACAATAAATTTGGCCCAATTTTTTTATATATTGTGAAAGATAATGTTACGCCGAGTAAAATGATACCCGAAAAGGTCACGCTTAAAAATTGCGCCCGCTCGTGGCATGGCGTCAAACTTTTACCCTTAAAAATCTCGATAGGCGATGTTTAAAAAATTCTACAGGTTGCATTTTTTGAGATACAGAGGAGATCTAGGGCTAGAATTATTGCTCTCGCTCTAATGATCACGGCGATGCCTCACTTGTGCGGTTTGAACACCGTTTTCATATGGGGGCGATACTCGCATATGCGTTCGCTTCTGCACGCGAGCTCGTCGGGACGGGCCGCTTTAAACATTTTTTTTTTTTTGTTTTCTTATTTGTTTTAATTTATTTTTAAATTTTTTACACTGAAATACATAAAAAAAAAATGATCACTTTTATTCCTATTACAAAGAATGTAAACATCCCTTGTAATAGTAAAAAGCATGACAGGTCCTCTTAAATATGAGACCAGGGGTCAAAAAGACCTCAGATCTCATATTTAGACTTAAATGCAAATGAAAAAAAGTAAACAAAAAATATGTCTCTTTAAGACGCTGTGCGGGACTGACGTTTTGACGTCACTTCCGCCCAGCAGAGGTATGGGGACGGCTGAGGGACATTTTTCCCTCAGTCGCATCCCCGGACAGACGACGAGCAGACCCGATCGCCTCCGCCGCTACCGACGGCAACGGTAAGCGGCGGAGGGTGCGGGAGAGCGGCGGGAGGGGGGGCACCCTCACCCGTCACCGATAACGGCGATTTTGCGGCGAATCCGCCGCAGAGACCGCCATTATCGTGTACAGATCTGCCCCATGAAGAAATGGATATCTCGGATGTGGCAAAAGCTGCTGCCGTTACCGAGATATCCATCTTTAAAAAAATTACGTATTTTGACGATGGGGCGGATCTGAAGTGGTTAAAATGTTGCAATTATAAAAAAAAAAAAAAAAAAAAAGTTTTTTTTTTCATCTTGCCCTGAACAAAACGTGCAGATTGTATCTGGGGTTCAGTGAAGATTCAGAAAACATACACTTTTGGAACCCACCGAGAGCTGGAGTTAAACATTGGTCCATAAAATAGCTTTATCTGTCAGGGGTCATTAGGAGGCTTCAACTTTAAAATGTTCCCTGTTCTGTCATGTACAAGGAAAATGTCAACGTTCCAGTTGTAAGCAGATAGCCAGACTGTAGCAACCCTTTCTTGTGATGTTTAACCGGTTTTGTATGCAGAAGGTTTTGTTTTACTAAGGAGTAGAAGGAGGGCAGTTGATTTCCCAGCCAGGGCATCTTGTATCTTTTAAGCTACTATTGTCTGGCAGAGCCCTTCTAATCTGTGCATGTGGAATCCAAGGTGAACGATATGGAGCTGTGAAAATCCAGTTAGTGTGAGCTGTAATCTCTTTACTGGTTTTAAGTAGTTAGAGGGGTATTCAAACACCCTGCAGATACTGAACTGCAGAGATACAGTAATCATCCAGCCATGCACTCGACTTCTGCTATCACCAAGCTGCTCTGGGAGAGCCGGCTGCAATAATTGAGTGGCTAAACAGATAATCATATTGGCTTCAGAGTTACTTGCAACATCGCATGTGTTAATTACATTTCATCGTTTAGTGCAAAGCTATATAGAGCAGTTGCCTAAACTTAGCTTGTAATATTGGAGTTTTATTAAACATGCTCGTCTTGGGTGCTTTTATCAGTAATTGTGTAGGACTTTTTTTTTTACAGTCTTTTGTGTTTGTGAATTTATTGCTTTAAGTGGTTGTAAAGGTTTGTTTTTTAATTTTCTGAATAGGTTCCTTTAAGCTAGTGCATTGTTGGTTCACTTACCATTTTTCTTCTATTTCCCTTCTAAATGTATTTTTTGTTTGTCTGAATTTCTAACTTCCTGTTCTTCCTGTTCTTGCCAGGGTGGTAGCTATAAAATAATTACTACATTAGTATGCACCTTCTTTTCATCTTCATTTGCAGGTTCCTGCTGCTTTCTAGTGTACCAGAGTCATAGATGACGTAAAAAAAACAACGCTAATAAGAAACAATTCTGCATGGAAGGGGAGTTCCCTTTTATTTAGCAGCAGAGATTGGGTCTTATTTGGAGATGCACATTTTACTTTTGTCTCACCAGGTCACCCACTTGTTTCTTACATTTATAGGCTGATGTCAGGGAAGGTGTACAGACCAACAAACTCGGTCATTGAATGCGGTGGCTGCATTAGCTTTCTTTTTTTAGTTTTTTTCCCACTGTTTTCACTTGGTGACCTGGCCAATAACGCACCACCTGCATTAGAGTTATTTACCCTGCAAGAAGGAGCACAGGGGCGCCACTGGACAACAGCATTGTTAATCTTGAGGGGAAGGGAGTGTCAAATGTACTAGTAGATTTAGATACACTAATCAATTGACGCTCACACTCTATAGACAGTTGGTCTCACTGCAAATGATAGTGAAAGCATTGCACAACCTTTTCCTAATAACAGGCTTACTGAACTGTTTTCCTTAGGTGCTAGAATAGTTTTGAGGTGGTTTATTGAATCCAGTGACAATTTGGCACCTTTCACATGGGATTTCTGGACTGGTCCAGCTGCCAGTTCTTCAGGCAGACCCATTCGGAAGCTCCATGCAACTCTATGGGCAGATACATGTTGGCTACCTGTGTGCAGGTCCAAAAAAAATTGAAATGTCTCTGTCCCTTTTCATTATTCCAGACCTAAATATAACAGATGGGCGGTAGCCTAATGTAAATTAACATGTCCATTTACATCTGCCCGCCTGCAGACGTCTGCTATCAGAATGCGAACTGAGACTGAATGGGCATTGAAGTCAGAAAACTGACATCCATCCAGCCCTGATTCAGGAGGAGATCTGTTCACGAATCCCCTGCTGACGAAAAGAGCTGATGAAGCCCATGTGAAAAGACCCGTCCTCTTCACTGCTCGTTGACCACAGACCCATTTCTTGTGACTTTTTAAGTAATTTCCCTCTAGAGATTTTTTTTATGCATGCCATTAGGGAAATTTTCTCATTATTCCTATAATTTTATTTTTCATTTGCATGTAATTTGGTAAAAGAATTGTTACTGTAAAGGTTTAACATGATCAAATAAGTGATCTGGATTGGCTAGTTACTGAATCTCTCCTTTTGTATCTTTCATTTATACAACCTCGGAAAATGTAATGATTCATAAGTATATGTGGCCAATGCTTCCTTAATTATTTGTAAATAGTGGTCGGAAAAGATTTACTGTTTGGTTATCAATAAGTAGTGATGTTCAAAGCAGTTATCGTTTTGTGTGTTGGAACATAGTTCATAGAAGTGCAATTTAGCAATTACCCACTTAAGGACCCCTTCACGCCGAAATACATCGGCAGAATGGCATGGCTGGGCACATCAACATACCTGTACGTTGCCCTTTAAGCCCAGCCGTGGGGTCGCACGCGCGCCGCGGGCGCATGCATGTGACCCGGTCCGAAGCTTCGTGACCCGCGGACCGGATCGCCGCTGGAGTCCCTCGATTGGTCCCCGGAGCTGAAGAACGATGGCACTGTGATCGATTGTGTGATCCCTTTTATAGGGATACACAATCGATGACGTCACACCTACAGCCACACCCCCCTACAGTTGTAAACACACATTAGGTCACACATAACCCCTTCAGTGCCCCCTTGTGGTTACCTCCCAAACTGCACTGTCATTTTCAAATGAATTTTTTGCTGTGAAAATGACAATGGTCCCAAAAATGTGTCAAAATTGTCCTAAGTGTCTGCCATAATGTCGCAGTCACGAAAAAAAACATCGCTGATTGCCGCCATTAGTAGTAAAAAAAAAATGAATAAAAATGCAATAAAACTATCCCCTATTTTGTAAACGCTATACATTTTGCGCAAACCAACCGATAAACGCTTATTGCAATTTTTTTTTAATTTTTTTTACCAAAAATAGGTAGAAGAATTCGTATCGCCCTAAACTGAGGGGAAAAAATGTTTTTATATATTTTTGGGGGATATTTATTATAGCAAAAAGTAAAAAATATTGAATATTCTGTCTCGCAGGAACTAATTGATTGGCCGATGATGTGTACACTGCTGCCTTTAGATGCCTCAGACCATGCCAATATTTGTACCTGTTTTCCAATCGATCACTGTGTAGGAATTTAGATCTGCCGTTAAATGTAAAATTCCTATAGATTTACATTCACCTCAAATCTTGAATTTAATTAGCCGAACCCTTCTTGTAGAGCCCCCGGAACTTTGCAATTTTTTTTAGCTAAGAAATCCTTTGTTTTCCTGATCTTCAAAGGAATAATTGAAATGGCATTTTTACTTGGTTAAATGCTTATTAAGTGGTATTGCTTGGTTTACTGTTAAACCAGGGAATAATTATGTGTATGAATGAAATTAAAATGTATATTTTATTTAACCACTTCCATACCAGGCACTTGCACCCCTTCCTGCCCAAGCCAATTTTCAGCTTTCTGCGCTGTCGCTGTTTAAATTACTATTGCACGGTCTGTTATAAAATTGTGTAAATAAGTAAGTTTTCTCTTTCGCTGATGGGCACTGATAAGGCGGTACTGACGGGCACTAATAAGACAGCACCAATGAGGCAGTGCCAATGATGTGGCACTGACAGGCACAGACAATGGGCACTGATATGTGGCATTGATGGGCACTGGTAGGCGGCACTGTTGGGTGGCACTGATATGCAGCACTGATAGGTGACACTGATGGGCACTCATGGGTGGCACTGATAGGTGACACTGATGGGCATTGAAAGGCTGCAATGGTGGGTACTTATGGGTGGCACTGACATGGGGTACTGATATTCAGCACTGATGGGTATCCCTGGTGGCACTAGCAGGAATTTTAAATGGGCACGGGTTGGCAGCTGCCTGGGCATTGATTGGCAGCTGCCTTGGCACCGATTGGCATTCCCTGGTGGTCTAGGGGGCATACCTGGTGATCCAGTGTGGATGCCCATCCCTGGTGGTCCTGAGCGGCATGCTGATGGTCCCGTGCGGTGATCCGAGGGGGGGCTGCACTGATAAACTATCAGCACAAACCCCCCCTGTCAGAAGAGCAGCCGATCGGCTCTCCTCTACTCACGTCCATCAGATGTGAGTGAGGAAAAGCCAATCTGCGGCTTTTCCTGTTTACATTGTGATCAGCCGTATTTGGACTCGGCTAATCACGTGGTAAAGAGCCTCCACCGGACTGACACACCACATAACCAATCGCCGTGATGCGCGCCCCCCCCGGGCGCATGGCGGCTGTTATCCTGTATCCCGGTATTACCGCGGTTTCCCATTGTTTTAAATGGGAAGGAGTGGTATACACACTGCTCCTCTCACCGCTCCAAAGATGCTTCTTGCAGGAGATTTTTTTTTATCTCCCGCCAGCGCATCGCCTCAGTGTGAAAGCCCTCGGATACAAAGTAGAGCTCAAAACTACCACCTCACTGCTTTCTATTTTAAAAATAAAAAACTACAATGTACTCAAGCACAGTTAGATTTGCAAACTTTCCTGAAGCACTCCCTTCTGCCCCTGAACCAACACAAGACAGGTTCAATGGATTTTACCCAAATCTGTTTGTGGTACCAAAGTCCAAAGGGGGTGTTTTGTTCTGGGCTTAAAACGCCTCAAGAAATGTTTTCAGATTACAATATTTTGCATTGAAACTGTAAGGTCAGTGCCAGGGTGGCGCTCTAAGCCGGTCCTTCTTTGTGCTGAGGCTGTTCAGCTGTCAATTAATTGCCAGTACTCATCGTTCCACAGTGGCTCACCTGTTGATCATCTCCTGCTTGTCAGTCAAGCCCCAGGCAGCCCCTTTTGACTATTTTAACTGATTGGTTCATTTCATCAATTGCCTTTGTCTTGGTCAACGTATCTAGAGACTCTGCTGTGTTCCTGTTGAAGACTTGCCTGGTTGACGTCTCTTATGGTTCCTGATCCTGTCTGCTGCCTCTGACTATGCTGATCTCTGGCTTCCTGATTTCCTGGCATGTTCTAACTTCCCGATTTGGCTACCGTGCCCCCGCTATGTTTTGACTACATTTACCAGTTGTACCATTTTAACCATTTTATTAAAAGGTGTGATTTTTTTTTTTTACTCCATTTTCTGTCTCCGTCTGTTTCATTGTTTCTGACAGTTGGTAAATGGTTCTTTGAAACAAGAAGAATACATAGCATATGTGAACATCCAAGATACCTATACTTACGCACACCTTCAGAAGCTTTATGCTCTCCATATTGACGGACCACTTTAAGTTTGTCGCACTTCCCTTTGGCCTACCCTCTGCTGCCAGAGTGTTCACAAAGTATTTAGCACTTCTGCTTGCGCTGCTTGGAACTCATGGCATCCAAGTAACAGGCTTTCTAGACAACCTTTTTCTGAAGAGCTCATCTCCCTTGTCGTTATCAGATGCTCCAGGCCTTTGGCTGGGTGATCAATTTAAAAAAAATCTGTGCACCAGATTTCACTTCACCTGGGATATGCGAGTCTGACCCTGGACAAAGTCTTTCTACCAGAAAAAAAAAGCTCTCTCTAAGAGCACATTCTCGATAATTGAGATTCTCCAAGAGAGTTCTAGGTCTAATAATAAACTCATCTAAGGCAGTATCATTTGCCCAATTCAATTCAATAACTCTCCAACAAAATATCTTGTTTTCCTGGAACAAGCAGACTCCTTCTCTCGATTTGCTAATTCAAGATGCCCCTTAAAGACGCAAATTCTCACGAAACTAGTAGGGCGGAACGATCGGTACATTTGGCATCACCCCCCTGGACTGCTTGTTTTTTCCTGTACGGACGGGTCTGTCTAAAGCAGTGGCGGCCCGCCCATATGGGCGCACGGGCGCCGCCCCCCCTCCTGCAGTCACAAAAAAAAAAAAGAATTAAAAAAAAAAAAAAAAAAAAAACGGGCCCTTTAAGAACTTTTATTCGGCTAAAATGTCATTTTGACATTTTAGCCGAAGTTCTGGCGGCCGTCTATAGAGGGCGCTGCAGCGCCACCCCCTCTCGCAAGTAACACACGTTCAATGCTATGCATTGGACGTGTGTTACTGTTGCCAGCTGCCTGGTCTATTCGTATAACCGGACATGGGACGCCGGTTACCCGAATAGCGACAGCTGGTTGGCTGAGGGGAACTGCCTATCAAAGCCAGTGGCTCTGATAGGCTTTTCCAGTCCCGCCCTCCGGCTCTCGGAAGTCTATGCTCGGAGCGCAGACAATCTGCGGTCCTTGCATTAGACTGACAGCCGTTTCAGCCAATCAGGTTCCCGGATTCTGGTTTTCAGGAACCTGATTGGCTGAAGCTTCTCCAGGGCGGCAGAAGACATCGAGGGAGGACATGGAAGCGTCAGGTAAGTGATTTTTTTACAGGGAAAGGGGCAGCATGGGGCACAGTGGCAGCATGGGGCACAGTGGCAGCATGGGGCACAGTGGCAGCATGGGGCACAGAGGCAACAATGAGCACAGGCCGGGCACAGTGGTGACAATTGATGGCACAGTGACTGAATATGATGGCATGGCAGAGAGGTGACAATTGATGGCACAGTGACTGCATTTGATGGCATGGCAGAGAGGTGACAATTGATGGCACAGTGACTGCGTTTGATGGCATGGCACAGTGGTGACAATTGATGGCACAGTGGTGGCGTTTGATGGCATGGCACAGTGGTGACAATTGATTGCACAGTGACTGCATTTGATGGCATGGCACAGTGGTGACAATTGATGGGCACAGTAGCTGCTTTTGATGGCATGGCACATTGGTGACAATTGATGGCACAGTGGTGACAATTGATGGGCACAGTAGCTGCTTTTGATGGCATGGCACATTGGTGACAATTGATGGCACAGTGGTGGCGTTTGATGGCATGGCACAATTAGTGACACAAGTGGTGACAATTGATGGCACAGTGACTGCAAATGATGGCATAGCACATTGGTGACAATTGATGGCACAGTGACTGCATATGATGGCATGGCACATTGGTGACAATTGATGGGCACAGTAGCTGCATTTGATGGCATGGCACAGTGGTGACAATTGATGGCACAGTGGCTGCATTTGATGGCATGGCACAGTGGTGACAATTGATGGCACAGTGGCTGCATTTGGTGGCATGGCACAGTGGCTACATTTGGTGGCATGGCACAGTGGCTGCATGTGATGGGCACAGTGAGGCTGCAATATTTTTTTTTTCGTTTGCGCCCCCCCAAAAATTTTGAGCACCAGCCGCCACTGGTCTAAAGGCTTTCTAATCACTGCAAAAATTGTGAGTGTTTAATATGTACAATTTTTTTTATATTAAAGTTTTATAAAAGGTTTTACACGATCGAGGCCCATCTTTTCTTGTTTTTTTCCCATATCTATGCAACTTGACCATCAATGTTTTGGGATAATGGAACTAGGCCATGATTTCTATTAGGCTTCTTCCATCCAACTTCTGGTTCAGCAATCCTTTATATCTACATGCTACCTGGGGTCCCCTATAATCAAGGGACTGCCGGGATCTGGTAAGCAGACTCATATACCTTATCGGTGGAGGATTTCAGCAATACACCCTGTCATCACCCTCTATTGGTGATTCATCTGTCTACTTTTTTTTCACTGGTAAAGGAGTGTTCTAAATGCATTTATCTATTTATTTTTTTGGTCACAGATGCGATCCAATTCATTCATTCATTTTATTTTTTAATGGACTTTTACTTTTGAAGTTTATATGATATGTTTCATGAGTTTTTTTTTTCACTATTAACACATGAATATTGTTTCATTTAGCTCAATATTATAGTTCATGTTCGTTTTTTTTTTTTTTTTTTACACTGTACTTGTTTACAAGGTTTAACACAACTTTTTTTCTTTCCACATTCTTACCACTGTTTAATGTTAGAGTAAGTTGCAGCTTTACATTTGCTTGACTAGCGATCACTTTTCTTACCCGTTTTTCATTTACGGGTTCTTCCTTTGTTTTATTAGCACAGTTTTTCTTCCTTTTTTTCATGCTAATTCTCCTGTCCGGTGAAGCAAGTACCCATCTTGATCCCCACCTATTACAGTGGGGAAGTCCTTCCTTCCATAGCACTAAAAAGTTAGCACAACAGGAGGAGTCCCTATCAGTTTTCCAATCTCTATCGGCCCAAAGCAACATGGTCATTGAGGAAAGCCAAACTTCTCATCAACATCTTGCAGTTTAGAGCATTCTTGTTGGCCCTGAAGCAACTCCCCCCCCTTCACTCTACTGAAGAGGCACACAATCGGTGCAGTCAGATAATGCCATGGCAGTTGCCCACATTAGCCATTAAGGGGGAACCAGGAGTATGACTGCCTTAATGCCAGAGAACCAGATCATCTCTTGGACAGAAACTTGCTGTCCAGCAATCTCTGTAGTTTATATCCCAGGAGTGAACAACTGGAAAAGGGATTATCTCAGTCACCATCACCACAGTCAAGTGTAGTCTTAAAGGGGATCTCTTTATTTGACCTACATTTTAGTCTTCCTTCAGATTCAACAACAAACTACCTTGTTTTTTTTCCAAAACATGAGATGCTCTAGCCTCTAACTTCATCTGCTCCAGTGATTCTAATTGCATCAAACTGGTCTAGAAGAACCTGGTACACAGACCTATTCAGACTCATGGGCTCTTCCAAACAGACATATTTGTTATCTTAAGGCCCTGTGTTATATACTTATTCTCAGTCTCTGGCTTTATTGGCATGTCTGTTGAAACCCAGGTATTAAATGCTGATACAGACAAGACTGGAGAAAAAAAAAACATTTGTCTCACGGAGAACTTTCTGGGATTGGAATTATCTTGTCTCACACTAAGTGAAGTACACCCTCCAAGTGCAATGTTAAACCAAAGCTAGGAAATTGATTTCCTAGCTTTCCTAGCTTTCAGGAATGTAGGGCCCCAATCCCTCAGCCAAGTTGTTTAAACCAGTAACCAAGATGAAGGAAGGCAAATGGCCTGCGGCATAGTATAACAAATCCAATCTAGGAGGGCCTCACCGAATGTCTGACGAAGTCAGAGAAACTCTACCACCTGTTTAATGGGATGAGTCACCAGAATACCCTCTATCTGCATCCTACGAGGTAGACAAAGAGCATCAACTCAGAGGATTCCTGAATCTGGAGACAAATCCCCTTTTGTTTGTTGAATCTGGATTCAACTAGATACACATCCAGCATCTTCCACCTGCAACAGAGTTTGGAAACCGAACGTCCTCCCACCACCAAGTCTCTTGTACTGAAATGGTACCTAGGACTCCTCCCTTTTCCAAAAGACAGGCATCATTTGTGAGCACCTTCCAAACAATTAGGAGCTAGGATTTTCCATATTTTTCAGATTCCTAACTTGTGATCCACCACACTGAAACTTAGACAGAGAGGTGGTGAAAGTGCACATGCACAGCAGCGTGCATCAGAGTGCTTGTGCAGGATGTGGTGGTCCTTACAAGGCACCTACAACAGAGTACTGCGGAGTACTGCTCTTCCAATAGAAATGAACTGGGCTGCTGTGTGTATGCCCAGAATAAAGACCAGGCAGGGATGCTTTCTAAAGAAAAGACTGTGTGGCTTTATTCAGGACCTTACAGTGAAGATTGCTGGAAATAGGGCATATGTAAGTGTTGGACCATGGTGGCTACACTCAGGGGTGGCCATACAGCTTAAAGCAGTGGCCATCAACCCTGTCCTCAGGGCCCACTAACAGGCCAGATTGTATGCATTACCTTTGGGGAGATGCAGACTAGAATACTGCAATCACTGAGCAGCAAATGATATCACCTGTAATATATTTCAGTTATCTTGCAAACCTGGCCTGTTAGCGGGCACCGAGGACAGGGTTGATGACCACTGCCTTAGGACAACTTGTTTCAAAGGTACAGTTGTCCTTTAAAAAAGTTTTTCGGTCAAGCAGCTAAAAGTGGTACTGTACATGTGAATTGTTTTACCTTACAAATCATGTATTTTCTAAAAATCAATGAAACTAATATATTTTTTATATATGACAAAAATGGTGATGGTTAATCCAGTTATAAGCCTCAGTTTTAGGCGTTTTTTTTTTTTCTTTTCAGGCCATCTCTCACTTTTTGTGACTTTAATGTGGTATTACTTCATCCCATTAGTTCCATAGCTATTTTGCTTTTTCCATTGTTAATTTTTTTTTAATCAATCCACACAAAATTATTTTGTATAATTACTACATATGAACTATTACATTCTGCAACAGTCTATTAAACTTTAATAATACCTGAATCATTAAAGTCATGTTTAACATAAATAGGAACTCCCCGTTATTGTGTTAAGAGTTCCATGGGAATTGAATTTATTGTGAAACTGGTATCTAAATAATCCATGAGCTCCATCTATATGTTATGAAAATATGCAAGGGATTTGGATGTAGTGCAATTGAAGCTAATGATGCTGTGAAAAACATATTCAGTATATTAGAACCAGCATCCAGTAAGTAATAAAACCATAACACAGCTGTAATTTTACGGCATGTGCAGCTGCTTTGCTTAGGTTAAACAACAATCCACTATGAGCCTTTAAATATTTTGCAAGATTAAATGTGTTTTTATTCTTCAGAATATCACCATTGTTTACATTGGAGATAAAAAAAATTGCTCTACCAAAGATCCAAAGTAGTGCTCCAGGGTGTTTCTTACCCCCTCCAACCTATACAAACTGGCATATAGCAGAACTGTAGACAATATGAATACCAATTGTTCACTGATAGACTCTTCTATGGGCCTGCATAACCTGCAATCTATGGGGCCTGAATTAAGTAGCATATAGCCTTTGTCGCCCCTTATCCGAGCTGTGCACTTGTAAAGAAGTGTACGGATAATCGCCTAAATCTAATTAGGGGTTAAAAGAGGCCATGACGGTGATGTGGCAGCAAGACACCTTACTGTATCAATCCTGTTTGCATTTGAAAAATAAGGTTGTCATATTGATTATTCAGATGAGCTCTTATTAGCTTTGGCTCAGTGGCTTGTAGCACAGCTGAATCAGCTGAAGTTTTTTTTTTTGCTTAACAGAAGGAAACATGCTATGGGCCAATATCATCTTATTTGTAGTTCACATCCTACCTCCTAAATTGGTGGCAGACGTGATTCGATTGGATGGCTATATGCGGGTGTGTGCTCCTGATCATGAGCATTAAATCCAAGATACGTCATGTCTTGTGCAATATAAACACATTTTTTCTTGTAAAATGTAGTATCATAAATCCATTCTACAGTGGCATTAAAATGTCATTTATGACTGCGCAGACTAAGTATAATTACTGTTTTCTGCATTGATTGTAATAATATCTATTTCAGTGGAATCTGATATGTTTTGAGGAAATGTGTATGCGATTTGTTTAAACCAATGAATATGCACAATAACCATCTTGGAATAAAGATTACAATTATGTGAAACATTGAACACCGTTCAAAGTACAATAACCTACAAGTAAATAATGTCACCATCAAAATAAGGATTTTGACAGTTTTTGTGTGTACTGACGGTTTAAGAAAGAATATACTGTATGTTTATGCATGTTACTGGACTTTTTTTTTATATTTTTAGGACATCCATGTAATGTAAAATATCTGTATCCATTTTACCACATTTGTATAGCCACAACTTATTCCGTGTCAAGTGTTTATCATGATCATGTGATGAAATTGCACAATTTATTTATTCATACACACACACATTCTTCAAGCATAAAATGAACATTAGGGCCATCTGTTTGAATCCCAACCACGGGACTACCTGCATGGAGTTTACATGTTCTCTCTGTGCCTGCATGGGTTTCCTCTGGGTACTCCGATTTCCTCCCACATACCAAGACATGCTTTAGGTTAATTGGATCCCATCTAAGCCCTAGTATGTGTATGTATGAATGTGAGTTAGGTACCTTTTGTAAGCTCTTTGAGGGCGGGGATTGATATGAATGTACAATATATATGTAAAACGCTAAGTAAATGAATGGTGCTATATAAGTACCCTTTAAAAAATAACTGCTGGAAGCCATAATCCACTATGGTTGCTCTTTCATAGTATTTTGGGTGTTTAACCTCTTCAGGTCCGCGCTATTGACAGAATACGTCAACAGCGCGGACCTGAGGCGCCGGGGTCACGTCTTTGGACGTGATTTACTTGTAATTCCCCCCGCGCGCCACAGGGTGGCGCGCGGCAGGGAAAAACATTCCCGACGCATCACCGAGGATCCGATGCGTGTACCCGGCGGCCGCGATGTCCTGTTAGGTACATGCGATCGTCAGTGAGAGAGCAGGGACGTGGAGCTCTGAGTGTAAACACAGAGCTCCACGTCCTGTCAGTGAGAGGAGACAGATGCTGTTTCCCTTGTACATAGGGAGACAGCATCGGTCACCTCCCCCAGTCACCCCCCTCCCCCCACACAGAACACACCCAGGCAATACATTTAACCCCTTCCTCACCCCCTAGTGTTAACCCCTTCAATGCCAGTCACATTTATACGGTAATTAGTGCATTTTTATAGCACTGGTCGCTGTATAAATGTGAATGGCGCCAAAAATGTGTCAAAAGTGTCCGATGTGTCCGTCGCAATATCGCAGTCCCAATAAAAATCGCAGATCGCCGCCATTACTAGTAAAAAAAATAAATAAAAAAAAAAAATCATAATTATGTCCCCTATTTTGTAGGTGCTATAACCTTTGCGCAAAGCAGTCACTTATTGTGATTTTTTTTTTTTTTTTTTTACAAAAATACGTAGAAGAATACGTATCGACCTTAACTGAGAAAAAAAAATATAAAAAAAAAAAAAAATGGGATATTTATTATAGCAACAAGTAAAAAATATATATATATTTTTAAATTGTCGCTCTTTTTTTCATTATAACGCAAAAAATAAAAACCGCACGGGCGATCAAATACCACCAAAAGAAAGCTCTATTTGTGGGGGAAAAAAACACGCCAATTTTGTTTGGGTGCCACGTCGCACGACCGCGCAATTGTCAGTTAAAGCGACGCAGTGCCGGAAGCTGAAATTTCGCCTGGGCACGAAGGGGGTTTATGTGCCCAGTAAGCAAGTGGTTAATGTACCTTTAACCACTTAAGGACTGCCTAACGCTGATATACGCCGGGGCACAGGCACGTACCTGTATGTCGCCTTTAAGCGCCCAGCCGTGGGTCACGGTCCGATCCGAAGCTCCATGATCGCGGCCGCGGGACCCAATCGCCGCCGGTGTCCCGCGATCGGTCACAGGAGCTGAAGAACGAGGAGAGGTGAGTGTAAACACACCTTCCCTGTTCTTCACAGTGGCAGTGTCATTGATCATCTGTTCCCTGATATAGGGAAATACGATCAATGACGTCAAATGTGCAGCCCCGCCCTTCTACAGTTAGAAACACATATGGGGTCACACTTAGACCCTACAGCGCCCCCTAGTGGTTAACCCCTAAACTGCAATTGTCATTTTCACAGTAATAAATGCTCCCAAAAATGGTCCCAAAAATTACAATGGTCCCAAAAATGTGTCAAAATTGTCCGATGTGTCCACTATTATGTCGCAGTCACGAAAAAAATCGCTGATCGCCGCCATTGGTAGTAAAAAAATAATTATTAATAAAAATGCCATAAAACTATTCCCTATATTGTAAACGCTATAAATTTCGCGCAAACCAATCGATACACGCTTATTGCGTTATTTTTTAATACCAAAAATAGGTAGAAGAATACGTATCGGCCTAAACTGAGGAAACATTTTTTTTTATATATATATATCTTTTTTGGGGGTATTTATTATAGCAAAAAACAGTGATTTTTTTTTTTCAAAATTGTCGTTCCATTTTTGTTTACAGCGCAAACAATGAAAACCACAGAGGTGATCAAATACCACCAAAAGAAAGCTCTATTTCTTGGAAAAAAAAGAACGCCAATTTTGTTCGTCGCACAACCGCACAATTGTCAGTTAAAGCAACACAGTGATGAATCGCAAAAAGGGGCAAGGTTCTTAACCGTGCATATTGGTCCGGGTCTTAAGTGGTTAAGTTTAATGCTTCATATTTGCTACATGTATCCATCTAGACCAGGGATAGGCAACCTTTCAGAAGTGGTTTTCTACCTGAAAAATATAAACGTAGCCTACCTAAAACATGGACAGTGTAGTCAATATGGCAGAGGGTAGTGTCTGTACAGCAGTAAACAGTGGCAGTAATTTTTTATTTTATTTAACCCTTTCCCGCTGAGCGCACCCATATATGCGTCCTTGGGTTTTGTGGGTTATACCTGGATGATGCCCGCAGCTACATGCATCATCCCGGTACTGTTGGTTAGAACCGGTGATTGGCTATCCAGGCATAACAACCGATGCGGCTAAAAGCTGCTCGGTTGTTATGCCGGAGGAGCGGGAGTTTCGATCTTTGATCCCGCACCTCCAGTGTCCAGGCGCAGACTGAAACGAAGCCGTAAACGGCTTTGATTTTGTCGCAGACTGAAACGAAGCCGTAAACGGCTTTGATTCTGTCGCCGCAATGTAAACACGGAAGCGACGGCATGACGTCACTTGTGAGTTTCTCGCCTGCCTATGGCGCCGGATTTAAAAAAATACACAGTATTCAGAATCACAGTTTTTGGTTTTCTGAATACTTTGAAGTGCAAAGGAGGGATCGGGGGTCTTTTAGACCCTCGATCCCTCCATAAAGAGTATCTGTCGCCACATATTACTGTCGCAAGGGATATTTACATTCCTTGTGACAGCAATAAAAGTGATCAAAATGTAAAAAAAAAACACAATTTTAATATAAAAATAAATAAAATAAATGAGAAAACATTTTTTTTTAAAGCTCCCCCCTCCTCGCGAGCTCGCGCAACAAAGAAAATGCATACGGAAGTTGCGCCCGCATATGAAAACGGTGTTCAAATCACACATGTGAGGTATCGCTGCGATCATCAGAGCGAGAGCAATAATTCTAGTACTAGACCTCCTCTGTAACTCTAACCTGGTAACCGTAAAAAAAGTTTAAAGCGACGCTTTTTAGGTACCGTAGTTTGTCGCCATTCCACGAGTGCATGCAATTATAAAGCGTGACATGTTTGGTATCTATTTACTCAGTGTAACATTATCTTTCACATTATACAAAAAAATTGAGCTAACTTTACTTTTTCATTTTTTTTAAATTCATGAAGGTTAATTTTTCCCAAAAAGTTGCGTTTAAAACACTGCCGCACAAATACCGTCCAACATAAAATATTGCAACAATCGCCATTTTATTCTGTAGATTCTCTGCTAAAAAAAAATCCTATATATATATATATATATATATATATATATATATAATATATATATATATATATACACAGTGCAGAAAATAAGTATTTGAACACCCTGCTATTTTGCAAGTTCTCCCACTTAGAAATCATGGAGGGGTCTGAAATTGTCATCGTAGGTGCATGTCCACTGTGAGAGACATAATCCAAAAAAAAAATCCAGAAATCACAATGTATGATTTTTTTAACTATTTATTTGTATGATACAGCTGCAAATAAGTATTTGAACACCTGAGAAAATCAATGTTAATATTTGGTACAGTAGCCTTTGTTTGCAATTACAGAGGTCAAACGTTTCTTGTAGTTTTTCACCAGGTTTGCACACACTGGAGGAGGGATTTTGGCCCACTCCTCCACACAGATCTTCTCTAGATCAGTCAGGTTTCTGGGCTGTCGCTGAGAAACACAGAGTTTGAGCTCCCTCCAAAGATTCTCTATTGGGTTTAGGTCTGGAGACTGGCTAGGCCACGCCAGAACCTTGATATGCTTCTTACAGAGCCACTCCTTGGTTATCCTGGCTGTGTGCTTTGGGTCATTGTCATGTTGGAAGACCCAGCCTCGACCCATCTTCAAAGCTCTAACTGAGGGAAGGAGGTTGTTGCCCAAAATCTCGCAATACATGGCCCCGGTCATCCTCTCCTTAATACAGTGCAGTCGCCCAGTCCCATGTGCAGAAAAACACCCCCAAAGCATGATGCTACCACCCCCATGCTTCACAGTAGGGATGGTGTTCTTGGGATGGTACTCATCATTCTTCTTCCTCCAAACACGGTTAGTAGAATTATGACCAAAAAGTTCTATTTTGGTCTCATCTGACCACATGACTTTCTCCCATGACTCCTCTGGATCATCCAAATGGTCATTAGCAAACTTAAGACGGGCCTTGACATGTGCTGGTTTAAGCAGGGGAACCTTCCGTGCCATGCATGATTTCAAACCATGACGTCTTAGTGTATTACCAACAGTAACCTTGGAAACGGTGGTCCCAGCTCTTTTCAGGTCATTGACCAGCTCCTCCCGTGTAGTCCTGGGCTGATTTCTCACCTTTCTTAGGATCATTGAGACCCCACGAGGTGAGATTTTGCATGGAGCCCCAGTCCGAGGGAGATTGACAGTCATGTTTAGCTTCTTCCATTTTCTAATGATTGCTCCAACAGTGGACCTTTTTTCACCAAGCTGCTTGGCAATTTCCCCGTAGCCCTTTCCAGCCTTGTGGAGGTGTACAATTTTGTCTCTAGTGTCTTTGGACAGCTCCTTGGTCTTGGCTGTCGGCTGGCCAAATCTGTCGGCTCGCCCGTACACACGATCGAATCTGTCTGCTGGGACGGTCTGGCAGACCGTTTCCAGCAGACAGATTCGGTCGTGTGTACGCGGACTTATAGTTGTGTTGAAATTTGTTGGAACAGTTTGGAATATGTATAAAAAAACTGTTAGTATAGATAAAATTCATTCATACCGTATATCATTGGTATTATTGGTTAACCACTTGCCTCCTGGGCACATAAACCCCCTTCGTGCCCAGGCGAGATTTCAGCTTCCAGCACTGCATCGCTTTAACTGACATTTGCACGGTCGTGCGACGTGGCTCCCAAACAAAATTGACGTGCTTTTTTCCCCACATATAGAGCTTTATTTTGGTGGTATTTGATCACTTCTGCGGTTTTTATTTTTTGCGCTATAAACAAAAAAAGAGCGACAATTAAAAAAAAATATATATATATATATATATATATATATATATATATATATATATATATATATATATATATATTTTATTTACCTGTTGCTATAATAAATATCCCAATTTTCAAAAAAAAAATTAAAAAAATTTCAGTTAAGGCCGATACGTATTTTTCGACGTATTTTAGTAAAAAAAAAAAATCGCAATAAGTGACTGGTTTGCGCAAAAGTTATAGCACCTACAAAATAGGGAACAGAATTATGATTATTTTTTTTATTATTTTTTTTTTTTACTAGTAATGGCGGCGATCTGCGATTTTTTTTTTTATTGGGACTGCGATATTGCGGCGGACATATCGGACACTTTTGACACAAATTTGGGACCATTTACATTTATACAGCGATCAGTGCTATAAAAATGCACTAATTACTGTAAAAATGTGACTGGCAGGGAAGGGGTTAACAGTAGGGGGTGAGGAAAGAGTTAAATGTGTATCCTGGGTGTGTTCTAACTGTGTGGGGGGAGGGGGGTGACTGGGGGAGGTAACCGATGCTGTGTCCCTATGTACAAGGGGCAGAGCATCGGTCTCCTCTCAACTGACAGCAGGTGGAGCTCTGTGTTTACACACAGAGCTCCACGTCCCTGCTGTCATCTGCTTGTGTTCCCGCCGATCGCGTGTACCCGACGGACATCGCGGCCGCCAGGTACACGCATCGGCTCTTCAGCGATGCGCCTGGACAGTGTTTACCCGCCGCGCGCCACCCAGTGGTGCACGCGGGTAATGCACTTTAAATGACGTCCAAAGACGTCAACTTGGCACTTGAGAGCCGCGCTGTTGACATTTTATGTCAATAGCGCGGGTCTCAAGTGGTTAAATTGGTTTTGAATGCTGTAAGTTCCCTTTTTGAAACCAGATAGAAATCCTTCATTTACTGGCTATTTATGTTTGGAAGATATATAAAATATCTTGCACTAATCATGTGCCTAATTACAAACTAGTATTCGGTAGGTAACCTCTTCTATGCTTTATTTTAGCTCATGGTTTACAGGTCCTGTATATAAAATACTGTGTAATAGAGTAACTGCAACCGTTTTTGAGAATGGTCCAATTAAAGCTAGCTATATACAGCTAGGCATATAAAAGCGATTGATTCTTCCATCCACACTAAAAAGCATGGAAGGAGGAATCTCTGATTCTGTATTGTGTCACAGCCGCCTGAATGCCTGAGCAGTGATTGCATTTGGTAGGATGCTGTGACTGTTCAGTCAATGATTTTTCCACCCAGCTCAGTCGATTTGGTGCTTACAGGGCCACATATGGCCCGATTTTAATCTGATTCAGAAGGAATCTCGTAAAATTTACAATATCTATAGCCAAATTAAGCCATTTTTTCATCGCACAAACTGTTCAAACATATATAATTATATATTATAAACCTTCCACTCAAATAAATAAAGGCTTCTGTTATTTTTGAAAATGATTGTAGTCACCATAACTATCCTATTTTTTTTATATTTGGCTTTATGTTTATAGAAAGTTATCGTAATTCAAAAAAATTCATAATATTTCTTAATAAAATATTTTAATATAATAAGATGGGAAAAATTTCTTCTTTTTTCTATATGCCCTCTATTACTTGTAAGCTAGCAGCGCTTGCTTGGGATTTGGTGTGTCATGGGTTAATGCTCTTTGCATTGTTTTCCTGTGTATCAGATGCTTCTTATTTTGCCACAACAGACTGTAGGCCTCAAGGAGTAGAAAGAGAATGGACACAGATGTATCCAAATATCTAATTTTGCCTAAAAGCAAGTGCCGGCAGATAAATGCCCATAAAGGGATTTCTTTCTTAAGCCCCGTGGATTTTCCTCTTTCCTCTTTTTTTTGGCAACTTTTTGTGCGAGTTAGAAATGAAAAGCATTCATCCAGTGCCCTAAAGAACAGCTCTGTTGAATGGAATAACAGCGTAATGTAGCATTGAAGGCAGAATTGAAAGTGATTATCTAGTTAACTCTTGACAGTTACCTCCAGATTGAAAAAGAAGTGGCAGGCTTGATTTGCAAATGAATTAGGGCTTTTTCATTTGGTGCCAGGATCATCTTTTTATATTCTGATATGACAGATGCTGTGTTCCACGCTTTTGTCCCTTCTTAGTCTAACACTAGCAAATAAAAAACAAAGGATAATGGTACTCATTTTATTTGCATCTTTTCTCCAGGAGTTTAGGCTTTGTGTGAAAGTTTTTAATATTCACTATTTCTAAAAACATTTTTTTACATTGTTTATAACAGAATGAAACTTTGTTTGGCATTACTTGTATGATTTGATCTGTGGCGGTTTTTATAGTGAATACCAACTTTTTGATTATAAATAATTTTTCAGCATTTGGGAATGATGAAATTAAGATGTACAATGGATACAGTTAGAAAATGTTCAATCATTTGTTGTTTTTTAATGACCTGCAGGACCATGGTGGTGGATTTAATTTCAAGAAATGGCACACAGCACTGTAAAAGTTTGCAAAGGTCTTTAGTAATGTTATGTATTATATGCTTGTACCTTACATTTAGCATAAGTTTTAAAAGCTCGGACACTAAAAAAATTGTATAGAAAGCTGTAGGCCTGAATTTGTGTGGCTATATAAGCCTGGTTCTAATAAACCACTGGGGGCTATGATGTCTGTCTAAGATGTACTTTCAAGATATGACACACAACACTTTGAGTTTGCAAAGGTCTTTAGTGATGTTAAGTATTGCATGCTTGTACCTCACATTTGGCAAAGTTTCTTAAAGCTTGGACACTAACACATAGTATATAAAGCTGTAGGCCTGAATTTGTGTGGCCATATAAGAATGGTACTATTGAGCCAGTGAGGGCTACAAAGTCTGTCTAAGATGTACTTTCAAGATATGGCACACAGCACTGTGAGAGTTTGCAAAGTTATTTAGTGATGGTATAGGTTCTAAAAGTGTAGATACTGAAAACATAGAAAATATAGAACGCTGTAGGCCTGGCTTTGCATGGCCATATAAGCCTGGTTCTAAGGGAAGCATGGTACATGATAAAACTAAATATAGTAAATAATATTGAATTGCTAGTTCTGACTCAATGTATCCAATACCCAGACTGCAAAAATATCAGTCAGTTTCCAAAGACTACACCTTTTGTCCATTTGCAAACCCATCCTCTCACTACATGATCATTTGATTCATGACCACAACACACAAATGCAAAATGTGTGTGCAAAAGGTTTGTTGCTTGTATAGCAAATTAAAATTCTTATTTCTCTCCTATTTTCTCTGTTTGGGTCCCCCAAGGTTCTGTTCTTGGACCTCTCCTATTAATCTACACCTTCTCCCTGGGTCAGCTGATAATCTCCCATGGCTTCCAATGACATCTCTACGCAGACGACGCCCACATTTATCTCTTTACTCCTCAAATCACTCCTTCAGTCTCCTCAAGTATCACTAATTTACTAACAGACCTATTAGCCTGGATGTCACACCACTTCGTTAAACTCAATCTATCCAAAACCAAGTTCATATTTTTTTTCTCCCCCACATCCCCTGATTTCTGTCAAGATCAATGGCACAACTATCGGCCCATCCCCACATGCCAAGCGCTGCAACGATTTCAAAAAGTAGTTCCTGTACTACTTTTTGCGATTTCGGGCCGCGATTTACATTGACATCTGTGCAGAAACCTGCACAGATGTCTCTTAAATTGCGGCCGAAATCGCACAACTATCGGCCCATCCCCACATGCCAAGGTTCTGGAAGTAAATCTGGACTCTGAACTCTACTTTCCACTCCACGTCCAATCACTGTCAAAATCTTTCCGACTTAACCTCCACAACAGCACCAAAATACACCCCTTTCTAACTAATGACATCACAAAGCGCCACTCTCTGGCCATCTCTTGACTCGATTACTGCAACTCCCTTCTCATTGGCTTACCTTTACATAGGCTATTCCTCCTTCAGTCCAGTATAAATGCTGCTGCCAGACTCTTACACCTTACCAACCCCTTAGGCCTCGTACACACGATGAGATATGTCCGCTCAAACTTGTCCGACGGACAGTTTAGAGCGGACATGTCTCATCGGATTTCGGTCCGATGGCGTGTACACACCATCGGATCAAAATCCCCGCCGGCAGACAGCGTGGTGACGCGGCAGTGACGTTGACGCCGCCACGTCATCGCACCAGGAAGTAAACACTTCCGCGCGCATGTGTCGGATCCATTCACAGGATACGACGCATGTGCGGGAAGATATGTCCGCTGGTTTGCCGTACTAACCAGCGGACATATCCGACGGACAGGTTTGTAGCGGACAAATTTCAAAGCATGCTTTGAAATTTGTCCGATGGACAAACCTGTCCGCTAGCCCGTACACACGATCGGATTTGTCTGCTGAAACGGTCCATCGGACCGTTTTCAGCAGACAAATTTGATCGTGTGTACGCGGCCTTAGTGTCTGCTACTCCTCTCTGCCAATGCCTCCACTGGCTTCCGCTCATGCAATTAATTCAATTCAAAATAATAATTTACAAAGCCATCCACAACTCATCCCCCAACTACATCACTAACCTAATCTCAAAATGCCAGCCAAATTGTTATCTTCATTCCTCCCAAGATCTCCTCCTTCTCTAGCTCTCTCTTCACCTCCTCCCATACTAACTTCCATGACTTTTCCTGAGCTTCTCCCATCCTATAAAACTCCATACTCCAATCTGTCTGATTATCTATTACTCTGCTTTTAGACGATCCCTGAAACCCCTCCTCTTCAAAGAAGGCTATTCTGCCCCTACCTAACAACTGTACTTTTTTTTTTCTCAATCAGATCATCCCCCACAGCTATTACTGTACCTTGTATATCATTTGACCCTCCCTCCTAGATTGTAACCTCTAACGATCAGGGCCCTCTGATTCCTCTTGTATTTTATTGTATTGTAACTGTACTGTCTCCTCATGTTGTAAAGTGCTCTAAAAACTGTTGGTGCTAAAAAAAAATCCTGTAGAACGGGGGTCTCAAACTGGCGGCCCTCCAGCTGTGCAAAACTCCCATGAGGCATTGCACGGCTGACAGTTAAAAGCAATGACTCCCACAGGCAGAGGCATGATGGCCAGTTTGAGACCCCTGCTGTAGAATAATAATAATATTGCCAGGATAGTTCAGCTACCTTTAGTGTTAAACCTTAAGACAGATGCTAATTTACTTTTGTCTGGAATTTTCTTTTAAGGTTTTCCCATTACAGACATATTCGATTTTTTTTTCAAATTAAACAGATACACAGTAGATACTGAAGAAAGCTTTCCCATCCACATAGCCTTGTGTCATTATAACCTTTGCTGCCATTTGTCAGTAGTCTAATCAATGATCCTATGAAAATGACTTCCATGACTTTTCCTGAGCCTCTCCCATCCTATAAAACTCCATACTCCAATCGGTCTGATTATCTATTACTCTGCTTTTAGACGATCCCTGAAACCCCTTCTCTTCAAAGAAGTCTATTCTGCCCCTACCCAACAACTGTACTTTTTTTTTTCTCAATCAGATCATCCCCCACAGCTATTACTGTACTATTGTATATCATTTGACCCTCCCTCCTAGATTGTAACCTCTAACGATCAGGGCCCTCTGATTCCTCTTGTATTTAATTGTATTGTAACTGTACTGTCTCCTCATGTTGTAAAGTGCTCTAAAAACTGTTGGTGCTAAAAAAAAAATCCTGTAGAACAGGGGTCTCAAACTGGCGGCCCTCCAGCTGTGCAAAACTCCCATGAGGCATTGCACGGGTGACAGTTAAAAGCAGTGACTCCCACAGGCAGAGGCATGATGGCCAGTTTGAGACCCCTGCTGTAGAATAATAATAATATTGCCAGGATAGTTCAGCTACCTTTAGTGTTAAAGCGGTTGTAAACCGCAAAAAAATATATATATTTTTTTTAGACCTGCAAGGGAAAAGCCATAATGAGCTAATATGCACCGCATATTAGCTCATTATGAAATACTTACCTCGGAACGAGGTGTAGGGAACTTACCTGGTGCACGCCGAGCGAGATGTCATCTTGACTCGGCGTGTCTTCCGGGTATCGCCGCTCCAGCGCTGTGATTGGCTGGAGCGGCGATGACGTCACTCCCGCGCGTGCGCGCGGGAGATTTAAATCCGGCAAGGGTCCGGCGGATGCCGGTCCTTTTGCCGTGGATTCCCCCTGCGCATGCGCCGCTGCAATCAGCGGGGGTAATATCTCCTAAACCGTATAGGTTTAGGAGATATTCTTTATACCTACAGGTAAGCCTTATTATAGGCTTACCTGTAGGTAAAAGTCGAAAAAGTGGGTTTACAACCACTTTAAACCTTAAGACAGATGCTAATTTTACTTTTGTCTGGAATTTTCTTTTAAGGTTTTCCCATTACAGACATATTCGATTTTTTTTTTTCAAATTAAACAGATACACAGTAGATACTGAAGAAAGCTTTCCCATCCACATAGCCTTGTGTCATTATAACCTTTGCTGCCATTTGTCAGTATTCCAATCAATGATCCTATGAAAATGAGGACAGTTGCTGGGTGCTGTCAGTATAAGTGTAAGTGGAGGCCCTTTTAGTCACTAAACATTGTTCATAATAGTGTTCCTCCCAGACAGAGGTATATGTTTCTAATTTTTCAGTTGGTTTTAGTGGCATTTGGGAAGCAAGGGACATGTGTTGGCACCTCTTGTAGCTGTTTCCTAATCTTATTTCCTATTTCCTGTTTTATTTACTCCTTGTGTTATTGCAGAGGTTCTTGTCCAGCTTTATTGTCTGAGTGAGAGTAGCGTGACTAACTTTTTGCTCATTCATTGTTAATTCTGCTACATTTTAATGAGCACTTTCTTCAGATATAAAGCAAGAGATTAACTCATTCATTGACATTTGTCTCCTTCCTTTAATGTCTGGCTCAGCTGAGAGTTGCTGCAGCTTGCTGCTCACAAAGGTACTGTTATGGGGCAATGTATTTTTTATTTTTGATAGTGTTAGGTACTGGTTGAACCGGTTTGCTATATGTAGATTTTTTTGAAAAGTAATTTATTTATACATTTATTTATAAAATATTAATATTTGCAGGTAAAGTGGTATTAAACCCAAAAGCAAACATTATATTGCAGCTTACGATTCATAGATGTGATGGTGGCATTTGTTTTCTTTTTTAGGCTTTCTTTCTTTTCTTTCACCTGTTGTCCAGTCAGTAATTGTGTCCCCCCCCCAAAAGAACAGCTTTTATTTATGTAAAACATTTATCTCAAAAGATAAATTGGGAGTCTCGATTTCGGCCGCAATTTAAGAGACATCTGTGCATGTTTCTGCACAGATGTCAATGTAAATCGCGGCCCGAAATCGCAAAAAGTAGTACAGGAACTACTTTTTGAAATCGTTGCAGCGCTTGGCATGTGGAGATGGGCCGATAGTTGTGCCATTGATCTTGACAGAGAAATCAGGGGATGTGGGGGAGAAAAAAAATATGAGCTTGGTTTTGGATAGATTGAGTTTGACGAAGTGGTGTGACATCCAGGCTGATAGGTCTGTTAGTAAATTAGTGATACTTGAGGAGACTGAAGGAGTGAGCCGAGGAGTAGAGAGATAAATGTGGGCGTCGTCTGCGTAGAGATGTCATTGGAAGCCATGGGAGATTATCAGCTGACCCAGGGAGAAGGTGTAGATTAAGAATAGGAGAGGTCCAAGAACAGAACCTTGGGGGACCCCAACAGAGAAAATAGGAGAGAAAGAAGAATTTTAATTCTTTTTTTTGGGAGGGGGGGTCAGTAAAAATAAAATAGGTGGTTGCATAAGTGTGCACACCCTCCTGTTCTAGTAGCAAAAAGCCATAGTCCTACAGCAAAAGCCATGGTCCGCAGAGAGCTTCCAAACATCAGAGGGATCTTATTTTAAAAGGGTATCAGCCAGGAGATGGGTACAAAAGAATTTCCAAGGCAATAAATATACCATGGAACACAGTGAAGACAGTCGCCATCAAGTGGATAAAATATGGCACAGCAGTGACATTACCAAGAGATGGGACGTCCCTCCAAAATTGATGAAAAGGCAAGAAGAAAACTGGTCAGGGAGGCTGTCAAGAGGCCCACAGAAACATTAAGGGAGCTGCAGGAAAATATGGCAAGTACTGGCTGTGTAGTACATATGACAACAGTCTCCCATACTTTTCATATGTGTGGGTTATGGGGTAGAGTGGCAAGACGGAAGACTTTTCTTATGAAGAAAAACATCCAAGCCTGTCTAAATTTTGCAAAAACACATCTGAAGTCTCCCAAAAGCATGTGTGAAAATGTGAGAAAGAGTTTAACTGCTCAAAAGTCCCAGATGACTGGATCCAAACACTTGGGCACTGCAATGATATGCAAAACTTGTAGAGAAAGACTAGGACGGCCGCACTCCAAATTTTTTTTTCCTTTTTAATAAAACTGGTCAAAAATGTAACATGTCACAGCAAAAAATCAGATGAAAAACCTGACGCGTTTCACACTATCATACAGTACTTATTCTTGGCACTGTATGATAGTGTGAAAATGTGTTCTGGTCTGATGAAACCAAGTTTGAACTTTTTGGCCATAATTCCAAAAGATATGTTTGGTGCAAAAACAACACTGCACATCACTATACGAACACCATACCCACAGTGAAGCATGGTGGTGGCAGCATCATGCTTTGGGGGTGTTTTTATTCAGCTGGAACAGAGGCTTTAGTCAAGGTAGAGGGAATTATGAACCGTTCCAAATACCAGTCAATATTGGCACAAAACTTTCAGGCTTTTGCTATAAATCTGAACATGAAGAGGAACTTAATTTTTCAGCATACGACCCAAAGCATACATCTAAATCAACAAAGAAATAGCTTCACAGAGCGGGGAGTGCTGGCGGCGGGAGGTGGGTGTATAGGAGCATATATTTCATGTTGCACCATAAATGGGCTGGATATTGAGATGCTACAAAAAACAGCCTGTTAAAGCATGCTTGAGGCCTAAGAGGCACTGATGAAAATATTTTAAAAGCCCAGATTTTGCAAACTAAATGTCATTTGAGGGTTTACATCATTACATTTTATGCAACGGTCCTTGATTTTTGTTCTTGCTGTTATATCTGCCTTATACTGCCAAACATGCATTAAAGTAATCAGTACATATTTTACATTAGATCTATTTACTTGTATTTATTATATATTATGTCAGGGTCATTTAGTCGACATCTGTTTTATTGTATTTGCTGTATGGTTTTTAGATTGACAAAGAAGCTATTGCCAGCATGCCAATAGATGTAAATGTATGTCCCTGTGCTCATAGCTTCTGACCACAATGTTCTGAGCTGGTAAGCTTCATGTTACTCTTCCACATTGCTGCCTGTGCTTCCTCAACAGGTCAACTTTGTTACTCTTCCACATTGCTGCCTGTGCTTCCTCAACTACAAATTGAATGAACAGCCCATGTCACTTTTTTCAATATTATTACATTAAACCAAGTGGATTTTGATTGATAACCTAATATTCAACTAATGCAAAGCATCAATCATAGCTTCTATATTAATTATTTAATATTGCAGTCTAATTCAAAAATCAATGTGCAGTATGAGTAGAAGGGAAACTCTCGGTTCCCCAAAGACCTAAGACGGAATGATTAAAAAAAGGGAGCGCGAGAGAGACCTGCTGTACTCCTATGTGTTTTCCTGATACAAATCTTTATTCATTTGCCAATAATCTCTTCCCATTTTCCACTTCAGGAGCATGTTATCAGTTCTGAGCCCTGTAATTGAATTAAGGCTGCTTTCAGCAGAGAGGCAAACTTGTACAAATATTGATAAAGCCATGACAGGGACAGCTTTGCACACAGACCACTAAATAAAATCCAGACACCATGACAGGGAGTTATCAACTACTGATAGACAGCCGTTCCTTTCCTGCAAGTGCGTTCCTTTCCTGCATTAAATTAGCTTCATTAAGAAGGTTGCACTTAAAGGTCTCAATAGATGCTCAGGACTTCATCTCTGGACAGATAATAGATGTCTCCATTTCTTTATCTTGTTGTTTCTGCTTCAAACTGATTCTCACCAGCTTTTCACCGGTGATTACATTTTTATAATGATGACCTGCTAACAGACATTTTCAACTGAACAAACATTTCTTTCTTGTTCATTGAGGGACACAGTATTGAGAGACACTTGGTTTATATTACCACATACAGTAGAATTTGGTTAAAAAAAAGTGACCTGGCTGGTATAGCTTAGCCACTTTCATCATGCCTTAGTTTTTATGCAAGTGTGCTGGAAGAATGAAAACCTTTTCTCTACTTAAAGGAACACTAAAGGTTCATTTTTTATTAGATCAATTGATTGCTGTAAGCTAGAGCATTTAAATATCACTTACCTCGTTTTTCCTTTTGACCTCCAAAATACAGTAATCCAGGTTTGAAAATGCAATTTCCTGTCTCTCCTCTTCTTGCTTTCCACCAGCATCTGCATGGTGGAAAGCAGAGTGTGCTCACCCCCTCCCTATGACTACAGCGCTGCGTGACGATGCTCTCTTATCCCTCACAGACATGGAGGCTAAGCCTAATGGGAACTGTAGTTCCTATTAGGCCGTGATGTAACAAGAATGAAAGTGCACCGCAAACCAGGAAGTCAGTGAGAATAATGATTCAGGAGTGATGGAGGTGAATAAAACAGCTCGATTTCAACAGGTATCAAACTAGTTATAATGCAAAACATTACTTTTTACTTTATCAGCTACTGTCGGACTTTAATTTAAGAGGAAAATATTTTTGTCTTTACAACCCCTTTAAGAGAAGACATCCATGTGTAACTGTTTTACTAGCCATTTTGTTTTAATCTTTTACCAAGTTGATATTCAGGCCTCTTCTACAAAAAGCAGGCAGTCCCCACTTTATAGTTGGTCCTTTTTGTTTATTCAGCATTTCATTTGTTGCCCACCCCTGAGTTGGACTGCTTTTAGATTGCATTTTACATCCCAAATGTCTCTGAATATTGAAGCAAAAGCAACAGAATGCATACTAAAGAATGCATGCATTTTCCTTGGTTTTCAAGGGGTCCATAGTACCTGGAAGGGAATGCTTACAGAATGTGGCTTTTACAGTAGATTTAGGACAAGGTACAGGTACTATGTCAGGATTGCAAATTCCTCCTCTTATAGCATGAATCTAGTTATTGGTAGGTCGACACCCTATGTTGCAATTTAAGTATATAGTGGTAATCGGCACAATCAAAATAATTTCTCAATGTAGAAAACAATATAACTCAGATAATTTTAAAATTGTTGAAAGCTGATCTCATAACACCAAGCAATAATTTATACCTTCATAGTGCAGCACAGCAAGTGTGTGTGTGTGTGTATGTGTATGTGTATGTGTATTTGTATTTGTATACATATATATATATATATATATATATATATATATATATATATATATATATATATATATATAAATGTAATACAGTCTCTTGCAAATAAATCTTGGTTTCATTCTCTCTAATTGTCATAGTTGCACAAATAAAAATTCTAATAATCCTTTCCACTCATATGCAAGTGTCTAAATCTCATCTTCCACCAACCCTCCTATATGAGGGAGGAGCTGAGCCTGTGACATCACGTTGCCACCACTGTGTACGAGGAGAGTGGTTAGCCAGCTGATGTAGATTTTTTACAAGCGCTTTTTACTGTTTTATCTTGTAAGTGTTGTTTTTTTTAAATAAATAGTTAAACAGGAAAACACTATGTTTCTGCCTCTTTGTTTCCTATGGTCCGGTTGTTGAACGTGAACACAAGGGTGAGAGATAACCAAGGCTTTAAAAGCAAAGAAAGCAGTTCTCCCCAGAAGCTGAGTGATATTTGATGACGGGCCTGATCATTTCTATCTCGGGGTGAACAGGTTTTTCATCTGGTGTTGGGAGCTCATATGCAACACAAGAGGAAGGATTTATCACTGAATAATGTTGGTGGAAGATGAGATTTTGATGGACACTTACTGTACATATGAGTGGAAATCATTATTATCCCTTTCATGCCTAAGCCTATTTCTGATATTTGTTGCTTACAAGTTTAAAATCAGTATTTTTAGCTAGAATTTTTTTTCACAGAGACCCTAGAGAATAAAATGGCGATCATTGCAATATTTTATGTCACATGTTATTTGTGCAATTTTGGGGGGGAAAATACACTTTCATGAATAAAAAAAAAAAAAAAACGTTAAAGTTAGCCCAATTTCTTGTACATCATGGGACACAGAGCAGTCATTACTACATGGTTTATATGCCTCCTACTAATGAATGGACACTGGTAAACCAATCAAACAACAAGTCCTCCCCTTTATAACCCCTCCTACACAGGAAGTGCCTCAGTTTTTTTTGCCAGTGTCAGGTGGGTGGTCACTGACATGACGTGCTCCTTAGAGCATACTTGGAGGTCTGGACAGTTCTACTAAGAATCATGGACTTCAATCGAATACATTTGAAAAAGCTATCAACCAAAATGGATGGTACACGAGCCTCATTGGATGGAACCATTAAGGGTTCGAGTTCATCCCGATCCATTTTTTCCAGAGGCCATCGTTTCTCACTCATGGATTCATACTTAATTTAGCGTGTAGCGTAGAGGGTCCCACATGCCAGGCCACTTGTGTCTTTGGGACTGGGATTCGCTCTTGGCTGTCTTTGCAGAGACCATTTTTCGAACCAATTGGAAGACTGTTAGTCCCTTATTTCGGAAGCTGGCTTCTTTGGTTGCTATCACTTCACTAAGTGGAGTGACAGAGCTGGCGGCTCACTCATGCAAAGAGCCGTTCTTGGTCGCACATCTTAAGGTGATGTTGCGTTCTAATCCATCTCTATTGCCTAGAGTGGTTTTTAGTTTTTAATTGAATCAGGACAGGGTCTTGCTTTTTTATTTTTTTTCCTAATCCACAGTCGGCAGGAGAAAGATCGCTACGCTACAGGTAGTTCAGACGCTCTGGGTCTACTTGAGTTGTCGGCATAGGTCAGGAATCCTGATTTGTACAGCCAGAAGAGCCCAGGGAGGGCAGGCGGCATCCAGGTCGAATCTTTAACAGTGGATCTGCCAGTTATCAATGATGCCTATGATTTTAATGAGCACCAGGTGTGTAAGAGTATCTTTGCCCATCAGGTGTCGTTGGTCCAGGTGGGCAAGACTGCTATTTTTGTCTTTTTAAGTTTATACATCCACAGAGTTTTTACCAGGTGGAGACTGCCTTTGGTCTCAGCGTATTACAAACGGTAATAGTGGCAGTTTCTGCAATGGTGTCTCCCTCCCCTCAGGGGCATTGCTTGGGGACATCCCATGTAGTAATGACTGCTTTGTGTCCCGTGATGTATGATAAACAATTTAGAATTTTTTTTATTTTTTTTGCAGCTGAACTGTAAAATCCTTTTCTTGGAGTACATCATGGGACACAGAGATCCCTCCCCTCTTGTCTGGGAAGTTTGCTTGCTACAAAACTGAGGGACTTCCTGTGTTGAGTGCTTATATAGGGGAGGACTTCTTGTTTGATTAACCAGTGTCCATTCACCAGTAGGGTGTGTTTAACTCACGTAGTAATGAATGCTCTGTGTCCCGTGATTTACTACAAGAAATTGATTTTTCAGGTAAGCTGTAGAAAAAAATCTTAATTTTTGTATAATGTGAAAGAGAATATTATGCCAAGTAAATAGATACATCACATGCTTTGAAATTGCACATGCTTTTTGAATGGCAACAAACTGATACCTAAAAATCAGAGGAGGTCTGGTGCTAGAATTAATTTTCCTTTTGAAAAAGTGACATAGTCTGTCATGATACGCGTGAGGGAATTGGAAGCCATGGTGACGCCACTTCCGGCCTCGGCCGTGACCCGGAAGTCTGTCTGTTTTTAACGCTGATGATTCACTGCTGCACTGTAAGTGTATTTTATGTTCAATACAACAGTTTTTTATCTACTTACTGCACTATGGAGCCCCTCCTTTTTCTCCTTCATGTTATTTTGAGCTGAGTTAACTGCTTGCCGACCGCCCACCGCAGTTATACGGCGGGACGGTGGCACTGCTGGGCGAGAGCACGTAGCTCTACGTCCTACCTTTAGCGGGCGCTAGGGGGCACGCGCGCCACCGGCGGCCCGCGCACACCCCCGCTTGTCCCCCGAGTCCCGCGCCCGACGGGCGTGATCGCCGCTGGGCACGCACGCACGCGCGCTCGTTCGTTACAGAGCGGGGAACGGGAGCTTTGTGTGTAAACACAAAGCTCTCGTTCCTGTCAGCGGGGGACAGAAGATCAGTGATTTCCCCTAGTGAGGCCACCCCCCCATACAGTTAGAACACAAGCAGGAACACACAACCCCTTCCCTGCCCCCTAGTGTTAACCCCTTCACTGCCAATGCCATTTTTATAGTAATCCAATGCATTTTTATAGCATTGATGGCTATAAAAATGCCAATGGTCCCAAAAATGTGTCAAAAGTGTCCGATGTGTCCGCCATAATAGCGCAGTACCGAAAAAAAACGCTGATCGCCACCATTACTAGTAAAAATAAATATTAATAAAAATGCCATAAAACTACCCCCTTTTTTGTAAACGCTATAAATTTTGCCGAACCAATCAATAAACGCTAATTGCGATTTTTTTTTAACGAAAAATATGTAGAAGAATACGTATCGGCCTAAACTGAGGACAACATTTTTTTTATATATCTTTTTTGGGGATATTTATTATAGCAAAATGTAAAAAATATTGATTTTTTTTTTCAAAATAGTCGCTCTATTTTTGTTTATAGCGCAAAAAATAAAAACCGCAAAGATGATCAAATACCACCAAAAGAAAGCTCTATTTGTGGGAAAAAAGGGCGCCAATTTTGTTTGGGAGCCACATCGCACGACCGCGCATTTGTCAGTTAAAGCGACGCAGTGCCGAATCACAAAAAGTGCTCTGGTCTTTGACCAGCAATATGGTCCGGGGGTTAAGTGGTTAAGGTGTCTGGTCGTGTTGGAGTATCTGATCTGTGGGGAATTGATTCTTACCAGAAATGTGATTAAGCCTGCTATTTATGTGAATATAGAGCTTGGGCTGCAATAAGAAGAGAGTACTAATCGGTTCTAGCGCCTGCACTGAAAGAAACGGCACTTGCACTTTTTTTTCACCATTACTCTGTGAAGATTGTTTGTTTGCACCTTTGGAGTTTATTGCACATCATTGTGGATTATGAACTTTTTTGAAAGATTGTCCTATTAAGACTTTTTCACTTTGCACTTTTTTTGCATTTTGATTGTTGCACCTAATTATTTGATGATTTAAAAAAAAAAATCACATTGTTCCTCCTTTGCACTTAAAAGTATTCAGATCGCCAACATGGACGATTCAGAATGCTGTAATTTTTTTTTTAAATTGGCAGCCGAGTAAACCAGAAGTGACGGTTCCCTGTTTTTACATAGGAGACTAGATCAAAGCTGTTTCCGGCTTTGTTCCAGTGTCAGCCTAGCCGGCGGAAGTGTCGGATCGGGTCCCCCAATGGGACGGTAGGCCCGGGAAAAGCAGCGTAAGGTGGTGGGAGGGGGGACATCTCCTCTAGCTCCTTACAGGATTACAGCTGAGTGGCTTTTAGCCGCTTTTGTTGTTATCAATAAATAAATAAATAAGCCAACCGCCAGCTCTAAAAAACTGTACCTGGGTAATAGTTTTGTGCAACTACCACAATTGAAGAGACTGTCACTATACTATTATTTTTTTTGCAAGAGAATGTAATATATTAATATATACATTTTGTTGCGCTGCACTATAACGGTATAAATTATGTTTCAATTTGTCAGCCTCTTTTTCCAAGACAAAGTCCAGATGTCAAAGAGCAGATAGGAATAAGCCATGTAGACTGTTACTTTTTATTTATTTATAATTTGGTACCTTGCGTTGGCCCAGTTTTTCTTTTAAGGCCCCTTCTTTGGGTATGTGGATGTCAGTGGACAAAATTAGCTGAAAACAGACCTGGTTCACCATTCATCCAGCAAGTCACGGGTCTGAAAACAGACAGCCTGATCTCTCTGTAGAGGAGATCGAGACTCTGACAGGTCCCTTTCTGCACAGTGAGGGGATACGGACCTGTCAGCCGCCTGCTCAGTGGGGATCAGCGGAGCGATCCCCGTTGAGCAAGCGGAGTCTGTCAAAATGGATCCGCTTTGTGTAAAAGGGGCCTAAGCCTTATCAAGATAACATTTTTGTGCTACTGGGAATTGGACTCTCAGTACATGATTGGGTGTTGGTGAGTGAATCCGTTGACAAAATATAAAGCTTGCTAAAAATGTGATCCATGTAGTTAGTTAGGTGTGAAAGACAGTGGATGCTACACACCTTGCAGGACACAAGGTAATTTGATCTGGCTTGATACATTTCTAAAGCAACAATGCTGCTCATGTGCGGACACCTTGTGGTGCCTGAATTCTATTGTGCAAATCGATCCTGATGTTCCTGTGCAGCTCCATCGATACTCGGCCATGCATGTACATAAAGCCTAGACGTATGTTCAACATGCTAGAGAAACATCAATAGAATTTGAAGGAAAGTTGATGAAAAGCGGTTATGTTTTACCAAAGCACACATCAGTTGCTATAACTGCCATCCACGATTATGGGTTTAAACTGCATCAGCTGAATTTGACAGCGGGAATCGCTATGAATCAGAATTTCTAAGCTGGGGATGTGACGCTGACCTGACTACAAAAGATACAGCATTTTGTAACTCCAAAGAGGCACACTAATAACCAAACTGACCACGCCAGCACAGATCTGCTTCCATGCTTGCCGTGGTCAGAAAAAAGAAGGGCAAAAGGGGAGCTGGCATGATCACCAGGTATTTCTAATAAAGAAACTAAAAAGGAAAAGGATAGGTTGGCTAAAAATAAAATGGATATGTGTGTATATATATATATATATATATATATATATATATATATATATATATATATATATATATATATTCAACATTTTTGAGGTAACATACACCTTAAGATCCTTTCGGCACTGGTGGAAAGTTGTTTGCACCTTAAAGAGGACAATTTTGAATAACAGCCCTGACAGATTTTTCCAGCTTCATTGTGAAGCTGATGATTTATGGGAAATCCCATATACATGCTATAATCCTTACCATATCATACATATCTGAAATTAGGTAATTTGTTGATCCAGCACTGAAATGTTTTTTTTTTTTTTTTTTTTATAAAGCTACATAAAAAGGTAATTCTAAATCATGGCGTGTTGTGAATGGATATTCTGTGGTTTTATGAAAATAAACTTTGTCAAAGCATTAGACATAAACCATTTACATTATGCAGCAGTTCAGATTACTTTGACTGCACTATGCAGAAATGTATAAACTGAAATGTGTCAGTTTACTGCTTCTCCCAGATTGTATTAAATTAAAGTACATTTAACCAATTGCATAGTACTTGTACAACTATATCGAATTGCGTTGACAAAAAACAACAACATAGGAATTGACCATGTTTTTGTAAGGTTTACAGATGGTTGTTGCCATTAGAACTGAGATCAAACCATGAAGAATTGCTATATGGGTACAGGGAACGTCTAATAATGTGTTTGTTTCTAAGCAGTACACTGAAAGATGTACATTTTTTGTCTTTAGAAGTGCATTACTTGTGCCCTGGTGGTTTGCCCTGTGTGACCATCTAAGGCACTGCTACCTATAACTGCTAGTCTTTCACAATGTTGAGATTTGGTGGTGTCACTAATGTGGTTCTCACTGTTCTCCTTGCTGGACAGACAGAAAGCTGTTTGCGAGGATTCACAGACATGCATCTCCCTGCTTCTATTGTATTTATTCTGTGGATCTATGCTTTGAGTCTGTCCTGATGTGACCATTAGATCATAGTTATCAGGGGGACGCCTTAACATGAGAAAGCAAAACCTTTCCTCTTCCAAGATTGCCACCTCCATACAATGTGGAACAAGGCATGTTAAGTCAGTAATCGGGAAAAATAGCAGCTGCATTTCAAGCCTTTGGCAACTTTGTTGCACAATGATGAGCCCTCTATATTTTTGAAGATATGTATTTAGCAGCAAAAAAATATAGTAACATTCCACTTTGAAAACAGATGGATTGTTTATTCATATATCTCATTGACACAGGGGACTTTGTGACTGCATTTGGTTATGCCACCACTTTCAGTTGAATGGACACTAGAGATAACCCTTCCCAGCTCAGCTAAGCCTCGGTTTTTAGCCAGTGTCCTTAGCCAGTGTCCTTAGCCAGTGTCCTTAGGTGGTGAATGTGCCTACAGACGTCTCTCTGAAGATTACTTTTTGTGAACTTTATTCCCCTAATGTTGGCCTATTCTATACACTCCTGCTGTGCAAGAGATGGGCTTTATCTGGAACAGTTGCCTGCAGCATGTTGGCTGAGAGGAACTGTACCAAGACCCTGCATACAAGAGGAGAGACCGTCTGCTATGTCACCAGTCGGTGCTGGATCCTGCAGACATTGATCTCCAGGGTACTGTTTTCTAGGTGACCCTGCTATCAGAATGCTTCACAGGTCCAATGCAGTAATCCTTCCGGTGGGAGTCAAGTCCTTAAATGTCCATGCTAGGAGCACCTTCTGTGAGGGGTACAGTTTGTGTCTTTTGGACATTTGAGATTAACTGATGATAGTGCAGCAGCTGGTAGATCCATTTTCAGTATTTTTTCTGCTATAGACTGAAATTTCCAATGTGGGGACACTACACCACTGTAAAAGTGTTCAAAAGATGAGGATTGGCATGGCACATGTACATCTGCACAGGAGAGGGGGCATTTTACTAGTCCAAGCACAGCTGCAGGTGTGTTCGCAGGTTTCTGAATGACTTGTCACCAGTACAGCTCCAGTGATTCTGTTCTTAAACGTAACCCTTGCACAACTGCAGAAGCCTACAGTGCAGTTAGTGACAGTGCATAGCAAGTTTTGGGACACTTGTGATTTGGGGTGACTTGCCACTTAAATGTGTATTAGTTTTTGCCAGCACTCATCCCAGCTGCTTGGTCACTCCCCTGTAGGGTGTTATAGGTCTGTTAACCCCCAGCAAGCCATTGTATTGTGCAGGCAGAGAGGGGTGTGTGTGTGTGTGTGTGTGTGTAGGGTGGGGGGAGGGTTAATTGTTTGGGCTCCCAAATCCCTCTATAAGGTAAGGATGACAGAGGGTTGCACAACAGAGCTGCAAAATTGCTTGATGGTGATCTTTATTGTCAATAAAGACAGGTTAGGCTGCATTCACACCTAGGCGACATAATACGCCGCGTACGCGGCTTATCTTGCCGCCTGTAGATTAAACTTTTTTTTTTCTTCTTTCTTTAACATTGCGGTCTATGAGCGAACGCCAATGTCGCCTGAAAAAAAGGGTCCATGACTTTTTTCAGGCGACAGGCGTTGAGATGTGAACCATCTCCATAGACCGCAATGTTATTTCACATCTCGAGTGACAAGAGCGTCGGGCGACCGGCGTTTTGTCGCTCAGATGTGAATGGAGCCTTACAGGTATTGCAGTTGACACATTTCACAAGAGTGTAGTTGCTTGTTCACAAGGTAAGGAGGATCCCTGCACAGTTTGACCTGCGATGGCTTTACTAATGGTCAGTTTAGCTCTGAACCTTTGCCCTTAACTGGTATTTCCAACATCTCAGGGGTAAATCACCTGGTCCCTTTGTGTCAAAAATTGAGGCAATCTCGAAAGCCATTTCTGGTGGGAAGGGCAGTGGAGAGAGGTTATTGCAGCCAGGCTGTCTTAAGACACATTATACCACAGTGGGCTTCCTGGCAGTAATCTGAAATGACCACTTCCAGCACCCTCTCTTAAAAGCTTCAATTGGTTCAAAATGCCCCATATCTTTCCCTTCTCCCTCCCTACAGCATGATTTGTATAAAAGTCAACATAAAGCAATAAAGTTACAGAAAAGGATCCGGAATCCGCTGCACTTCTTCAACCTTGTTTAGTTTACTGTACATTTTATCTAGAGAGGAGACAGAGTCCTTTTCAGTTTTGGTTCATCGACACTGCTTTAAAACACACAAAGTTGCTCCAGGTGAGTGATTAGCCAACCATCTACTAGCCACTTGTGGTGAAGGTGCTAGCACAGCTCGTCTGCAAAGCTACAGAAAAGAAAAGGATTTGAATTCCACTGCACTTCTTCAACCTTTATTGAATGTTCCATAAAATTAGCACAGACAGTGTGGGATGACCTTCATAATCTTAAGGAGGTCATAAGCAAGCTCTAGTGGTAGCATGTCTGTTCGATCCCAGGTGTCTTAGGTTGCTGAAATTGTCCATCTGGGCTTCTTTGAAGGTTCAGGGAAAATGGTAGCTGCCTTCAATGCGGTGCTTTGTGTCGTGTTTCTCTCCAGAGTTCATTGTCTTATCAGTATGGGACAAATCTCAAGAGTCCTGAGTCCTGCCTATGCATCTGACTCCCAAAACTAGGTCAACTTTGGAATGTTGCATATCCACGCAGATGCTGGATTCTGGGAAACCCTTCCTTCAGATAAACTGGATGGTCTTGACTATGGATGCCAACCTGTTGTGCTACAGGGGTTGTTCTGGAGAACCTCTCGGTCTAGGAAATGTGCTAGTCAGAGAAGAAGTGGCCGCTCAACATCATGGAACTTTGGGCAATTTTCCATGAATATCCATAGACCCTGTGTTATTGCCTGATACTTTCAGGTGACTGGACACTGGCAAGCTTTTGAGGACATACCCCATGGCCGTACTCCCTATAACCCTACCCCACTCTGAGAGTTCTTCGTTTCTTGCTAGTGTCTTAAGGTAATATACCTGTTTTTTCTATTACAGAGAAATTAGTTTTGGCTTAACTAGCTTATTACTAGCTTATTAATTTTCTTTAGATTCTTCAATCAACTCTTCGCTGTTGCAACCCCAGTAAAACCTTGGAAGCCATGACTGGACTCAATACTGTTGGGGTAGCCTGGAAGGTGCTCACCTTCTCACTGTGCAATGCATGTAGTTAGCCTCTGGGTGCTTTACAGGTCCAGTGATATGGTCCATACCTACACCCTGAAGACACCTTTGGGGGTAGGCCCACCATGATGGTCAAAGTGTGGACCATATATAGGGATCGGTGACATGGACAGGTAAGTTATGGTCACCCTGTTTGTTTCACTTTACTATACCCACACTCCTGAATAGCATGCATTCATACATTATAACCATTAGGAATTAGGAAACCAGGACTTTGGGGAAACCTATTCACTTTTACAGTGTAAACTTTTTAAACTTGATGCTAAACTTCGATCATTCAGAGCTTAGTCGCAGGTGCATAATTAGGTGTTAAATAATACCACATATTGCACATTTTACCATCGCTTCTGCCTGGAGCCCTTCCTTTTACTAATAGGACTTCACGACTGGACTGTCACAACCCTAATGTTATGTAATCATGATAATGTAATTGCATCTTCGAATTGGTAAGCTGCAACATAATCTTCGCTTTTGGGTTCAATACCGCTTTAAAGGTTCCTCCTTTCACTGGTGAAATTAGCCTTTTTTGGCCAGTGTCCACTTACTTGAAGGAATAACCCAAATAGTCAAATAATAATAATAGTCATGAATATGAAGTTATGAAGTCCTCTGTGTCCTTTGGTATACTGCAACAAAAAGATCTTACAGGTAAACTAAAAATCTTAATTTATAACGTATTAGCCGCTCCTGGTTTTCTTTAACCACTTCCCGCCCGGCCAATAGCCGATTTACGGCCGGGAAGTGGTTATGAAATCGTGACAGGCCGTTCTCAAACGGCCTGCACGATTTAATGCCACACGCGCCCGTGCGGGCGCGCAGCGCGGCGATCGGTGATGCGGGGTGTCAGTCTGACACCCTGCACCTCCGATCTCGGTAACGAGTCTCCGGCGGAGCCTCGTTACCACGTGATCAGCCGTGTCCAATCACGGCTGATCACGATGTAAACAGGAAGAGCCGCCGACGGCTCTTCCTCACTCGCGTCTGACAGACGCGTGTAGAGGAGAGCCGATCAGCGGCTCTCCTGACAGGGGGGGTTCGCGCTGATTGTTTATCAGCGCAGCCCCCCCTCGGATCGCCACACTAGACCACCAGGGAACTAAAAAAATACAAAAAAAGGGCAAAAAAAAAAAAAAAATGACAAAAAAAAAATAAGTCAGCAAAAAAAAAAAAAAAGGGGGCAGTAAAAAAAAAAGATGCCAATCAGTGCCCACACATGGGCACTGATTGGCAACATTGATCCATCAGTGCCACCCCTCAGTGATCATCAGTGCCACCCCAGTGTCTGTCAGTGCCACCCCACAGTGCCAATCCATGCCCAGTGCCCGCCTATCAGTGCCCACCTGTGCCGCCTATCAGTGCCCACCTGTGCCGCCTATCAGTGCCCACCTGTGCCGCCTATCAGTGCCCACCTGTGCCGCCTATGAGTGCCCACCTGTGCCGCCTATGAGTGCCCATCTGTGCTGCCTATGAGTGCCCAGTGCTGCCTATGAGTGCCCATCAGTGCCGCCCATGAGTGCCCATCAGTGCCGCCCATGAGTGCCCCATACCAGCGCCGCCTATCAGTGCCCATCAGTGCTACCTAATCGGTGCCCATCAGAACTACCTCATCGGTGCCCATCAGTGCCACCTCATCGGTGCCCATCAGTGCCACCATATCAGTGCCCGTAATTGAAAGAGAAAACATACTAATTTACAAAAAAATTAACAGAAAAAAATAAAAACTTTTTTTTTTTTCAAAATCTTCGCTCTATTTTTAGTTGTTGCGCAAAAAAAAAAAAAACGCAGAGGTGATCAAATACCACCAAAAGAAAGCTCTATTTGTGGGGAAAAAAGGATGCCAATTTTGTTTGGGTGCAGTGTAGCATGACCGAGCAATTGTCATTCAAATTGCGACAGTGCTGAAAGCTGAAAATTGGCTTGGGCGGGAAGGTGCGTAAGTGCCTGGTATGGAAGTGGTTAAACAAAAGATACAGGCCTGGCAGAAACTTCCGTTATCGCTTATAGGGCGGGTTAATTTGCTTAAAATGAAAATTCTCCCAGTCATACTATACTTTTTACGGAATGCTCCCATCTGGATTCCCAAATCCTTTTTTAGGAAACTTGATGGGCTTACAAGCACCTTCCAAACAGCCCAGGATAGTTTTGAAGACCTTACAGGAACCATGGGGGGAGGGGGGGCTGGCTCTGCCGGACTGGAGGAAATACTACTTGGCTGGGAAACTGGTTTTCGTTCATCGGTGGTTAACGTCGGATGAAGGAGATTCGGCCACGGTGCTGGAGGCGGCGCATTTGGGTTCTTACGAAACCCTGCGGCTGGCCATTCATAGGGGAGTTAAGATGGACCTTCCACTTACTGTCTCTATGAAGGCCTCGATTAGGGCATGGGAGGAGGCGGTTGAGCTGGCAAGCCCCAGCTACAGGGGTTTGTCTCCATCCACCCCACTATGGATGAATCCTAAATTGTCACACTTCTACTCGTTTGAAGACCCTATGTGCTGGGCGTCAAAGGGGATCAAAACACTTAAAGATATCACGATGGATGGAGTGTTATTAACCTTCGACCAACTTAAGACTAGGCATGATTTACCAAACATGCACTTTTTTCGTTATATTCAATTGCGGCATGCGTTCACGTCTCAATTTAAATCAATGTCTATAGCGTCGGTCCCCTCGGATTTGGAGGACTTACTCTCGACGGAAGACCTTCCCAAGATTCTTTCGGTTTCATATAAAAAACTGTTCGCCTCCAGCCCAAGTGCGGTTACCAGGTGCAGAGACAGGTGGGTGGCTGAGGTGCCTGATATGCAGGGCATCCTTTTCAGCACCTGGTGGCAGCCAGGGATAGGTTAATCCATTTCAGATTTTTGCATAGGATCTATTATACGCCAGCCAGGCTGGCGGCTATATACCCATCGGTGCCAGCCGAATGCTGGAGGTGTACCTTTGCTCCTGCAGCGGCAGAACATGTGTTTTGGAGTTGCCCTCGGATCCAGCAATTTTGGTCGGAGGTCACCTCTTGCATATCAGATGTTTTGTTGATTCCTATCCCGTTGATGATTAGAACCTGCTTACTGGGGTTGGTGGAAGATGTTGTACCGTCCACGGCTCAAAGGACCTTGCTTAACATCCTTTTGTTTTATGCACGGAAAGCCATTCTGTTAAAGTGGCGCAAACCGGGGGCACCTAGTCTGGGCTTCTGGAAGGGCCTGGTCAACTCAATGATGCCATACTATAAGGCGACGTACCTTTCCAGGGGGTGTGGCAAAAAATTTGATAGGATATGGCAAGCTTGGTATAACTCTGACCTGACTGTTGGATAGGGCCTGATGGCGTGAGTGGGCTTCTTCACAATTCTCAATGCTGTAGTTGGAAGACAATGTCCGGGTGGTAGGGGGTGACATGCTCGAGTTTTGCGGCAGAAGGGGTGGTGGGGCTGCTGTTAGAGATTTTCCGGTGTTTTCATGGGAGAGAGAGTGGGGGCTGAGCAAACGGGTGGGGGGGGGTGGGTCGGTTAATTTCGGGTTCTTTACTGGTTTTCTTTTTTTGTACTGTACAGATTTTGTACTTAGGCCTTGTTGGCCGGTTGCTGACCCAGTGTTGTGCTGGGTCGGCTGTCCTTTTTTTGTTTTTCTTTTGTATTTTTTGTTTCTTTGTATGTTGTCAAAATTAATAAAAAGAAATTGACAATTTTTTTTTTTATAACGTATTAGAATAATAAAGTAACTCACCAAATGCTGCAAACAAGGGCCTGTTCATGCTTTTACAGTCAATGGTGCATTTTCCTCCACAAGAAAGCATATTCAGATGCAATGTTTTATATCTAAGTTTCCTTATTGCACTGCTCTATGCTTGGGGCTGCATAGACAAGAAAAATGCATGCGTTTTCCTTATAGTACAAGGAAAACCTTCTTTTAACCACTTAAGCCCCGGACCAAAATGCAGCTAAAGTACGTGCGACGTGGCTCCCAATCAAAATTGGCGTCCTTTTTTCCCCCACAAATAGAGCTTTCTTTTGGTGGTATTTGATCACCTCTGCGGTTTTTATTTTTTGGGCCATTTTTTGTGACTGCGACATTAGGGTGGACACTTCGGACAATTTTGACACGTTTTTGTGACAATTGTCATTTTTACAGCAAAAATTTTAATTGCATTGTTTATTGTGGAAATGACAGTTGCAGTTTGGGAGTTAACCACAAGGGGGCGCTGTAGGGGTTATGTGTTCCCTGTGTGTGTTTACAACTGTAGGGGGGTGTGGCTGTAGGTGTGACATCATTGATTGTGTCCCCCCTATAAAAGGGATGACACGATCGATGCTGCCGCCACAGTGAAGCATGGGGAAGCCATGTTTACACACGGCTCTCCCAGTTCTTCAGCTCCGGGACCGATCGCTGCACTCCAGCGGCGATCGGGTCCGTGAGTCCCGCGGTCACGGAGCTTCGGACCGGGTGGCGGGCGTGCCCGTGACCCACGGCTGGGTAGTAGTACAGGACATGCCTGTACTTGGATCTGCCCAGCCGTGCCATTCTGCCGACGTATATGTGCAGGAGGCGGTCCTTAAGTAGTTAAAGACCATGAAAAGTGCAGAAACACCTTTCAGCGGTGTTTAACTTGAGGTGCAGTCATTTTTTTTTTAACTTTTATATGCAGTATTGTAAAGTCTACTGTATCACTTTAAATGTATTAAATGCAATTGAAATTACGATTCTGTGCTGTAGGTAAGCAGGTAATATACAGAGGCCATCAGCCGACAGAATACGGAAGACGTACTGGAAAGACTTAGTTGACAGTTGTTTGCGAGAGTCATAATGTGTGCATAGACTAATGCCTTGTACACACAATGAAATTAATAGAGGAATGACCGTGCATTAATTTTTTTTGCATGCTAATCTCCAGATCGAAAATGAGGAGATTAGGAAAATTCTCGTACAACAATAAAAATTTAGAAGTGATGTCTTGTATTTTCGGACGAAGACTCTACTGATTTAAATGAAAATTGTACGATCTGGTATCGTACGTGAAAAAGTTTTGTGTTTGTCCTTTCTAATAATATCAGTTGAAATGTTGTGAACAGCTCCCGAAAGCCATCAGAATATCTATCGTACGATTGTTTTCTAAAGTGATATTTTTCGTCTGATTTTCTGATCGTGTGTATGGGCCTTTAGGATCATATTTATAAAGCGGAGCATTTGACAACCAAATATTCATTGCAGTAGAATCAATCACATTAATTTAAAATGTGTGCTAGTCAAAGCTAGCCTGATTTGACCACGAGCATCTTATAAATATGGACACCTGCAAACCTTTGCATTGGCCACTGTACAAACTTTATTGGTGTAGACTTGCCTTGGTACAGGTATGTTGGTTACATAAGTTATTTATTAAAATATTGTTACAGTAATTTTATTATGTGATTTTTCTCATCCTGTTTTTGTAGTAGTGTCTGCATGATGATGTTGAGTATCAATGGTATGCTTAAAAGGAAATTATTGTTTATTGGATTCACTAAGCAGGAGGAGCATCCTACCTAAATCTCTAGATGAGGCCCTTTTTGAGCTGCCTATAGGGTCCAGAAGCACTCTATCTTATGATAAACAAACATGTTTGTACTGCCTGAACATGCATGTTTGTGCTCCCTTAGGATATCTTTGTCACTGGGAAATTATTGTAGTTTAGTCAGGAAAATCCATAAGACAGCTCCCTGATGTTTGGTGGTCAAGAATTGTCTGCAAGAGGTTATGCACTACTTCTGATCATACCATTGTTTCTTGGTATGTCTGTATTTAGCCAGGTTGAACAATTATTTTATTATTTATAATGGCAGCTATACTGGTATATCATCTTTCTAAATCTTCTTTCTTTATAGAAGTTATCTGCTAAATGAAAACAAGATAGCGCTGGTCAATATTTAAACATTAGGGAGCTAGGAGGCAAATTACATAAATTGCATTGGACGAGGATTTAGCAACGATTTAGAACTTTTGTTCTTCTGTTACAGGGACTTGGTTAACATCAAAGCTGGATTAGAACATCTGGTAAGTTCTACATTTCTCTTGAACATTTGCATCATCTTTGATATCTGCATTCCAAATGAACATTTTTCAATGAGCTTTGAATACCTTGATTTGAGAAAGTCAACTATTTCCCAAAGGGTCCGCTTACCAATATTATGTGAAGGTACTTACGCTTTCATTTAGTCTATCATCTCAAGGGAATATCATTTTTTTTTTAAATTACCTTTTTTATTTTGATGTGAAGATTAAATGAAAAATGCAGCACAATCATTGGAGTGATGATTGTTTTAATTATCAGCAGAAAAACAATATTTGGCTGAAGATTTTTACACTAAAATTGTGTGCATATGTAGTTTACCGTTTTAATATTTTATATGCTTGTAGATTCCATATGTTTATTTGTGTAGCATGCATTTGGTTAGTTATGCTTTTTTCTGTATTAAAAGATAACGGCTCTGGTAACATTGTGCAGATTTAGCAGTTGCCTGACTTGTGTAAAAATGATTTTAAAATTATAGGTAAAGAACTGGTTTAGATTGACAATTCTTTTATAAAGTGAACCTGTGACTAAATAGGAGCATTAAAACTGCTTTTAAAAATATTAGTGCATTCTTACCCTTATGCACCATTATGCTAACAACATTCCTTCTCTGTGAGGCCCATCAGCAGATTGACTAGCTAGGGCTATGAATGGTTACATGAGTGAGTAGGACTTGGGGAAAAAATGGCTGGCTGAGAAGATATTTTTTGAGGTTGTATGGCATTGGGCAGGCTGCGCTGTAAAGATCCCCAGAGTTTCGATGTTTAGGTAAGTATATAGTGAATATACAGTTAAATAAGTTTCCAAGATGTGTTTTTCTTAAACTATTTAACCACTTAAGCCCCAGACCAATATGCAGCTAAAGGACCAAAGGTGTTTTAATTTTTTTTTACAATTTTTACAATGTGGCACTGCTCTGTTTTAACTGGTAATTACACGGTCATGCAATATTGTACCGAAACAAAATTTGCGTCCTTTTCTTCCCACAAATAGAGCTTTCTTTTGATTGTATTTGATTGCCTCTGCGATTTTAATTTTTTGCGATATAAATAGAAAAAAACGAAACTTTTGAAAAAAAATGATATTTTCAACTTTTTGTTAAAAGAAAAATCAAATAAACTAAATTTTAGTTAAACATTCAGGTCAAAATGTATTCAGCCACATGTCTTTAGTAAAAAAATAAATCGCAATAAGCGTATATTTATTGTTTTTTGCAAAAGTTATAGCGTCTACAAACTAGGGTACATTTTCTGGAATTTTCAGTGCCTTGCGAAAGTATTCGGCCCCCTTGAACTTTGTGACCTTTTGCCACATTTCAGGCTTCAAACATAAAGATATAAAACTGTAATTTTTTGTGAAGAATCAACAACAAGTGGGACACATTCATGAAGTAGAACAAAATTTATTGGATATTTCAAACTTTGTTAACAAATAAAAAACTGAAAAATTGGGCGTGCAAAATTATTCAGCCCCTTTACTTTCAGTGCAGCAAACTCTCTCCAGAAGTTCAGTGAGGATCTCTGAATGATCCAATGTTGACCTAAATGACTAATGATGATAAATAGAACCCATCTGCGTGTAATCAAGTCTCTGTATAAATGCACCTGCACTGTGATAGTCTCAGAGGTCCGTTTAAAGTGCAGAGAGCATCATGAAGAACAAGGAACACACCAGGCAGGTCCAAGATACTGTTGTGGAGAAGTTGTAAAGCCGGATTTATATACAAAAAGATTTTCTAAAATTTAAACATCTCAAGGAGCACTGTGCAAGCGATTATATTGAAATGGAAGGAGTATCGGACCACTGCAAATCTACGAAGACCTGGCCGTCCCTCTAAACTTTCAGCTCATACAAGGAGAAGACTGATCAGAGATGCAGCCAAGAGGCCCATGATCACTCTGGATGAACTGCAGAGATCTACAGCTGAGGTGGGAGACTCTGTCCATAGGACAACAATCAGTCGCATACTGCACAAATCTGGCCTTTATGGAGGAGTGGCAAGAAGAAAGCCAGTTCTTAAATATATCCATAAAAAGTGTTGTTTGAAGTTTGCCACAAGCCACCTGGGAGACACACAAAACATGTGGAAGAAGGTACTCTGGTCAGATGAAACCAAAATCGAACTTTTTGGCAACAATGCAAAAAGTTATGTTTGGTGTAAAAGCAACACAGCTCCTCACCCTAAACACAATCACCACTGTGAAACATGGTGGTGGCAGCATCATGGCTTGGGCCTGCTTTTCTTCAGCAGGGACAGGGAAGATGGTTAAAATTGATGGGAAGATAGATGGAGCCAAATACAGGACCATTCTGGAAGAAAACCTGATGGAGTTTGCAAAAGACCTGAGACTGGGACATAGATGTGTCTTCCAACAAGACAATGATCCAAAACATAAAGCAAAATCTACCATGGAATGGTTCACAAATAAAAATATTCAGGTGTTAGAATGGCCAAGTCAAAGTCCAGACCTGAATCCAATCGAGAATCTGTGGAAAGAACTAAAAACTGCTGTTCACAAACGCTCTTCATCCAACTTCACTGAGCTCAAGCTGTTTTGCAAGGAGGAATGGGCAAAAATTTCAGTCTCTCGATGTGCAAAACTGATAGAGACATACCCCCAGCGACTTACAGCTGTATTCGCAGCAAAGGGTGGCACTACAAAATATTAACTTAAGGGGGCTGAATAATTTTGCACGCCCAATTTTTCAGTTTTTTATCTGTTAAAGTTTGAAATATCCAATACATTTCGTTCCACTTCATGATTGTGTCCCACTTGTTTTTGATTCCTCACAAAAAATGTTTATGTTTGAAGTCTGAAATGTAGCAAAAGTTCGCAAAGTTCAAGGGGGCCGAATACTTTCGCAGGGCACTGTACACAGCTTTTAATTTATGACTGCCTATCTCATTTCTTGAGGTGCTAAAATGGCAGGGCAGTACAAACCCCCCCCCCCCAAATGACCCAATTTTGGAAAGTAGACGGCCCAAGGAAATTGCTGAGAGGCATGTTGAGTCCATTGAATAATTTTTTTTTTTGGTCCCAAGTGATTGAATAATGACAACAAAATGTATTTATTTTTTTACAAAAAGTTGTCACTAAATGATATATTGCTCACACATGACATGGTTATATTTGGAATTGCACCCCAAAATACATTCTGCTGCTTCTCCTGAGTACAGGGATACCACATGTGTGGGACTTTTTGGGAGCCCAGCCGCGTATGGGACCCCGAAAACCAAGCACTGCCTTCAAGATTTCTAAGGGCATACATTTTTAACTTCACTCCTCACTACGTATCACAGTTTTGAAGGCCAAACAAATGACAAAATAGCATACCCCCCCCCCCCCCCAAATGACCCCATTTTGGAAAGTAGACACCCCAGCTCTCATTTGTTTTTGAAAATGAAGAAAGAACATTTTTTTTTCAAAACTTTGTGACAAAAAGCGAGATCTGCAAAATACTCACCATACCTCTCAACAAATAGCTTGGGGTGTCTACTTTCCAAAATGGGGTCATTTGGATGGGGTCACCCTTAGAAAGCCTAAAGGCGATGATTGGTTTTTGGGGTCCCGTACGCAGATAGGCTCCCAAAAAGTCTCTCACATGTGGTATCCCCGTACTCAGGAGAAGCAGTAGAATGTATTTTGGGGTGTAATTCCACATATGCCTATGACATGTTTGAGTAATATATCATTTATTGACAACTTTGCACAAAAAAAAAAATATATATATTTTTCCCGCAACTTGTGTCTAAATGTAAAATATTCCATGGACTCGACATGCCTCTCAGCAAATAGCTTGGGGTGTCTACTTTCCAAAATGGGGTCATTTGGGGTGGGGTTTTGAATTGTCCTGGCATTATATGCACAATATTTAGAAGCTTATGTCGCACATCACCCACTCTTCTAACCACTTGAAGACAAAGCCCTTTCTGACACTGTTTGTTTACATAGAAACATTTTTTTTTTTTTTGAAGAAAGTTAATTTGAACCCCCAAACATTATATATTTTTTTAAAGCAAAGGCCCTACAGATTAAAATGGTGGGTGTTGCATTTTTTTTCCACACAGTATTTGCGCAGTGATTTTCTAACGCATTTTTTTGGGAAAAATACACTTTTTTTTTATTTTAAAGCAAATTATTGATGAAATAAAAAAGATGATCTTAGGTCGAGTATATGGATACCAAACACGACATACTTTAAAATTGCGCACAAACGCGCAGTGGCGACAAACTACATACATTTTTAAAAGCCTTTACAGGTTACCACATTCGATTTACAGAGGAGGTCTACTGCTAAAATTACTGCCCTTGATCTGCCCTTCGCGGCGATACCTCACATGCATGGTACAATTGCTGTTTACATATGACTCCAGACCGACGCTTGAGTTCACCTTTGCGCAAGAGCACGGGGGGGGGGACAGGGGTGATTTATATATGGGGTCTATTAGACCCTCCCACTGAATGTAAAAGCAGTCTGGAGGCTAATTAGGACTGCTTTTACATGAAAGCCGACCGCTGGCTGAAAAGAATGATACCAAGATGATACCTAAACCTGCAGGCATCATTCTGGTATAACCATTCAAAGTCCAACACCATACCAGTACGTTGATGGTTCTTGTTGGACATGTAATCTTTTTTTTTTTTTATGCAGCCTATTAAGGGGGGTGTATGCTTTGCGCGTGGGTGTAAGCGTTACTGGCACTAACCTGAGGCGACGCAGGGTGGCGCAGACCCTAACTGACGCTAAAATTTAATGGATATCACCCGCCGGGCGATCAGGGGGTTAAACTTTTATTGGGTTATATACGGCAGGTTCCCTGATGCTATAAACAGCAAACTAACTAACCAGCGTCAACTGTAACACTTATACGGTGATCACTAGTGAAAGGGTTAACTATCAGGGGGTTAAAACCTTTGTTAGGTAATATATGGGAGTACCTGACGCTTTATAAAAACCTGGCGGCGAACCTAAATAACTAACTGGCTAACCAGCGTCACCAGTCACACTTATACGGTGATTACTGGTGAAAGGGTTAACTCTAGGGGGCAATCAAGGTTTAAAACCTTTATTTAAAAAATGTATGGGGGTACCTAACGCTATAAAAACCTGGTGGCAAACCTCAAAAAATAACTAGCTACCTAGCGGCACCAGCGACACCTTTTTTCTGTTACACATTTGATTCAGGGACCCACTATTGGTTCACCAGCGACACTAATACAGCGATCAGAAAAATGATTGCTTAGTAACGCTGGCAATAGGGGGTGAAAGGGTTAACGCTAGGGCCAATCAGGGGTTAAAACCTTTGTTTAAAAAATGTATGGGGTTCTTAACGCTATTAAAACCTTGCGGCGAACCTCAAAAAATAACTAGCTACCTAGCGGCACCAGCGACACTAATACAGCGATCAGAAAAACGATCGCTTAGTGACGCTGGCAATAGGGGGTGAAAGGGTTAATTGGGTGGTGATCAAGGGGTTAAACCTTTATTAGGGGGCTACCCTGGACCTAAGACTAACTGCCCTGCAACTTTTAACTGTCACACTGGCACTAAATGCAGTGATCAGAAAGTAAATTATTACTGCAATCAGTGACACTGTGACAGGGGGCTGGGGGGGGGGGGGTGACTGGGGGGAGGGGTTAAGTGTGCCTGTGTGTTACTGTGTACGTGTAGTGTTTGGTGCAACTCACATGTGATGTCTTCTCTCCTCTCGCCGGACGAAAATACCGCCAAGAGGAGAGATGACATTACTTCCCCTGCCTGTGCTTACATTACACAGGCATAGGAAGTCACACTGCGGAAGGGGATTGGCTGGGAGCGATCGCGAGGGGGTGGCCTAAAACGATCAACAGCCGCCCCCTCATCCCGGATCGCTCCCAGAGGCTTACCGACCACCGCATGTACCGGGGGGGGGGTCCCGATCGGATCCCGGACCCACGGGAAGGCAGGCACGTACAGGTACGTTGATCGGCCTGTCCCTGCCATTCTGCCAACGTATATGTATATGCGGCGGTCGTTAAGTGGTTAAACTCATTGGATAGGGTTATCATGCAAAAGGCCTGCATACAAAAGTGATCTTTATCCAGAAATCGTCTTGTGTTTTTTTTTTTTTTTTTTACTGTATATGTACAGGTTTGCCCAATCTGAATGTAGTGGCTGGATTTAATCAAGTTGATTTTATGTCTTTAGGCCCTTTAAGAACTTAAATTGGAACTATAATTAGCTCCCTACCAGAGATGCAGTGTCTGCAGGTTCCTGGCAGCACAGATATTTTTGTCCGATTTTCTTCTTGGGTTTGAAATCTTTAGTAATCTTGACTGTGCCGGGGTGACTAAATTTCCTTACGTGTGCATGAGAGTTTGTTTGTCCCATCCTTGGGTAGATGTCAGGATTGCACACTAAATGAGATTATTCCATTCCCTATGCAGCTCGATCCAATGGATGATAGCCCTTAATTGGAAATCTAATACTATCCTTTGGTCACAAGTATTGGAGAGAATGGAGGTTTATAAAATTTCTGAGAAAATATATCATACCTTAAATGACAACCTCCATATTTATAACTCTAAATGGTCGAATTGGAACATACCATAATACTCAATATTCTTCTCCTCTCCCTTCCCCTTTTCTTAACCATCACTACCCATACCAAATGAGATATTACTAAATTACAATACATTTAAATACTGCTACCTGTTTATTATTATCTTTACTATAGTATAACACTAATTACTTTGCCTAAGGCCGCGTACACACGAGGGGATATGTCCGCTGAAAACGGTCCGATGGACCGTTTCAGCAGACATCTCCGCTCGTGTGTATGGGCTAGCGGACAGATTTCTCCACCCGACAGATTTCAAAGCATGCTTTGAAATCCATCCGGTGGAATCTGTCCGCCCGACATGTCTGCTGGTTAGTACACTTACCAGCAGACATGTCGTCCGCCGCCGTGCCGCCGCCGAATGGATTCGGCGCATGCGCGGAAGTGTTTTACTTCCTGGTGCGGTGACGTGGCGGTGACGCGGCGGCGTCAACGTCACCGCCGCGTCACCGCGCCGTCCGGCGGCGGGGAATTTGATCCGATGGTGTGTACACGCCATCGGATCAAACTCCCGATCGGACATATCCGATGGAAATGGTCCGCGGACCGTTTTCATCGGATGTGTCCGATCGTGTGTATGGGGCCTTAGGGTCCTTTCACACGGAGCGGACCGTTTTTCGGTCCGCTCCGTGTGCCCATCAGCTCAGCGGGTGGGTCTCCGCTCAGCTGTCGACGGACGGGGCGGTCCCCGCACACTGTGCAGGGACCGCCCCGTCTCTCCTCCGCTCTCCCCTATGGGGAGTCGGATGGAAACGGACCGTCTGTCCGTTTGCATCTGATCCGTTTGGCTGGACGGAAGAAAAATAGGACATTCTTCCGTCCGCAAAAACGGATGCGGATCTAGCGGACGTTAGCGGATGCATCATCCGCTAACGGATCCGCTCCCATAGGGGCCCATTACAAGTCCGTAAACGGACTTGTAATGAGCGGACGAACGGTCCGCTAGTGTGAAAGGGCCCTTAATGATATACTATGTACAATTCTACTGACTTTCTATTATTGATTACATTGTCATTATATTTATGCAACCATTCATTATTATTACAATATAAGTTTGTAAACAAAAAAAAAAAAGTGTGAACGGACAGGTAAGAATCCTTTATTGGGACATGTTGTCTGTCCTGCAATAAAAAGCCTGTCTGTTTGCAAATTTAAAATGTATAGGTAACGTTCCACGTTAAAGCATATGTACAGCCAAAAACAAGAATTATTACCTATAGATGGTGACTGCATTTTTTTTTTTTTTTTTTTAACAAGCACAAAGAATAAAACAAAACTCAAATGGTACTGAAGCGCAATAACCCCCTGTATGTTAAAATGTCTCTTAAAATGGAATGATTAGAAGTTAAAAAAAATCTAATTAAATATAGGTACCGCTGCGCTCTCTCATGTATTCCCAAAAAAGTAGACAGTGTCAAATATGACAATTGGTGTCACGCAGTACTATATCATGTGATGATTTATACAAACAAATGTGAAAAAAACTGAATCATTAAATATTCATATGTGCTCAAACTTCAATCAATGTAAAGCAAAATCAATAATAATAAAAAAAAAAAAATGTCCAAGTGTTGTCCTTTTATATCAGTGGTCCCCAACCTTTTTGGCACCAGTAACCGGGGGATTGAGAGAGAATTGTGCTAAGGCACAGAGGTGGAGATTTATTGGGGGGTGTGTAGGTATATGTTATTGTTTTCATGGGCAATTTTTCGGGGCAATGGCTGCTGTTGTAGGGCAAAAACAATCCGCGCTAATCCCACACCTGTGACAAATAAAGAATGGTGAACCAAAAAAAATTGAAATAGAAATAAAAAAATATATGTAAAAATATGTGTATAGTGCTGCACCAAAAAAAGGAACCAATAGTGGGTCCCTGAAGCAAATGTGTAACAGAAAAAAGGTGCGCTACTAATATAAGAGCAAAATGGGATGCATAGGAATGAATAAACATTAAGTGAAAGTCCCAACAAGAAAAAAAATCAAGATGAAGGTTCAATTCTGAAATAATACATCCATGTTACTTTGGCGTTAAATTTGTCTGAAGATAAAGCTGGTTAATGATTTAATAGACAGATGACAGCTTACCAGATGGTTGGACCCTGATGGGTCTTTAGGGCATTGCACACACTATGGTGTCTCTCCTGGTTGGATGGTCGAATAAGATCCTCCAAGTTGCGATGCAGGAAGTTCTGACAATCCTGCATCGCAACTTGGAGGATCTTATTCGACCATCCAACCAGGAGAGACACCATAGTGTGGTGCAATTCCCTAAAGACCCATCAGGGTCCAACCATCTGGTAAGCAGCCATCTGTCTATTAAATCATTGACCAGCTTTATCTTCAGGCAAATTTAAAGGAGTTCTCTAAGCTAAAACTTTTAACCCCCGCTGTGCCCGGGCTGTAAAACTATACAAAATAAACTTTCACTTACCTGCCTACGATCTCCCGTTATTCCGATACAGCCTATCAGCGGCAGCAGCAATGTCCCGCCGCGGCCGCTGATAGGCTGAGCGCAGGATGAGTCACCGACCCGCAGGAAGAGGAAGCTGACGGGGACCGGTGCACGGGCGGCGATATCGGAATAACGGGAGATCGTAGGCAGGTAAGTGAAAGTTTATTTTGTATAGTTTTACAGCCCGGGCACAGCGGGGGTTAAAAGTTTTAGCTTGGAGAACTCCTTTAATGCCGAAGTAACATGGATGTATTATTTCAGAATTGAACCTTCATCCTGAATTTTTTCTTGTTGGGACTTTCACTTAATGTTTATTCATTCCTATGCATCCCATTTTGCTCTTATATTAGTAGCGCACCTTTTTTCTGTTACACAAAGGCTGCTGTTAGCACTTCAATCATCAAGCCACCATGGTTGACATGGTGTCAAAATCATTAAAGCACATTATTTTTATTATTACATTGTAATCTAAAATGAAATAGTTCAACTCTCCATAATGCAAAATCAGTGGGAGCCCTAGGCGTATAACCAGTTGCAGATTGTCAAATGCATTGTCACCTGCCTTCAGATGCAGCTTATCTTTTGCCACATCACCTGCCCTCAGATGCACTTTGTCACTTGCCACTAGATGCAGCTTGTCACTTACCACATCGCCCGCCACCAGATGCGTATTGTCACCTGCCACCAAATGCGAATTGTCATTTACCACCTGATGTGGATTGTCTTCTGCCACGTCGCTTGCCACCAGATGTGGATTTTCACTTGCACATCACCTACCACCAGATGTGGATTTTCACTTGCACATCACCAGCCACCAAATGTGGATTTTCACTTGCACACCACCTGCCACCAGATGTGGATTTTCACTTGCCATGTCACCTGCCACCAGATACAGAATGTCAATTGCCACGTCGCTTACCACCAGATGTAGCTTGTCACTTGCCACATCACCTGCCATCTGATGTAGCTTGTCACTTGCCACGTCGCCTGCTACTAGATGAGGGTTGTCACTTGCCACGTCGCCAGCCACAGATGTGGATTGTCACTTGCCATGCTGCCTGCTACCAGATGTGAATTATCACTGTATTGGTGACAGCACTGGTCCAGTGAGCACAAAGGCAGGCCTACGTGCAGTGGTGGGTTCTGAGTGAGGGTAGGGGAGCGGTGATGCAGGGCGGGTTGTGAGAGATGTTATCTCTCTGCTCCCTGTCGCACCTTCAACATTGAAGAGGCCCGGCTGTGAGGACGAAAAGGCGGTGATGCAGGGCTGGTGAGGAGAGATGTTGATATTTCTCTGCTCTCCGCTGCACCTCCGATTTTAAAGTGGCCCGGCTCTAATCGGTGAAGAAGGGTGAAGCGGGGCAGACAGAGACAGATGTCATCTCTGTGCTCCCCACCGCACTTCTGACAGTGCAGCTTTCGCGGCCTGGCTGCAAAGAGGCCGTGGCCTGGGGGTTGGGGACCCCTGCTTTAAGTCATAGCATGCCAAAACATAAAATAAATTATCCATGTGTACTTAATATTGTCCATGTGTACATAAAACTAATATTGCTAGACTTTGTGCTTGTGTATTCCTTGAAATCTTCATAATATGTTTAACCACTTCCATATCGCACCTATTCTGGCACTTCTCTCCATGTAAAAATCTTTTTTTTTTTTGGTAGAAATTTACTCAGAACCCCCAAACATTATATATAATTTTTTAGCAGACGACCTAGGGAATAAAGTGGCGGTCATTGCAACTTTTTATCTTTCACGGTATTTGCGCAATCATTTCTTAAACACCTTTTAAAAAATGTCAGAGCTCTGAGATTCTGTTACATTAGAATACGGAGCTCAGTATAAAACACCAAACACCCCAGCAATCTGTTCAGGAGCATAAATCGTTATGTCTGACAGGCCTTTAACCACCTCAATACAGGGTACTTTCACCCCATCCTGCCCAAGCCATGTTTTGCGATACATCACTGCATTGCTTTAACTGACAATTGCGCGGTTGCGCGATGCTGTACCCAAGCAAAATTGACGTCCCTTTTCTCCCACAAATAGAGCTTTCTTTTGGTGGTGTTTGATCACCTCTGTGGTTTTTATTTTTTTGTGCTATAAGCAAAAGAAGAGTGACAAGTTTGAAAAAAAAAAACTATTTTTTACTTTTTGCTATAATAAATATATATATTTAAAAAAAAAAAAAATCCTCAGTTTAGGCTAATATGTATTCTTTTACATATTTTTGAGAAAAAATTGCAATAAGCGTATATTGATTGGTTTGCGCAAAAGTTATAGCAGCTACAAAATAGGGGATAATGTAAAAATGGGGGGGGGGGGGTGTTTGGGCCCTTATTAAATACGTACTGTCATAAACCGGTACACCAATACTGTAATAATAGTGCAATTGGTAAATAAAATAACTAATATACAAAAATATATTATACAATGTGCATAATAAAATGCATCTGAAAAATAAAGTGCAAAGATTGTGCAAAAAAGTTCCTTGTACACATTAACCACAATCACTGTTCATGCAGTAATGTGTAATAAGTAAAAGTTGCAAATAAGTGCTTCACAAAAACAATGACAATGTCCATAGAATTCTTGAAGTGCAAAGTGACAAAGAAATCCACCGCAAACTGACAAGTGCGCCACTCCAAGTGACCCCGTTCTCACCAGCCTCTCACCTCAGCTGGCTTAAGTATTAAGCCTCTTAATACATATGACAGCAGCTCTCAAATCAAGGTAACCAGATATACCACGGATCAATCGCTTTAAACTTCCAGGCTGGCAATGTCTAAGTGCCCTCAAAGGTAGATGTAAAGACAAAGATATGCTCCATAGTGCAGTATCATTAAAACCAAATAATTTATTTAATAAAATACACACTCACAATTCATGTAGAAAACGAATAGCATGTAAATACACAGACTCCTCCGCTCTCGGCCGTGAGCGGGGATGATGTCATTGATGGCTCTCCTCCCTCCCTTACGCGTTACGTGGCTGGTCACGCCACTTAATCATGTAACACATAAGGGAGGGAGGAGAGTTGTCGGTGACGTCATCCCCGCTCGCGGCCGAGAGAGCAGTCGTCTGTGTATTTACATGCTGTTCGTTTTCTACATGAATTGTGAGTGTATATTTTATAAAAAAAAACATTTTTTATCACTTGCCTGACAAAGAGGTCCTGCGTGGCCCCGATACATTGCACTTCTTGTGATGTTTTCTGTGCATTAAAACTTTTGGACGTTGTATACGATCCGTGGTGTGCTGGCGAATATATTCATGTGGTTGATTGTTCCAGTACCCATCTGGTGATCGCTTCAGCACCCATTTTTGTATTTATGAGCCGTTTCCCCAGGAAGGTGTGCGATTGTAATATTTATTAGACTGAGAAGTACAGAAGTCTGTGTTTGCAGAGAAGGCTAAATCACCCTATTGAACTTAAACAGCTGTGCCCCTCTTACACTACTGTGGTAACGACATAGCTTGCGGTGGAGGTGAGGTGTGCGGTAGAGGGGGACAGGTATCCCAAGGCAGTGAGCTCACTGACTCCTGTGATTTCTGGGCCAGTACCATTTGAATACAAGCCGAGTCTGGGGGACCTTGCAAGCTGGTGGCTGACGATGCAGCTTTCAACAGACAGTTGGCAGATATAAGAAGGCAGCGTTCTCCAAAGAAGTCTGTGGAGCTAAAGACAAAAGAATGAGAACTCATGTCCATGCTTGCTCCTGCTGCAGCCACCAATGGAGAGACTGTGTATTTCCAAGATTGCACCTGGCTGTGCCTGTTCTTAGCATGTGGGCAGCAACAGGGTCAAAAATATTCTTAATAGAAACACAAGAGGCAATGGGAATGATCTTTTAATAGCCTAGTCAACAGCCAAGAGAACTACTTGGAGTGCCATAGTTAACTTTTTCTGAAAATGCAAGACAACTAACTGTATTAGACTAAACAAGATCTCAAGAAAAAGTAGTCTTTTATGGGGGCACCTGAGCCGCAGCTCCCTGTGACCATTCAGACATGGTCCTGCGGTTCGCACCCACCACTCTTTTTTTTTCCTGATTGGCTAACTGACTTTGACAGCAGCGGGTGCCAGTGAATCTCAGATGAAGTCAGTTTGATGGAACATGTCAAGGATAAAGCACACACTGTTTATTTAGGGCCAGCTAGGCTGTCAGAGAGAGGAGAGGGGCTTTTAATCAGCTATTATCTGGAAATAAGAGAGCGCATTGCGAAAACCCTATCCGATGACAATTTTTCTATCGATCCAAATCTTTGAACCTATGCACATAGCATATGTGATTTTAAAAGTTTTTAAAAGTGACCATCCAGGCTCTTTACTTGCCAAGGTCTGGATTTTGTTTGCTTCTGCTTGTTTCCAGGGACTGCAGATAGAGCAACAGGAAAAAAACGTTATAAGACATTAGATACCATCCCAGATACTCCACAGATGGTCCCATGTTTGCTGAGACTGCTGTAACTGTGGTCACACAGTCAGGGTAAGGAGACTACATTACCACTTCTGGGTGCCTTCTGGTGGATGAAGTTTGCTCTATCCTAAACTTTCCTTTCCAGCACCAGTACGGATTAACCCTTTAAGGATAGGTGTTTTTTTTTGTGTTCCATTTGTCAAACTCAGCACAGTGGGACTTCATTCATGCACATATTTTTTATATTCTATGCATTAAGGTGAAAAACACCTGGCTGTCACGGGCCCCCCAACCCCCCCCGTTTTACTTACTAAACCAGTTCACCAGCTCTGCACGTCCACAGTGTTCTCTTCTCCACGGAGTCTTGGCATTGATTGTATAGATAGCAGCACAGCCATTGTCTCCCGCTGCTGTAAATCAAATCCAATGACACGGCCACCGGGGGGCGGGGCCGAGTCGTACACTCGGTGGCTATGAACATGACTGTATGACCAGTGTTGTAAGTAACGGCGTTTAAATAAACGCCGTTACGTAACGATTGCCCTCCAAGGGGTAACTAGTAATCGACCTGATTACTATTACCCCATCGGCAACGCCATTGCCATTACATTGGCGACGTTACCGAGTTACATTCAGCGCGCAGGGGGGCAGTCCGGGCAGACTCTCACTCTGTCAGGGCGGGATGGAGCTGGCCTGTGATTGGGTCAGCTCCGGGTCATGTGTCAACGTGTCGTCGACGTCGTGACGCTGACGCATGCACGCGCTTGAAGTCTCCCGCCCGCAGCAGTGTAGTGTGACAGGTCGGGAGGGAGTGAGTCTGGCTCACCTCCTCACCGTCACCTCAGCAGCTGACATCTCCCCCGGCCGCCGCGGAGGCTCCACTTCACCACCAACGGTCCGGACCCACTCACCGTGCCAGCAGTGCACCGACCGACCGACCGTGGGCCGTGGCCCTGTGCAGGTGAGGAGGCGAGCAGCATCGGATTGGGAGTGGGGGGGCTGGGGGGGGACAGATGACGGGACACTCCACCGGACCGCTCCACATGCCCAGCAGGCCCAGCATCATCACACTTTACCTGCTCAGGCAGCAATACTGTACAATATAGATTCAGTGTGATTGACACTTCTGCAGTGCACACTGAATCTATATTGTACAGTATTGCTGCCTGGGCAGGTGAAGTGTGATGATGATATTAATAATTGTACACAGTATTGCATTTGCTGGGCCTGCCATATACTGTACTATACTGTATAACCACTACAAAATTCCTTTACAAATAATGCATATTTTAAAATGTTATTAGTAATAACATGTTTGTAAAATAATTTTGTAGTGCAGTTATACAGTATAATACAGTACAGTATATGGCAGGCCCAGCAAATGCAATACTGTGTACAATTATTATCATCATCATCATCACACTCCACCTGCCCAGGCATCAATACTGTACAATATAGATACAGTGTGCACTGCAGAAGTGTCACTCACAATGCACACTGAATCTATATTGTACAGTATTGCTGCCTGGGCAGGTGGAGTGTGATGATGATATTAATAATTGTACACAGTACGAAATGTTCTAAAATACTGTATATAGTGTTTTTATTCTTCAATCAGTTAATATAAACATCTTTGACATTAAAGATGTTATAGAACGTGATTGCATTGTAGAATATAAAAAAAAAATCTCAGTTACTTTTCCGAGTAACTAGTTACTTTGCCAATAAAGTAACTGAGTCACTAACTCACTTACTTTTTCGGGCAAGTAACTTGTAATTGTAACTAGTTACTTTTTTAAAGGAAGATAAACAACACTGTGTATGACACGGTAGAGCACCCGTAAGGTAACCCCCTAGGCAGAGAGCTTCCCATAGGGGGTTAGCTTTTGCGGGGAGGAGCCGAGAACAGCAGGATTGGGCCACTTTGTGCAAAACAAACTGCACAGTGGAGGTAAGTATGACATGTTTGTTATTTTTTTTTTTTTTAAATGAACTTTTACAACCACTTTAAAAATGGTGCCATGTTAGAGCTAAACAATAGCCCTTCTATTAAAACTCAAGCCAAAATGTTCTTTCTAATTTCGTACAAAGTAAAGAAAATTAGAACCTCTGTCAAATTTTATTGCTGCCTGTATACCTGTTGTGAAAATACAGTCACTATTTGTCATGATGATTAGTGGGTTAAATGATCATCCATGGATAATGCTTCTAAAGGGGACAACTGTTCTTTTGTCAGTTGTAACAGGTCGGATTTCCCCTCACTTTGCAAAAATTGTCACATATTTTTTCTTTGGTTAAAGTGTTTGTCACCCCAAAACTTTATATTCCTGATATGTGCCTGCTTTACCATGTACTTGTATGAGAAAGTCCCCTGTTCTCTTTGTATTGCTTCCTTTATGTGAAATCCCTGGTGTTAGTTAAAAACTGACCGCACTAAGCAGGAGAGCACACCATGGCCTCTAGCTATGCTGTGGACTCAGTATGCTCCCCAGACTTGTATTAAAAATGCCCCTGCTGCACAGATATTTACTGGCAAGCTCATTGTGCTGCTGCTTCTTCTCCTCCAGCTCTTATGCAGTTGCGATCATGGGAAATGTGCTCACTTAAAAAAAAAAAAATAGTATTTATATTTTTTTTGTATATTTTTACAATAATGTTTTGCCTTTTCATTTTAAACAGAATGGGTTGTTTTACAAGGCAATCATTTGCAATCACTTTAACCAGTTCCCTACCGAGCCATAATAATATGACGACGGCAGGAACTGTCCGTCCTTCAGAGTGGACGTCATATGACTTCCTGTGCATCGCGTCCGCTAGGGGGCGCACGCAGGCCCGCAGCAAAGCTTGTGAGCCGGTGCGCGTGCCAGGCGGTCACGATGTCATTCAAAGTGCAACAGCGCTGAAAACTAAAAATTGGCCTGGGCAGGAAGGGGGTGAAAATGCCCTGTATGGAAGTGGTTAAGTAACCAAAAAGAGAAAGCCCTAATAAAAATCCCACATCACTAATCCTATGGCAAGGTTTTCAATATATCTCTAATTAAATGGCGTATACTTTCTTCCATTGTGGTTTGCTGTTTATTTTATTATGAATGAAGTTGGTGTGGATACAGCTTGAGGACTCGTACTCTTATTCTCATACTGGGTAACAGAGCCTGGAATGGCAGGGGCATCTCACTTCCCTAGTCCTTCAGGAAAGCCCATGTTTCAACACCCAAGCATCTGGCAAGAATACAATGAGGTTTATTTACTAATGGCAAGTGCTCTAGATCTGAGGGGAAGCTCTGCTGGGTTCTCTCATCCAAGCATGTACAAACAAAAAATGCTGTTTTTTCCTTGCACGTGATTGGGTATTCTTTGCTAAGTGAAGGTTTACCTAATTTATTAAGCTCTGAAGCAGGTGCACTTTCAGTGCACAGTATATTTTTATTTTGTAAATCAATCCTAATGTCTAATCTCTAGTTGCCTGGCTTGTTTCAGTACTGTCTGAGGTAGTTAGGCGCTTTCGGTTAGAGGGTGTTCATAAAACCGCTGCTCAGCTGTCTGAGGCTGCAAAGACAGCAGACATGGGTGGTACACATCACTACGTGGGAAAAAATTATATTTCTTGCTCTCAGTGGGCAGTACCGCTCGCCAAACCTATTCACTTGAATAGGGGGCGCACCGTAACTTCCCTCAACCACTTGCAATTCCCACACTTGCAGCACAGTGGTACCGGGGTGAGGAGGTGACATAACACCTCCTCACCGCCTGTCAAATGCACCACAAGTGTAAACAAGCCTTTACCTGGTAAAAATATGCAGTTCTAACTTTATAGTTCTGACTTTTGAATCTAAGGCCAGAAACAGTCAACTATTAGAAGGTGGTCAGCTTTGACAGCCCCTGTATTTTCCTCACTGTAGTTTTTCTTTATTGTGACTAAAACGTAGTGCTCTTTTACGGTGTAATTGTGTGAAGGCTGGCCTTGGCTGTATGGTTATGAAATCTAACAGAACATTTATTCACCTTAAAAAAAAAAAAAAAAAATTGCCACAGAAAGGACATCTGTTCACCGGAGAGAGATTCAAAATAGAAATCTCTTATTTATGTGAAGTATGGATTTTATATGAAAAAAAATCAAAAGGGATAAAAATTGGCTCTGTCACATAAACAAAAAATGGGCAGAAGAACAGACATATTTAAAAAGGAGAAAAAAAAAATCTGTTACAGTGTATAATATTAAACATTCTGTTTTAGCAGTGTTTAACTGTTATGATTGCTAAACCCTTATGTGTGATTTGGATAATAAAAAAAAAAGGATAAAAAGCCTCCTTTTTGTAGAATTCATGCCAGTATATCTTACTAAAACATATTAAAGTTTAAACATTAAATAAACTACCCATCTGGATCTAGACGCCAGTGTCTCTAACTTGGAGTAGACTTAAACGGGAGTTCAAGAAAGCATTGTTTCTGTGTTTATAGACAAATGACTTGTATTTATTTATCTTACAGTTTTAGACGTGTGTGTCAAATACAATGAGTGAATGATGAAATAAATTTCCTAGTTCTGTTACATTGTTGAAAAGGCAACAAATTTAAAAGAATGTTCCTCTCCTGTTTATCCTTTGCTTTCACAAATGTATTGTTAAATTCTCACATGCCTCTGTTGGTTTGTCTCGGCATCATCCGTATTGCTTGTTCCCGAGTGATCATTCACAATTTTACATCCTTGTTTCTATGATTGTTTAATATGTCTTAGCCTGAATATATGACAAAACCACCTTTAATCAATTGATATCCAAACAGTCACTGTAAGAAAGCCATTACATTTCATTTTTTTTAAACTCTGCATGGGGCTGTGTTTGTTCTGCTAAGAGCCACATTTATCTAATTACAAACGATATTGGTGCATTTTGAAGATTCAAATTCAGAAAATGTCTCTGAAAAAATGTTTAATAATTTACTTTATTACAATTACCAAAATGTTAATGCTGGCATAAATGGTAGGAAGTACTTCTCATAATTAGGTGCACATTCTAAGTCTACATTCACGCTTGAGCAGAGCACATTCTTGGTGATTCTGATGCGTTTTTACTTTCAGGAGGTTTGCACGTGTCTCAAGCATTAGGAGTTTGTTTCCTGGTCTGGGCAAAGGGAGGAGAGCAATTCTGTAGGTGTAGAGGAATTCTTCAGAAGCAAAAACTTACCCATCTTGCATTTTACAGGCATTCATATTGAAGTCTATGGGATTAAAAATGCCTGAATAAAAAGAAAAAAAACCTCATGTACCTTTTTGAGCATTAGGCAACTGAGCATACAAGCATAAACAGTCACAATTGGAAGGAATGGAATTCTACATAGTCGGACATAGAGAAGTAAGCAGAAAAACCGCGCCAGGCCGCATACCCTCAACATGAGGAGGTAGGTGCTATGGGGCAGGGGGGTGCACTGCGGCCCCCCCACCCCACAGCATTCTGCCCCCATGTTGATGAGGACAGGGCCTCTTCCCGACAACCCTGGCCGTTGGTTGTTGGGGTCTGTGGGCGGGGGGCTTATCGGAATCTGGAACCCCCTTTAACAAGGGGGCTCCCAGATACCGCCCCCCAACCTAGGTGAATGAGTATAGTGTACATCGTACCCCTACTCATTCACCTGGAAGTAAAGTGTTTAAAAAAATACACGCTACACAGGTTTTTAAAATATTTTATTAGTCAGCTCCGGGGCCCCCCCTCTCTTCTTTAGCTTTTACGAAGGGGGGGGGGGGGCTTGCTTCTTCGACATCTTCTGGGGGTCCCAGTCTTCATCGCTGTCTGGTTCTCTTCCGCCGAGTGGAGGGCGCTTTCTTCTTTAGCTCTTTTACAGCACCCCCCTCTCAGGCTTCCTCCAACGTCTTCGGCGGGGGGTGCCCGGGATTCTGTCGCCTTCTGCGTTCTTCTTCTTCTGCCTTCTTCTTCTGCCTTCTTCTGCGCCGCCTTCTTCTTCTTCTGCCGCCTTCTTCTGCCGCCTTCTTCTTCTGCCTTCTTCTGTGCTGTTACAACGTTGCTTCCTCCCGCTGTAATGCTGTGTGCGCGGCTCGCACCGACTTATAGGTTTCTTATGATGTCACAGTCCCATCATGCTCCATGCCCCCAGAAGACGTCGAAGAAGCAAGCCCCCCTCGTAAAAGAGCTAAAAAAGAGAGGGGGCCCCTGGAGCTGACTAATGAAATATTTTAAAAACCTGTAGAGCGTGTTAATTTTTTTAACACTTTACTTCCAGGTGAATGGGTAGGGGTACGATGTACCCCATACTCATTCACAGGGTGGGGGGCCGGTATCTGGGGAACCACTTGTTGAAGGGGGCTCCCAGATTCCGATAAGCCCCCCGCCCGCAGACCCCGACAACCAATGGCCAGTGGGAACATGGGGGCAGGGTGGGGTGGGGCAGTTAAGGAGGGGCGCTCGTTCGTCCCCACCCCCTTTCCTGACCGGCCGGGCTGCTGCTCAGATACGGGTCTGGTATGGATTTTGGGGAGAACCCCACGTTGATTTTTTCGGCATAGGGGGTTCCCCTTTAAATCCGCACCAGACCCATGGGCCTGGTATGCTCTTGGAGGGGAACACAAGCCGTTTTTTTTTCCTTAAAATTTGGTGTGGAATTCCCCCTCAAGATTCATATCAACAGTGCCTGATATTGATATCCGACTTGGATCCCTGCTCATTAAAAGTCGGACTTTAATTCCTGGGGCAAAGTCGGATCAAAGTAGTATCCTGTTCATGAAAGTCGGATGGATGTAGGACCAATGTAGGATAAATGTAGGACCAATGTAGGAGCAGTGTAGGACCAATGTCGCAGATCAAAGTCGTGTAGTATAGTGTGAACCCAGCCTCAAGGATAATCAGTGGAAACAGAGTGCACCTGAGCTCAATTTGTGTCATGACGAAGGCTGTGAATACTTATGTACATACTTATGTGATATTTTTTTTTTTTTTATTTGCAAAGATTTCAAACAAACTTCTTTGATGTTGTCATTATGGCGTATTTGTAGAATTTTGAGGAAAATAATAACTTTAATCCATTTTGGCATGAGGCTGTAACATAACAAAATGTGGAAAAAGTGAAGCAATGTGAATAATTTACAGATGCACTGTAAAAGTAAGTTATGCACTCACAGGGTATCCAGTACAATGGGCATAACGGATAATAACAGATCCTCAGGGAACACTGGGGTAGACCATGAACGCCATCTGTTAGTTTCAGCCGCAGCTGTGTGAGCCAGGAGTCGGGAAGACTTGATGACAGGAGGAATCTGCAGCTGTCAAAGCTCATTGTTGCCTGGAAATGTTCTGGTAAATCAGAACATGTTTCGGAGGCATAGCCACGCCTCCTTCATCAGACTCTACCTCGCCATCTTCGGCAGTCACTGAAAATAGACTTTGCACCTTATCCATGAACTATTATATACACTATCCAACTACTATGGTTTATTACCAATTTGAGCCTGGTAACTACTGGTTATGCTATTGGACTATACATAACTCCTGAAATTTTATGAGCTAAATTTTAGGTATCATGCCCACATAGTGCAAAGAATTGTAAAAAAGCAAAAGTCCACATTGGGCCATAAGGCCGCGTATGCCTACAGACTTTACTGAGTGCTGCTTGGATGTGCCTACAATCACGTACAGCCAAAACTTATTTCAGTAGTGGTTGTGCTACCATTTGTTTCTCACGAGTGGTGAAATACATTTTTACGCTGTATGGGCATGAAGCTGTAGTCATTGGAATGAAAGTATAGGGGGGCTTCTATTTACAACAGCTTTTTCTATTCATAAATTGACAGGGGCCACAATTGTTGTTTGTGTGTTTCATAACCAGTGGTCACTTAGCATAGTATTTGTAAGACAAGACCTGCATGGCATGTACATGCTCTTCCTATACTACTGCCATTGATCATTTGTTTACTAAACGTCATCTAGTAACAGCTGTACTTTGTTTCTGCTTTTGTTACATTCTTAATAATTTGAAAACAACTTTGGCTGTCCACACTCATTTATAGGCATCAAGGAAATTGGCAAATAAAAAGGCATCCTTTACTTTACTCCTGTCGAGCTTCACCCGATTAAAATCTAAAAAACACAAAAATCTGTGAATCGGTAGTTTTGTAGATTTGTTTAGGTAGCGTTCTTCGTTCAGTCTGAAGAACGGCTTAACATGTTTATAGTATAAAAATGGCTTTGCATGAATATTGAACAAATATTTGTAACATCTCCTCAATTGTTAAAGGATTTTTGGGATAGTTTATTGCTTTAATTGGCTTTCTTTAATTTAAAAGAATATCTGAAATATATGATCATGACACATTTATGAGAAGATCCTGATATTGGGCTATAATTATAATACCTATTAATTGGGTATTTGTATATTTACGTAAAGGAAGTTTATGTATAAATATATAATGTAAAAAAATATGCAATATGTAACAAGTAAGACGAGGTATGTAGACTATCTCTTAATTCTTGGATGTATGAGCCACTTGGTAGTTCTGATTTATTTTAGTGCTCAAAAAAGTATGGCTGATTAAAGTAATTGATTAAATGCTGTCCAGAAATGTATTCCAAAGTTTTTCTTTGTTTATTTATTTGAAAAGAGAAAATATTAAGTATTTTTGTTTCTACTTTGCTTCTTTGATAGCACATTATGTGCATGTTCCACCTTGTCTGTAGTAACAGCCTTTGATGTCATGGAGACTATTGAATACCATATTCCAGGCAGGCACACAGTAGGGAAAAATTTCTGATTGAACCAACTTTTTTTTTTTCTGTTACTGGATATTTAGATTATAATTTTTTTTATCTATTTCGTGACCTCCGTGATTTATTTTGTGCCATCCTAATTTTGTTTATTGCTCTTTCTGCCATAATTTACTTTGACTCCAGAATGCCATTCTTAACAAGCCGATGCGTACATGAGGCTCCTCATAAACAGAGTGGTTATGCAAGCAAACGGCTATAATACAAAAACATGTCAAAAAGAAGTGTATTATTTTCTTTGGCACTAGCAAAAAAGAATTGCACTTGGAAATGTTGTTCCCCATTGCACCAGTGGTTTGTTCGTAATTTCAGTAATTTGATCGTTGCTGATGAAAAGCTGACAAGATTTCCACAGCGCCCCATTAGATAAAAGCAGCATGAAACCACAGGTTAATCTGCAAACAGATTTTCATGCTTATTACTCTAATGATTCCATCATATTTGATGTCGCAGGCAGCAAGCCGCTGCTCGGCAGCAACAGTGTGTGCTCCATTTTGATCTTTCTACTCATTAAATGATGTAGTAATTTGACTGACCTCTGACCAGGTGCATATCTATTCATAATTGCGTGTCATTCTGATCGGGAAATTACTTTAGAGAAACCAAAGTATTCATCCTGCTTCCCAAGTCAAAAAACTAACAAAAGAAATATTGCATTAATTTTCAAATGATGATATTACATTTAGTGCCTGGGCCCCATATATCAAAATCTGAAAACTGCTCAGTTACTATATGCGCTTAATCTTAATGGTATCTCTGGATGTCAAGGGCATGCAGGAAATTAAATCGGAAAGTGCAGATAGACCTAAGAAGACATTATCTCTTGATGATTGCAGTTTTGATAGGTATTTCAGTGAATTTCATTTTCACAGAATGGTAGAAGATGAGTTAGCCACCAGATTTTCTCATTTTTCTTCCACATGATTTATGTGAGTTGAGTATAAAACTTTTTATGGGGAAGCAGTTACCGAAGATGAGAGGTAAATTAATGCACTGGGTTTCCATCTCGGCTCCATACACAAATGTCAGAGCTGTACGTACGTAATGGCTCCCATCATTATTCAGAGTTGTTTACATTCAAAATATGTAATGAAATCTGTTCAGAATAATGAGGGAAATAAAAGTTTAGAAAATTGTAAAGGTCATGAAGTTTGAGAAATGATGCAATGCTTCCAAAATAACATTTAGGCAATATAAATTACATTATTATGCACCAACTCTGCATTATGGAGACATGAAGATGAAGTGCTTTGGACTAGTAAAATGCTGTTAGCACTCTCTGAAGTATGAGAATGTGTAAAATATTTCTGATTTTCATATTCTGTTTGTTTTTTTTTTTTTGTGCATAAAGGGAAAAAAATGTTTCTCGTAGCTACTATAGCATTACAGCTTTAAGTCATAGCTACAAGAATTTGGCCAAGATGCCAGGCTATCATTTAATTTCCTCCTCTAATTGATTTGCATGCATTGATAAGGCTTTCTGTAGTGTCCAGCGAGTCTATTTGGCTTCATAATAGGTCTGTTTTTGTTATGAGTTTATTTCTAGCCATGCCATAATGGCTCCCGCTCTGTTTGATTCATTTTAAGACTAGGATGTTTATACCATGAGCTAGAACAGATAATTTGCTTTATTTAATAAAATGTTTTTGTGCTTGGGTTAATGGAGTTTTATTTGCGATACTGAGAACTTGGTGAACTGTCTGAGGTATGGATGGTGTCTTTTGGAAGACAGATTATAATCCTACAACAATGTTATTTTGTGTGCTTACATTATTATTTTTTATGAGGTTCAACGTTTAACCTTTTTTGCATTTTGAGGTGTTTATGAAATACAATTATTTGGCTTAATGCTGTTACAAAATCACCTGGCAAGTATTTAGCCTTGTTTGTTAAAGTGAACCTATGCATAGCTTAAAAATTCCTAACAATAGATAGACCTACAAGTTGCCTGTACGTGTTTTCAGATGTTTTGCTTGGTGCCCCTGGACATGGGTCACAGTTTTTCTCTCTTACTTGTGCATCTGACATTTGGCCCTGTGCTATGCTGAGCAGTCTCACTGACCAGCCAGTTTTAGGACTTCCAGGTCCTCACATTGATCTCAAATGGTGGTGTAGCTGTGTGCACCTCCTAGGTGCCTGCTTTGTAGTTGTGCGATTTGTTTAGTTATTAAGCATTTTACTGTCCAGTTTAACTGCTGGGCCTGCTAGTGTATGAACACCCCTAGAATCAGGAGCCTTTTACCAGGTACTTCACTGTGATTCATGGAAAAGATGACTTTGCTTAATCTTCTTGATAATGAAAAAAATACAGGAAGTAACCAATCACCATTTCATAAAAGCATTCTCGTATTTTTCTAAAGACATTAAATAGCCACAATAGCATTGCTAGGAGAATCAAGGGGCTATATTAAAGCCAAAATCATGGCTCTCCAAGCCGTTAATGCTTGTGAAATGATTTACTGAATGTGAGATTACAAGCTTATCCATATATGCAGAATACATAAAATACTGGGACTTTTCCTCACTTGCATTCGTCTTTATATTACAGACAGCATTACTTCTAGGGCCTAGAAATAGAAATATATAGATTAAAGCTCCTGTTTATCTTCAGGATCCCCTTTGATATATAAATATGTCTAGCTGTGTGGTAAGAAGCAGTAGTATGCAGCAAACACTTGGCATTCTCTGAATACCACCATCAGCTTTTCATAATGCCTACTTGTATTTCTTAATTATTTTAAATGAACATGGACAAATTAATATTACATTTAGGAGACCATGCAATCTGAGAGCCATCATACTTTTTTAAAAAGCCAAAAATATACTTTTACTGGCAACAGCACTACCACATTTGAGGACAACTTCACTATTCCTGCAGTGTAACCTACGTTGCATAATTCTTACCTTCAACATCACTCTGGAGGTCTTCACTGTATGGCCCTGTCTAATACCACACACCCTTTTGACCAAAAATGCCCATGTCCTACTTCTGCCGCGTAGGTGGGCTACTTTCTCCATTTATGGCTATGGGTGTACTTCGTGGCATATCAATCCAGCCATATGAAGGAATAAGGATGAGTAGCATCATGCAGCTGCCAGTACATTTTTATGCAGACTGCACAGTGCCAGAAAGGGCCGATCTGTGACTATCTCCAGAGCAGGGCTAAACGTAAGTATTCAGTTTTTTTCCATTACACTTGGAGGGTAAAGAGGGATTTGGGACAATAAAGAACAGATTCACCAAAAGTGAAACTGTCATTAAAAATACCTGCTTTCATTTTAGGCATGCTGGCTCCTAGAATTAGGTTGTGACTCTTTGAATTTGTCAGCTCCCTAATTATAATTCTAAAATTGGTACAGCATGTAAACAGTGGGATGCACAAAAAGTGTTCATTCCTATGGGGAACCACTTCCTGTCACTGGTCCATCATCTCTAATCTGCTGCTGTTGAACTGACATAAAAAATGTGTGAATGTTACCATGCAAATCAAAATTTGCAGTGGTCATTTTCAATAATGTGTGTGCTTTCCTTGCAAAAAAAAGGGGGGGGGGGTAAATTGGTGATGGACACTGGAGATTCACTGGCTAATCAAGCCTTTCTTAGAGCTGATCCATGAATGCATTCCTTCAGACCTTAGTCTGTATGTATGTAGACAAACTTAAAAAATAAAACCTTTCATTTTCAAAAAAAGCCCTTGTGTGATGTGCATGTATAACTTTATTTAAATTAATTTACTCACAGTAAGATCATTATTATGTGCTTTCTTATAGCCACATTGTGAAGTGGCAGCAGAAGCACATGTGTCTAGCACAAACATTTAGGAATTTTTACAGAGCTACAGATATAATTTTTCCCCTATAAGAGAAAAACTCTTAGTTATTTATGCTATTTTTAAGATCATATTTTCCTCTCTTTGGTGGTATCCTAGGAAATCCAAGAATAAAACACTACCTTTTTAAAAAAAAGTAAAGCTTGTAGAATAGTTTTACTGAGATGCAAATCTGCTTTGCACACTTAATTTTCCTCACCCATTGCTTTGAAAAGGAAGCCAGTAACAGGATTTGTTTGGGCTCAGATAAGTAGCTGTTGACTCGAACCCTCAAGAAGTTAAGGGCTGTTGATATATCAGCAACAAGTGACTGTTTACTTAGGGAAGCTGTGAGTGAGAAGTTTCACTTTACCATGTTATTTGCTATGAAAACATATCCAGAATTTAAAGATAAAGTCCACTGAATAGGAATGGTTGATCATATTTGAACTATGTTATACAATGTTCTTATTATTTTGCAATTTGGACTGTACACAATGAAACATTACAAAAGTTAGGCCAAGCAAAAAGAGACCTAATAAAATCTCCTGACAGCATTCTTACTAAAATTAGGGGCCCATGCTGAATATACTTGTATGCTTTGTAAATGTGTGTAGATGGGGCACTCCAATGTCCCTTTGGAAACTTTTGATTAATTATAATCTTTGAGCAAACCATTTCCTTCAATTTAGTTGTGAGGTTGCTTCCCCATATAACGCAAATGCATACAATATGGCTTTTTCATTTTAAGTAGACTTCTCTTACCCTGTTGGTACGGATCATTTTAACATATTTTCCTAGTTGTACAGCACAGGACACAGGCTCCTTAATCATTACGACTAGTTAATTGCAACTACCTTCGGGTGATTAGTAGGGGTGTCAAATTTAATCGCTGCATCGATGCATCGCGATTCGGGTGTTCCCGATTCGGTACCGAAGCATGCGACCGTAATAATCGATTATTGGCCCCGCCCCGTCCCCGCCCCTCCCGGGAGAGCGCTCCGTTACAATATTTTACCTTGAGGTGCGCTCATGTGACTCCCCGGCCCGCCTCTCTCCTCTCTGCTTTTACATCTCACGTCTCTCCTGGCGTCAGCCCCGCCCACTGACTGTAACTTTCAGATCAGTAGAAAGGCGGGAGGTGCTGACGCCAGGAGAGACTGGGCTACAGAAAGACGCGCAGCACAGAATTTTTTTACCGGACCGATCAGACCCTGCCTGGCTGAGCCTGCCCTGGTGAGTGCAGTATTAGTCTGTCTGCAGTTCAAAGCCGCCTGCTATATTAAATTTATAAAAAGGGTCAGGCAAGGTTGGGACACAGTGACTGACTCGCTAGACTGCTCTCTCTCTCAGAGAGAGAGAGAGACAGAGACAGACAGACGACAGCTTGCAGGACTCATCGTCTCCCCTGTCCCCTCACTTCAGTCACAGACAGTGCAATCCAGTGATCTAGTCGGGGCCACTTGAGTGAGGGGGGGGGTGCACTGCTGAGAAAGAATGAATTATAGTGACCCCTGCCCTACAGGCAGCGGTTATCAGACAAGAATGGCAGTGGTGATTGTACAGAATTACAGATGTTCACAATCTGTCTTGCTATCCTGTACCCTGTCTGAATCCTCTGACCACCTCCTGTCTGCCATCCTCTGACCATCTCCTGTCTGCCATCCTCTGACCATCTCCTGTCTGCCATCCTCTGACCATCTCCTGTCTGCCATCCTCTGACCACCTCCTGTCTGCCATCCTCTGACCACCTCCTGTCTGCCATCCTCTGACCACCTCCTGTCTGCCATCCTCTGACCACCTCCTGTCTGCCATCCTCCACCTGTCTGCCACCTCTGACCACCTCCTGTCTGCCATCCTCTGACCACCTCCTGTCTGCCATCCTCTGACCACCTCCTGTCTGCCATCCTCTGACCACCTCCTGTCTGCCATCCTCTGACCACCTCCTGTCTGCCATCCTCTGACCACCTCCTGTCTGCCATCCTCTGACCACCTCCTGTCTGCCATCCTCTGACCACCTCCTGTCTGCCATCCTCTGACCACCTCCTGTCTGCCATCCTCTGACCACCTCCTGTCTGCCATCCTCTGACCACCTCCTGTCTGCCATCCTCTGACCACCTCCTGTCTGCCATCCTCTGACCACCTCCTGTCTGCCATCCTCTGACCACCTCCTGTCTGCCATCCTCTGACCACCTCCTGTCTGCCATCCTCTGACCACCTCCTGTCTGCCATCCTCTGACCACCTCCTGTCTGCCATCCTCTGACCACCTCCTGTCTGCCATCCTCTGACCACCTCCTGTCTGCCATCCTCTGACCACCTCCTGTCTGCCATCCTCTGACCACCTCCTGTCTGCCATCCTCTGACCACCTCCTGTCTGCCATCCTCTGACCACCTCCTGTCTGCCATCCTCTGACCACCTCCTGTCTGCCATCCTCTGACCACCTCCTGTCTGCCATCCTCTGACCACCTCCTGTCTGCCATCCTCTGACCACCTCCTGTCTGCCATCCTCTGACCACCTCCTGTCTGCCATCCTCTGACCACCCCCTGTCTGCCATCCTCTGACCACCCCCTGTCTGCCATCCTCTGACCACCCCCTGTCTGCCATCCTCTGACCACCCCCTGTCTGCCATCCTCTGACCACCCCTGTCTGCCATCCTCTGCCACCTCCTCTGACCTCTGACCTCCTCCTGTCTGCCATCCTCTGACCACCTCCTGTCTGCCATCCTCTGACCACCTCCTGTCTGCCATCCTCTGACCACCTCCTGTCTGCCATCCTCTGACCACCTCCTGTCTGCCATCCTCTGACCACCTCCTGTCTGCCATCCTCTGACCACCTCCTGTCTGCCATCCTCTGACCACCTCCTGTCTGCCATCCTCTGACCACCTCCTGTCTGCCATCCTCTGACCACCTCCTGTCTGCCATCCTCTGACCACCTCCTGTCTGCCATCCTCTGACCACCTCCTGTCTGCCATCCTCTGACCACCTCCTGTCTGCCATCCTCTGACCACCTCCTGTCTGCCATCCTCTGACCACCTCCTGTCTGCCATCCTCTGACCACCTCCTGTCTGCCATCCTCTGACCACCTCCTGTCTGCCATCCTCTGACCACCTCCTGTCTGCCATCCTCTGACCACCTCCTGTCTGCCATCCTCTGACCACCTCCTGTCTGCCATCCTCTGACCACCTCCTGTCTGCCATCCTCTGACCACCTCCTGTCTGCCATCCTCTGACCACCTCCTGTCTGCCATCCTCTGACCACCTCCTGTCTGCCATCCTCTGACCACCTCCTGTCTGCCATCCTCTGACCACCTCCTGTCTGCCATCCTCTGACCACCTCCTGTCTGCCATCCTCTGACCACCTCCTGTCTGCCATCCTCTGACCACCTCCTGTCTGCCATCCTCTGACCACCTCCTGTCTGCCATCCTCTGACCACCTCCTGTCTGCCATCCTCTGACCACCTCCTGTCTGCCATCCTCTGACCACCTCCTGTCTGCCATCCTCTGACCACCTCCTGTCTGCCATCCTCTGACCACCTCCTGTCTGCCATCCTCTGACCACCTCCTGTCTGCCATCCTCTGACCACCTCCTGTCTGCCATCCTCTGACCACCTCCTGTCTGCCTCCTCTGACCACCTCCTGCTGCCATCCTCTGCCCCTCCTGCATCCTCTGACCACCTCTCTGACCGTCTCCTGTGCTATGCCCGCAGTCTCTGACCGTCTCCTGTGCTATGCCCGCAGTCTCTGACCGTCTCCTGTGCTATGCCCGCAGTCTCTGACCGTCTCCTGTGCTATGCCCGCAGTCTCTGACCGTCTCCTGTGCTATGCCCGCAGTCTCTGACCGTCTCCTGTGCTATGCCCGCAGTCTCTGACCGTCTCCTGTGCTATGCCCGCAGTCTCTGACCGTCTCCTGTGCTATGCCCGCAGTCTCTGACCTCCTGTCTATGCCCGCAGTCTCTGACCGTCTCCTGTGCTATGCCCGCAGTCTCTGACCGTCTCCTGTGCTATGCCCGCAGTCTCTGACCGTCTCCTGTACCACTTCTGCAGTCTCTGATCATCTCCTTTAGTATTTTGGGGGGAGAGCCATTCGCACTTGCGCAGCAATCGTGATGTATCGTGATGCATCGCGGAATCGAATCGAATCGTGGACTTGATAATCGTAATCGCATCGAATCGTGAGACCGGTGAAGATGCGCAGCCCTAGTGATTAGACAGTGGCAACAAAAAAGCTGCAATGACACCCCCCTATTATAATCCCTCCTGTTCACAGCTAGGACTTGGTGTCTTTAGGTGATGGGCCTCTTCTCTGTCTCTCTCTGGATGACCTATTCCAGAATGTTTTTTGGAATCATCATGCAGCCTCTGGATAGGCTGACTCAGCAAAACCCCTAAAGGACTGTTCCCAGACCCTGCCTGATGGAAGATGTGTTTCTCGTCAACGATGTTGCTTTTCGCATTGAATACTGATGTGGTTGCTGTCCGTAGCATATACTTCAAAATGTTGTCTAAGCTGCAGAATGCTTTAAAGGTTCAGGGCCTTTTTTTGCCTGGTGCAGCCCATTGTGAACGACAAAGCTAGGAAGGGGCTAATGTCCTGCTAATTTTGTCTTTATAGAGTGAATACATGGCATAAGCCCGTTAAACATTCAGCCCAGGATGCACTCTTATTGAGAACCCCCTTTGGATGCGTTGGAGCTGCCAACCTCCCTTCTGTTGGTTGTGGCAGGAAATTTGAGTGTTGGGGTTGATTTTAAACTTGGCACCATACTCCACTCTGGTGTAGATCCCCAAATTTTGCCTAGTGTGCCTGTTTGAACTGGTGCTACTGGGTCAGCGTAACTCGAGTGTGTGCTCAGGGCCAACCAACAGCGCCTTGAGTCGATTTAGTTTGCATTTGTAGCGCTATACAAGTTACTCACTCAGGGCCATCTTGATAGCATTACTTTGTCCAGGGGCCCATGATGCTATGGGGCCCCTACAAGCCCTAATTTACGCACCCACTTTATTGTGTGTCGCTTGTGTGTCAGCCTGTCACTTGCCACTGTCACCTGCCTCTAGATTCAGCATGTCACTTGCTACTGTCACCTGCCTCCAGATTCAGTGTGTCTCTTGCCACTGTCACCTGCCTCCAGATTCAGCGTGTCACTTGCCACTGTAGCCTGCCTCCAGATTCAGCGTGTCACTTGCCACTGTCACCTGCCTCCAGATTCAGCGTGTCACTTATCATCACCTGTCTTCAGATTCAGCATGTCAATTGCCACCCGTCCCCTGCCACCAGATTCAGCATTTCATTTGCCACCCGTCCCCTGCCACAAGATTGTGTCACTTGCCACCTGTTTCCTGCCACCAGATTTAGTGTGTCACTTTCCATCCATCCCCTGTCTGAGGGATAGAGAAGGGGGCTCTGAGAGGCAGAGGAGGGGGGGGGGGCTCTGAGGCAGAGGAGGGGGGGGGGCTCTGAGGAGGCAGAGGGGGGGGGGCTCTGAGAGGCAGAGGAGGGGGGGGGCTCAGACAGACCACATAGCGCTGTCCCTCCTCTGCTCACCCCGCCCCCTCTGTGTGCTGGCATGTATGTACAGAATGCCAGGTACCTAATGGCCAGCAGTGACAGCACGAGTCTCCCTCTAGTTTTGGGGGGTGTTCTTGCTGCTCTGCTCCTCCCAGTGGCTCCTTGGCAGCCTCTGCCTCCCGCATGTTCCTTTCTTCCGGGCTCACAGCCAGCCTGTCCTCCAGCCCGGGCTGCACGGTGCATGGTTCCTGGAGCAGAGAGGAGGTGGAGGAATCCAAGTTCTGGGAGCGGGGGCCGCCCTCACTCCTATTCATCTCTTCGGTTGTCCTGTTCTCTCTCCTTGGCTTTTACATCCAACTCCCCTCATCGCTGGCCACCTTCCCAGAATCCCCGCTGCCAAGCTCCCACTGCCGCCGAACCTGCCCAGGGGGGCCCGCCCAGTAAGACGGCCCTGTGTGTACTGCACCTGCCCTGCCTTGTTCTTAGTGCAGTTACTTTGGCTGCATGCATTGTCTTTCTTTATAGAGGTGGGATTTTAGACTACAACATCTCTTAGTTCTCTCTTTTTGCTGAGGGCATATTCAGTGTCTGCTCTCACAATACTTATGGCATGTGGGCTACAAGTGGCACTGTTCGTCCCTCTCTACTGCTGTGGAGATTGTAAGTACCTTCTTGGAGACAATATCACAAGCAGGACAGATCACCCATTCTTTTGATGGTTGCAACCACTGACTCTGCTTTCCTCTGGCCTTTTGGCTGCCCCACACTAGCTCCCTTTTTTCTTTCTAGAGAAGAATTTTCTGCCACAATGTCTGATTTCATGGGCAAAATGACTGGCCTTATTGAGGCTATAGATAGATAGTATAGAGTATGGGTTGCAGCGGTGTCCCTTTGGCTTCCCCTTCTGAATCTATCTTTTGATTTGGGCCTTGAGCTGCACACAGTGCCTGAGTGGAAGGTGACCGTTGAGAATTCCTTGCATTCTGAGGCACGGGATCAGGATGTCACACCTTTTCTACTTTTTGTTATAAAAAAAATCGAATAAACTAAATTTTAGTCAAACATTTAGGTCAAAATGTATTCAGCCACATGTCTTTAGTAAAAAAAAAAATCGCAATAAGTGTATATTTATTGTTTTTTGCAAAAGTTATAGTGACTACAAACTAGGGTACATTTTCTGGAATTTACACAGCTTTTAATTTATGACTCATTTCTTGAGGTGCTAAAATGGCAGGGCAGTACAAAACCCCCCCAAATGACCCCATTTTGGAAAGTGGACACCCCAAGGAAACTGCTGCGAGGCATGTTGAGCCCATTGAATAATTTTGTCCCAAGTGATTGAATGACAAAAAAAAGTTGTCACTAAATGATATATTGCTCACACATGCCATGGTTAAATGTGGAATTTCACCCCAAAATACATTCTGTTGCTTCTCGCGAGTAGGGAGATACCACATGTGTGGGACTTTTTGGGAGCCTAGACGCGTATGGGACCCCCGAAAACCAAGCACTGCCTTCAAGATTTCTAAGGGCATACATTTTTGATTTTACTCCTCACTACTTATCACCATTTTGAAGGCCATAAAATGGCAAAATAGCATAACCCCCCCCCCCCCAAATTACCCCATTTTGGAAAGTAGACACCCCAAGCTATTTGCTGAGAGGCATAGTGAGTATTTTACAGCTCTCATTTGTTTTTGAAAATGAAGAAAGAAAATATATATTTATTTTTTAATTTTCAAAACTTTGTAACAAAAAGCAAGATCTGCAAAATACTCACCATACCTCTCAGCAAATAGCTTGGGGTGTCTACTTTCCAAAATGGGGTCATTTGGGGGGGGGGTTTGTGTCATCTGGGCAGTCCATTGCCTCCGAAACTGTGATAGGAAGTGAGGAGTGAAATCAAAAATTTACACCCTTAGAAAAGCCTGAAGGCGGTGATTGGTTTTTGGGGTCCCGTACGCGGCTAGGCTCCCAAAAAGTCTCACATGTGGTATCCCCGTACTCCGGAGAAGCAACAAAATGTATTTTGGGGTGTAATTCCACATATGCCCATGACATGTTTGAGCAATATATTTATATCATTTATTGACAACTTTGCGCAAACATTTAAAAAAATATATATATTTATGTTTCCCACAACTTGTGTCAAAATATAAAATATTCCATGGGCTCGACATGCCTCTCAGCAAATATCTTGGGGTGTCTACTTTCCAAAATGGGGTCATTTTGGGGGGTTTTAAATTGTCCTGGCATTTTATTCATTTTGAAGCTTATGTCGCACATCACCCACTCTTCTAACCACTTAAAGACAAAGCCCTTTCTGACACGGTTTGTTTACATAAAAACATTTTTTTTTTTTTTTTTTGCAGGAAAGTTAAGTTGACCCCCCAAACGTATATTTTTTTTTAAAGCAAAGGCCCTATAGATTAAAATGGTGGTTGTTTTTTTGGGAATAAATACACTTTTTTTTATTTTAAAGCACTAAAACACAATATATTGCCCAAATTATTGATGAAATAAAAAGGATGATCTTAGGCCGAGTACATGGATACCAAACATGACATACTTTAAAATTGCGCACAAATGCGCAGTGGCGACAAACTACATACATTTTTAAAAGCCTTTAAAAGCCTTTACAGGTTACCACATTAGATTTACAGAGGAGGTCTACTGCTAAAATTACTGCCCTCGATCTGATACTTCACATGCATGGTACAATTGCTGTTTACATATGACTCCAGACTGACACTTGCGTTCGACTTTGCGCAAGAGCAGGGGGGGGGGGGCAGGGGTGTTTTTTATTTTATTTCTTTAATTATTTAGCTTTTTTATTTTATTTGTAAACTGTTCCTTCCATTTTATTTATTTTTTTACCATTTTTATTGTTCTCTCAGGGAATGTAAATATCCCTTATGAGAGCAATAGTTAGTGACAGGTACTCTTTTTTTTTTTTTTTTAGACCCTAGATCTTTCCTCTGCCCTCAAAGCATCTGACCACACCAAGATCGGTGTGATAAAATGCTTTCCTAATTTCCCAATGGCGCTGTTTATATTCGGGGGGGGGGGGGACATTCCCACCCACTGAATGTAAAAGCAGTCTAGAGGCTAACTAGCCGCTAGGACTGCTTTTACATGAAAGCTGACTGCTGGCTGAAAAGAATGATACCAAGACGATACCAAGACGATACCTCAACTCGCAGGCATCATTCTGGTATAACCATTCAAAGTCCAGCAACATACCAGTACATTGATGGTTCTTGTTGGACATGTATTGTAATCTTTTTTTTTTCATGCAGCCTGATATTGATTGGTGGGTATGCCCACCATTAGAATACCTCTCTTCATCCACCCACTTCTAATGATGGGCATACATGCACCACATATATAAATGCCGAAGCATGGGGGCATCCTCCCGCAAAAAAGTTATGCCGCGTACACATGGTCAGACTTTTCCACGGGCAAGCCTCCGTTTGAATTTCGACCCTATGTACGCGGCATAAAAAGTTAAGCCACGTACACACGGTCAGACTTTTCCACGGGAAAGCCTCCATAGGAATGTCAACCGTATGTAGGCGGCATTAGGAGCAAAATCGCTCCTCCGCCCCTAATGCCCCCATGCTCCTACAGCACTGGAGTTACGGCTTTATATATCGTGGGAGCAAACGCTGTTGCTGTCGAGATAAATAAGTCCGCGTAACAGCTGAATGGTGTACCTGAAAACAGTAAAGTAAATTACATACCTGAAAAGAAAGCATGAAAAAACATAATAATAAAACTTTGCAGAATAGAATACAGTAAAAAAGAGCAGAACAATAGGGAGAGAACTATAAAACGACAACTATTTTTGTTTTTTTATTTTTTGTGTTTTTTTATTTATTTAGAAAACGCTTAAAAAAACTGTTAGCAATCGCAGGGATCAGGCCTGTCTCTGCGAACGCTGCAGTTATGTGTGTTGTAAGTGACAGTGATCGATCGATACTGCACTTGGGTGGGTTGGGCTGGGCGGAGGGGCAAAACGCAAGTGCTAGCGGGTATCCGGGCTGATTCGGCTAACAATGCGTTTTTGGGTACCCTAAACTGCTGGGTACACTAGTATAGATCTGATCAGATCAGGTATCGATCTGTTCAGATACTATACCACTAAGGGGGGTGTATGCTTTGCGCGTGGGTATAAGCGTTACTGGCACTAACCTGGGGCGACGCAGACCCTAACTGACGCTAACATTTAATTGATATCACCCGCCGGGTTATATACGGCGGGTGCCTTGATGCTATTAACAGCAAACTAACCAGCGTCAACCGTAACACTTATACAGTGATCACTGGTGAAAGGGTTAACTAGGGGGCAATCAGGGGGTTAAAACCTTTATTAGGTAATATATGTGGGTACCTGACGCTTTATAAAAACCTGGCGGCGAACCTAAATAACTAACTGGCTAACCAGCGTCACCAGTGACACTTATACGGTGATCACTGGTGAAAAGGTTTACTCTAGGGGCAATCAGGGGTTAAAACCTTTATTTAAAAAATGTATGGGGGTACCCAACGCTATAAAAAACCTGGCGGCGAACCTTAAAAAAATAACTAGCTACCTAGCGGCACCAACGACACTAATACAGCGATCAGAAAAATGATCGCTTAGTGACGCTGACATTAGGGGGTAAAAGGGTTAACTAGGGGGGTGATCGAGGGGTTAAACCTTTTTTGTGGGGTAGTGGGCTACCCTGTATTTAAAGGGGCCTAAGACTAACTGCCCTGCAACTTTTAACTGTCACAACTGACACTAAATGCAGTGATCAGTAAATAAATACTGCAATCAGTGACACTGTGACAGGGGGCTGGGGGGGGGGGGGGGGTTAAATGTGCCTTTGTGTACTGTGTGTCAGTGTGCTGTTGGTGCAACTTACTTGTGATGTCTTCTCTCCTCTCGCCAGACGAAAAGACCGGCAGAAGGAGAGATGACATCACTTCCTCTGCCTGTGTTTACATTACACAGGCAGAGGCGGAAGATGATTCGCTGGGAGCGATCGTGAGGGGATGGCCAGAAACACACAGCCGCCCCCACATCCCGGACCGCTCCCACAGCAAACCGGACCGCCGCATGTACCGGGGGGTCCTGATCGAACCCCCGACCCACATCAAGGCAGCCACGTACAGGTATGTTGATGTGCCTGTCCGTGCCATTCCGCCGACGTATATGTACATGCAGCGGTCCTTAAGTGGTTAAAGTCCCTAAACCAGCCAAGACCTTTCTGATGCACTTTCTGGTAGAGTTTGTCTTGTATAGAGACTGGCCTCATCCAGGGAATATTTTTACTTCTCCAAAAATATATATACAGTAAGAGGACACTTCCTGTGATAGATCCTGCCATTGCTTGTCTTTAAAGGAGTTGTAAAATACATTTATTTTTTCCCTAAATAGCTTCCTTTACCTTAGTGCAGTCCTCCTTCACTTACCTCATCCTTCCATTTTGCTTTTAAATGTCATTATTTCTTCTGAGAAATGCTCACTTCATGTTCTTCGGTCTGTAACTCCACACAGTAATGCGAGGCTTTCTCCCTGGTGTGGAGAAAGCCTCTTGAGGTGGGAGGGGGCGAGCAGGCAAGTCAGGACACACTCTACTTTGCAGATAGAGAAAGGAGCTGTGTGTTAGTCGGCGTCCTGACATTCCAGCTCGCCCCTCCCCAAAAGGCTTTCTCCACACTAGGAAGAAAGCCTTGCATTACGGTGTCTAGTTACAGACAGAAAAACAGGAAGTGAGGATTTCTCAGAAGAAATAAGGATGAGATAAGTGAAAAAGGACTGCACTAAGCTCCCTGAGCCCCCCCCCCCCCCAATAGCTCTGGGGGAGCACAATTGGTCTGCAGGAGGAATTTTCCCATCATTACTGACTGTGTTGATTGGGAATCAACTTGATTTTCCTACTATCTGTGGCTGGCTTAAGAAGACAGTAGGAAACAGCTAGCAGGTACTTTGGAGCATGTTGCCTCACTAAATACCAGTGCTTTTGTTAGATTCATGTGTGCATATATAGAATATTTTGTATTAATGGAATAATATTTTTCCCAATATTTTTGCCACTGGTGCATTCTTGTACACAAACTTGAATTTATATTGCTTTTATTTAATTTAATTTGACATTCCAAATGTCCCTTTCACCATGTGTAATGTTTTGAAACCATCTGATGTTCATGCTTAATTGTATTAAACAGTGATATGTAGCCATTTGTCTTCCCTTTTCTTTTATTGAAGGTTAAAGATTCTTTGCCCATTACAGGTAACGGTCTCATATACCTAGTATACACTTAGTCAAGTACCCTAGGCTCTAGTCCTTTAGAGCCTTTCCATAACTTTTTTTTACAGTGCAATCTAAGGAAATATATGGCTTCCCATTGAAAACATAAGCTGTAGCTCTTATTTTAAGATTTTAAGTGCATTTGCACTTGGTTTTATTTGAGTTCACCTGCAAATACCAATTAAGCATGGCAGCTAAAGCTGATCTCCATTGTTACTGTCATGTTAACTAGTTAGTTTGGGCTAAGTTAGCTCAAATTAACTATTTTTGACACTGTAATCATTCAGATACAAAGCTGTCTGTAAATGGCTGAGCAGCAATCAGCCTGACTCTGTTTTGTTCCTGGTGTGGAACAAATTATTTAAAGGAACCATGAACCAGGGGATCAGCTTTAAGTCCGCCTAATCGAGCTTCCTATTAGAGCTTATTTGTTTGCACTGCTCCTGAATTCAGAGTTGCCACCAACATGTAGGCTGCACCTGCTTATGATACGTTAGGATGAAAAATAGTTACGGGGACCTGGCTATCAGCATTGTCACTGCTGATTCAGAAGCATATAGCTAATATGAGCATGGCAACATTATGATTTTTCTCCCACCATTTCTTTTGTCGAATTTCAGGTTCCAGCCTTGCCTGCCGTTCACATTTTGGACATTATTATACTCGATTTATATAGCGTTAACAGTTTACGCAGCTCTTTACAACTTGAGGGTAGACAGTACAAATACAATACACTTCAATATAGTAGGATCAGAGGGCCCTGTTCCTTAGAGCTTGCAATCTAAAGGGGATGGTCAAGTGATACAAAAGTTAATAACTGTGGGGGATGTGCTGATGGAGAACAGAAATGGACAGTTAAGTGGGGGCCAGATAGGCTTCTCTGAAGAGATGAGTTTTCAGGGATCGTCTGAAAGTGGATAAAGTAGGAGAAATTCAGACAGATTGGGGTAGAGCATTCCAGAGGATGGGAGAGGCTCTAGAGAAGTCCTTAAGGCGAGGATGGGATGAGGTGACAAGGGAGTTTTAGAGCAGGAGGTCTTGGGAGGAACGAAGAGAACGATTAGGTTGGTATTTTGAGACTAGGTTTGTGATGTAGCTGGGGGCCAGGTTGTGGATGGCTTTGTAAGTTATAGTTAGTATTTTGAATTTAATTTGTTGGCTTAGTGGTAGCCGATGGAGGGATTGGCAGAGGGGTATAGCAGACGCTGAGTGGTTTGTGAGGTGGATGAGCCTGGCAGCAGCGATCATGGTGAAGTGGGGAATAGCCTATTTAGAGTTAAGCCAATGAGGAGGGAGTTGCAGTAGTTGAGGCGGGAGAGGACCAGGGAGTGGATTTGAAGCTTTGTGGTGGCATTGGTTAGGAAGGGGCATATCTTGGAGATGTTGCAGAGGTTGAGGTGGCAAATTTTGGGTAGCGATAGAATGTGGAGCCGAAAGGTTAGTTTAGAGTCCAGTATTACACCTAGGATCTTGGCTTGGGGAGGACAAGTTGATAGTTGAGCCGTTGATATTGACAGAGAAATGAAGGGACGTGACACCTGAGGGAAGAAATAATCGTGAGCTCGGTTTTGGATAGTTTGAAGAAGTGATGTGACATCCAGGCCGATATGTCTGCTAGTAAGTTGGTGATGAGTGAGGAGACAGATGGAGAGAGCTGGGGGTGGAGAGCTGGATTTGGTTGTCATCAGCCTAGAGATGGACAATTGTCAGGCAGACTTCCTTAGCCAACAGTGGGATCTGTGCAACCTAATTTACACCTTTTGCTCTTCTGAAATGTCTCCCTCATCTGCTATGCAGGATTGAGGGGGAGGGAATTTCAGTAATATTTATAGCACCTTATTAAAATACTTGCATCCCTTCTGGTCCCTTTTGTCCAAGGGACCAGTTTACCCACTTGGTGGGTGTCCATTTGTTAGACTGTTGCTAATTGGACTGGGTAAATTAATAAAGAACACAATCTGGTCTTTGAAGACCTGGTTCTGCTGAAACAATTGCAACGTGTGCCTTCAGTGCTGCTACTTTGTGTTGATGCCTTGGAGAATGTACTATGTCAGATCTGGAGGATACCACTGCTCTCGACCAGAAATATGTGGTTAAAGGCTTAATCTGCTGAGTCTGCTTGTAATGGCATCTTTTAGTCATGTTTTTTGATGCAGAATATCTTGGCAAATCCCTTGATAAAACCCCTCAGCATCAAGCATAATTTTTGCACGGCTGCCACCTGGTCTTTTCCCTCATGTCAGGACATTGTTTTAGGACAGTGTGACTGCCACTTACAGAATACATTGTACTAAATGGACAAAAGTTTTTTAGCATGTCTTTTTGACAGAAGTTGATGTCCTTATTTCTTCTGAGAAATGCTCATGTGTATGGTCAGCTTTAAATACCTAAGGACCCGCTCATGTACATATACGTCGGTACTTTAACCACTTCATACCCGCCCACCGTGAAATGACGGCGGGTGGGATACTCAATTATCCTGACATCACGTCATATGACGTGATGTCAATTCAAGCCACTAGGTGGCGCGCGCCGCCGGCGCCGCACGCGTGCACCCATCGGGTAACTAAGAACACCGTGCACGTGCCCGGCGGCCGCGATGGCTGCCGGGCACCCGCGATTTTCGTGTAACTGAGCTGGAACGTGCAGCTCTGTGTGTAAACACAGAGCTGCACGTCCCTGTCAGGGACAGAGGAGATCGATTGTGTCCCTTGTACATAGGGACACAATCGATCACCTCCCCCAGTCACCCCCCCCTCCCCCCACAGTAAGAACACACCTTAGGATACACATTTAACCCATTCCCCGCCCCCTAGTGGTTAACCCCTTCCCTGCCAGTCATATTTATACAGTAATCAATGCATATTTATAGCATTGTTCACTGTATAAATGTGAATGGTCCCAAAAGTGTGTCAAAAGTGTCCGATGTGTCGGCTATAATGTCGCAATCCCGAAAAAAATCCACAGATCGCCACCATTCCTAGTAAAAAAAAAAAAAAAATCATAATTATGTCCCCTATTTTGTAGGCAATATAACTTTTGCGCAAACCAGTCACTATACGGTTATTGCGATTTTATTTTTAATTTTTTTTTACCAAAAATATGTAGAAGAATACGTATCGGCTTAAACTGAGATCAATTTTTATTTTTATTTTTTTTAATGGGATATTTATTATAGCAAAAAGCAAAAAATGTTGTGTCTTTTTTCAAAATTGTCGCTCTTTTTTTGTTTATAGCCTAAAAAATAAAAACCGCACGGGCGATCAAATAGCACCAATATAAAGCTCTATTTGTGGGGAAAAAAGGATGCCAATTTTGTTTGGGAAGCACATCGCATGACCGCGCAATTGTCAGTTAAAGCGACGCAGTGCCAGAAGCTAAAATTTTGCCTGGGCAGGAAGGGGGTGTAGGTGCACAGTAGGCAAGTGGTTAAAGATGGATATCTCGATAGCGGCAGCAGCTGCAGTAGCTGCTGCCACAACCGAGGTATCCATCTTTAGTATGAGCGGTCCTGTAAATAACGGTGGTCTCCCCGGCGGATTCGCCGCGAGATCACCATTATCGGCGGTGGGAGAGGCGATCGGGTCCTTCAGCCTGCTGTGTGGGTATGCGAGTGAGGGCAAGATGCCCCCACCCGTCCCCATAGCATAGCAGGGTGGAAGTGACGTCAGTTTCGCCCATGCGTCTTAAAGGCATATTTTTTGTTGTAATTTTTTCAAATGACAACATTTCCTTTTTTTTTTTGCATTTAAGTCCAAATATGAGATCTGAGGTCTTTTTGACCCCAGATCTCATATTTAAGAGGACCTGTCATGCTTTTATCTATTACAAGGAATGTTTACATTCCTTGTAATAGGAATAAAAGTGATCAATTTATTTATTTATTTTCAAAAAAGTGCACTTGTTAGACCGCTGCGCAAATATGGTGTGACAAAACGTATTGCAATGACCGCCATTTTATTTTCTAGGGTGTTAGAAAAAAATATATATGTTTGGGGGTTTTAAGTAATTTTCTAGCAAAACAAATGTTTTAGTCTTGTAAACACCAAATCTGAAAAACACACAAGGTCCTTAAGTGGTTAACGAACATTTAACCCTATAAGGACATTTTGCTGTTTGGCTTCTGTTTCTTTAGAAAGATCTCCCTTCACTTCCTATAGACTCAGCTAAAATATAAGGGGAATCCTCCCTTACACAGTTGACATGGAGACAAATGTCCCTATCGGAAGACATCCCTATTGGAATAGCAACTCAAAATTTAGAATTTATTTTCATTTTAATCCCTAGTGACATTGATCTAAAAAAAATTAACCACTTGCTGACTGTTGTGTGTGTATATAAGTCCTGTCAGCAAGTGGTAATAACAATCTCATGGCTTTAGCTGTAGTCATGCTGTTGGGTGTTGCTTTTTACAGTCGGTGATCGGCTATTCAGTAAATGTGACCTTGTTGGCTTTACAGCCACCCAATCGCATTTACTAAAATAAGAAATGCGGTATCCCTCTCAATCGCCTAACGTGTTTCCAGTTTCAAAGCTGTCATTCCTTGGCTGCCACAGCCAGGAAAGCAGCTAGTCAAGTGCAATCTGTGCAGAGATTGCACTGGGTCCAATCTGTCATTGCAAAGGGTTATAAAGTAGAGTTTCTAACTCTGCCCCCTCTATGCTTTTTATCTTCCAATCACAGCTTCAGACCAACAGAAGGCAGATTTAATGACTGCTTTGCATCAACTTCGGGCACAAGCAGTGGTTGTATTACTGTAGTTCTTTTTGAAGAACAGTTTCAAGGTTTCTATCCAAACCTGTTCACAGTCCCAAAACGGGGGGCATCCACCCAAAATTTGAGATGGAATCAATGAGATCTGTGATTGTTTCTCTACGAAAAGGGGATTTCTGGAATTAATTTGACATATAAAATGCCTATTGGCACATTTTCCACTCGCACCAATACTTTCCATGTTTTGCTGTGGGAGACCAACACTTCCAGTTTCTAGCACTAGCATGCCATCTCCTCTGCAGCCAGAGTGTTCACCAAAGTTGTTTTACCTACTGACTCTTCTACAAACCCAGTGCCTTCATATCACAGGTTACTTGGACAACCTCATGTTTAACCGCTTCAATACTGGACAATTTTACCCCCTTCCTGTCCAGGCAAATTTTCAGCTTTCAGTGTTGTCACACTTTAAATGACAATTGCGCAGTCATGCAACGCTGTACCCAAATAACATTTTTATTATATTTTTCAGACAAATATAGATTTATTTTGGTGGTTTTTAATCACCACTGGGTTGTTTATTTTTTGCAAAAACAATTGAAAAATAAACTTTTACTTGGTTTCTGTCAAATTCTGTAAATAAGTAATTTTTCTCCTTCACTGATGTGCGCTAATGAGGCTGCACTGATGGGCAATGATGAGGCGACACTGATGGGTGGCACTGGTGGGAACTAATGAGGAGGCACCAATATGCAGCACTGATGGGCACTGATACATGGCACTAAAAGGCCACACTGACATCATTATGCATCACTGATGGGCACAGATTGGCCTCACTGTTTGGCACAGCCTGGCATCACTGATGGGCACCGTTGGGGTTGCACAGATAATCAAAGCACTAATGATCAGTGCCCTGATTATCTGTACAGGTCTCATCTGTGTGCAAATGCCACTAATCGGCTCTCCCAGCACTGTTAGCGCGAGGCGAAAACTGCCATTTCTTTGTTTATATGTGAGATTGGGGTCGCGCCATGTCCCAGTAACACAGCGCACCTGCGATTACATAAGCGCAGTGAGACTAGAACATCCATATGATGGTGATACAAAACAACAGAGCACACCACCTGCCATTATTTGTCTATACGGTGGGCGAGAGGTAAAGTCTCCTCAACCACAACCTTGGATACTAAACTCCAAACAATGATTCAGTTCTTTCAAATCTTTGGCTGGATTATCAACTTTTCAAAAGTCTTCCTTCCAATTGTCAAAGCTTCCTTGATTCCCTGGGTCTAATCTTGGACTTAGTCCAAGCCAAAAATGTTCTTACCCAAGGGTCCAACTCAAGGACCTATAGGTCAATTCCCTTATCCATCAGTTCACTTCTGCATGAGGATTCTGGACTTGATGGTAGACTTCTTTGAGGCAGTTCCCTTTGCCCAGTTCCACTCCAGACCTTTTCAATCCAACATATTCACATATTCACAACATGGAACAAGCACATGCAATCACTGACTCACCCAGTGCTTCTGTTCAGCCAGGTAAACCTCTCTCTGGCATGGTGAACCTCCAATAATGCCCCAGAATTAGTAAAGTCTTTCCATTACGTGTCCTGGAAGGTGGTGACAAAGAATGCGAGCCTTGCAGACCAAAGTGCAGCTTAAAATTGGAACCATCAGATTGTCACTACAACATTGAACCGCTACTCTTTAAGGTCACCTACTCAGGGTACAGCTACAGCTCAGGCTGATACTCTGCTGGGCAGAAACTCACATTCCAGCACTCTCAGCCATCCATATCCCTAGAAACTTGGCAGGCTGACTTTCCAATTTGCCAGCGCCTAGACCTGAGAGATTGACCTTTGCACCAAGGGATCTTTAAAAATCTTCGTCAAAGGGTGGACAAAACCATATGTGGACATTGTTGGTTCCAAGTTAAACAATAAACTGAACACATTTTTACGCCAGACTAGGGATCCGCTAGCCTTCGTCGTGGATGCTCTTATGATTCCCTCTACTTAATTCAAGCTGGTTTGTACCTTCCAATTAAGGTCAACTAGTGAAAAAACAATCCCTACTTATAAGCAGGTGTGCCAAGACCAATAAATCAAATCCTAGATATAAAACTTCATAAAGATCAGTGCAGTGTTTTAAAAACTGTAAAACTAATTCCAAAAATGCATATACGATGTGAAAATTATACATATAAAGTTCATATGAAACACACTCATATAACATCAATACAGTCCATATTCATAAAAATAAATTAAAATATAGTTCATAACACTTCTCAGATGTAAAATAGGGGAATAGCAGAAAATGGATAGATGAAGACCCCCAATTTGTGACAAGTGTGCGCAGAAACTTCTCATCTGTGTGCATCCATATTGGTGCCTCCACCATAGACAATACAGGCCACTCACCTCCTTGAGTGGACCTCTGATTCAACAGATGGGTCAAACAAGCCTTCCCATAAAAGGTTTAATGGGTGTTGAATGCTTCTGTCTGTGGAGATCGAAAGTTGCTAAGATCATTCCGCTCCAGCAAGCCAGCTGCTTCTTAGACCCAATATGGGCAGAAAGGAATCGTTGCACCATACCATATAAAATCAATAAGAGATGTATAGTGTTCTCTGTATGGCTCAAATGTTTTAATTAAATAAAGAAATGCACATATAAACAGGGCAACCTAGTGCCAGGTGTCAAAACATTCAATTTTACATATCATGGACATAGTGGATGAAAGGTGGCTGCAGATGACGCAACGTGGTTCTCCCATATGCGTAACATCCCAGTAGGCAGGACGATTTCAGCGCTGCAGAAGTCCTGCCTACTGGGACAATATGCATACAGAAGAACCAAATCGCAGCCACCTTTCATGCGCTGTTTCCATGAGATGTAACATTGAATGTTTTGACACCTGACACTAGGTTCATTAGTGCCCTGTTTGTAAGTGTATTTCTTTAATTAAAATGTTTGAGCCATACAGAGAGCACCATATGTCTCTTATTGATTTTACATGGTATGGTGCAGTTATCCTTTTCTGTCCATATTGGGTCCGAGAACCAGCTGGCTTTCTGGAGCGGAATGATCTTGGCAACATTGGATCTCCACAGAGGCATTAATCACCCATTACACCTATTATGGGAAGGCTTGTTTGACCTATATGTTGAATCATAGGTCCACTCAAGGAGGTAAGCATGTCCTCTGACAAAAGCAATGACGAAACATGTCAGGGCGAGACCACGCAGCAACCGACGCCATCGAATCACCTGTTCGCCCTACCCAGAAACACTGCTCTAGCGGTGAGAGGTATATCAGGAGTAAACGACATAAGGAGATTTACCTTCTGCTTTTTACATTCTGTTTTTTTGTAAGTGTACATCTATAAGGGATCACTTTTAACAAATAAACTTTTAGTTACTGGATTACGCTATATGCACTTTTTTTTTTTTTGCTTATGACAAGCAATATCTAGATGGAGGCATGCAGTGTTTGCTGATAACAGCTACTTAATATCCATTCACCGTTCCAGCCCTATCTGATGGAAACAAAGTTTGCTGACAACAACCATCTAAAGATACGCTGTTAACCTGTTAATATCTGGTGGATGTCTATACAAGCAGTGTGGTGAAGGACATTATGTGGAACATTGATCTGCAAGGATTTGTTTTCATCTACTCCTCAAGTGCACTATCTTTCATTTCACATTATGCTTTTTCCACAGTTTAAGTGGACTGTGTATCCATTTAAGAACTTCTTGAGCGCTTTTAATGTTTAATTTTATTTTAACATATTTCTGATTTAATTTTTTTTTTATTATGGTAGCAGCTTTTAGTACATCATTTTAGCATGAGCGCTAAGTGAGAGATAGCTACCGATAGTTTGATTATTTCTCATTGTTTAGTGAGCGGCCTGTATTATCTATGGCGGAGGCACTAATATGGATGCACACAGATGAGAAGTTTTCGGGAACACACTTGCCACAGTTTGGGGGTCTTCATCTATCCGTTTTCTGCTATTCCCCTATTTTACATCTGAGAAGTGTTATGGACGATATTTTTATCTATTTTTTATGAACATGGACTGTATTGATGTTTTATGAGTGTGTTTCATATGCACTTTATATGTGTAATTTGCACACTCTATATGCATTTTTGGAAATAAGTTTATACCTCCCCCAAATGAAGATTCTCCCATGACTGCTGTGCAAGATAGGACATGAAAAGGTATTAGTGATTCTCATTGCATTGAATTGGCCCAGAAGAACGTGATACACAAACATTCTTAGACCTCTGACAGATGAACTTTGGCCTCTTCCAAACAGACTAGACCTATTAGTACAAGGCCCTCCTATTCCATATTTCTTTGCATTCGCTGGCTTTAATGGCATGGCTGTTAAAACCCAACTCCTAAACAATAGGGGTATTTCTGATTCGGTTACTCTCACCTTAATCAAAGCAAGAGATTTGAACTCCCTTGAGATTTACCATCAAACATGGAATGCTTATTTTGCCTGGTGTGAGAACAGATAACCAGGTACCAAGGAAAATGTGCGGATGATCTCAGTTCATCCAGTCCTTGTTGACAATTATAATAACACTGTCGGAGCCAATTCCTCCAGAGGTGGAGGGTGTTTTTTGGGCCTTTTCAACCTCAAGTATCGGCTACCACCTTGTCCACTGTTCACATTCTTTCAAAGTTCTTAACCATTTGAATGTTCAGGCCTCAGCTGATACAATATTCGGCCACAAGGTAATTCAAACTCCACAGCAACTGAATGTAAAGAATGAGGAGTTTTGTTGCCCCTGAAACACATTGGCTGTGTATATAAATAATAAATCTCATATAATTTTTTTTATCTTGGCCTTTATCTGATTTTGGTCTGCTGCTTCTTTCTGTATTTGTAAGGTACTTCAAGCTTTCATCTAAGTGTTTTCTCACTCTTCTTTTTTGTGGGCCTGTTGGCAATGCAGTTTGCTATGTTGTTTTCTACCCCTCAATGTATGGCTTATGTACGTCTTATGGTCCAAGTATACAAGTCCTCTACTGTATGATTAAGTTAATATGAATTTTGAGTTCCCTTTACACTTTTTTATCTTGGAGCACAGGACACAGTACCCAACCCACCCCCCTCGTGTCTTGATCATTCCTTATTGGTTGCTAAAAAACTGGAGTCTCATGGAGAAGACAGGGGGGGTTGCCAGTGTCAGATCATCTGAAGGTAGCTGCATACAACCCATGGTCTAAGAATACTAGTCCTGCACTGTACCCCAAGATTAGGAATTTACAGATTACAGGATTAGAACCCCTTTATGGTTCTTATTGCTGTCTGTGCCTCTTGGAAGTGATTGACCCCCTCTATTTGTCTGAGATTGCTACTGACCATTTTCCTTGGAATATAAAGTAATGCCAAAATTTTACTTCTCCACTAGAAAAGGAAGAGGGGGTAAATCTTTTAGCACCCCTTTCACACTGAAGCATTGTTTTAGTGTTAAAAATAGCGCTATTAAAACACTCATAAAATGCTCTCCATGCATCTCAATGGATCATTTCACACGGAGTCCTACAAGCAACATCATTGGAGCAGCTTTTGGGCGCTGAAAAAAAAACGCTCCAAACGCCCCTCTCTATTTAACCACTTGCCTACTGTGCACCTACACCCCCTTCCTGCCCAGACAAAATGTTAGCTTCCGGCACTGCGTCGCTTTAACTGACAATTGCGCGGTCGTGCGATGTGGTTCCCAAAAAAAATTGGCGTCCTTTTTTCCCCCACAAATAGAGCTTTCTATTGGTGCTATTTGAACGCCCGTGCGGTTTTTATTTATTAGGCAAAAAAAGAGCGACAATTTTGAAAAAAGACACCAAATTTTTTGCTTTTTGCTATAATAAATATCCCATAAAAAAAAAAAAAAAATTGATCTCAGTTTAACCCGATACGTATTCTTCTACATATTTTTGGTAAAAAAAAAAATTAAAATAAAATCGCAATAACCGTATAGTGACTGGCTTGCGCAAAAGTTATATTGCCTACAAAATAGGGGACATAATTATGATTTTTTTTTTTTTACTAGGAATGGCGGTGATCTGCGGTTTTTTTCGGGATTGCGACATTATAGCCGACACATCGGACACTTTTGACACATTTTTGGGACCATTCACATTTATACAGTGAACAATGCTATAAATATGCATTGATTACTGTATAAATGTGACTGGCAGGGAAGGGGTTAACCACTAGGGGGCGGGGAAGGGGTTAAATGTGTATCCTAAGGTGTGTTCTTACTGTGGGGGGAGGGGGGGTGACTGGGGGAGGTGATCGATTGTGTCCCTATGTACAAGGGACACAATCGATCTCCTCTCTCCCTGACAGGGACGTGCCGCTCTGTGTTTACACACAGAGCTGCACGTTCCAGCTCGGTTACACGAAAATCGCGGGTGCCCGGCGGCCATCGCGGCCGCCGCGCACGTACACGGTGTTCTTAGTTACCCAATGGGTGCGCGCGCGGCGCCGGCGGCGCGCCACCTGGTGGCTTGAATTGACATCACGTCATATGACGTGATGTCAGGATAATTGAGTATCCCGCCCGCCGTCATTTCACGGTGGGCGGGTATGAAGTGGTTAAATGAATTGAAAGTGCTGTAAAAACGCCTTGCCCTTTCACACTGAGGCGTTGCACTGGTGGGGCGTTGAGAAAAGTCCTGCAAGCAGCATCTTTGGAGCAGCTTTTGGGTGCTGAAAAAAACGCTCCAAAAACACCCCTCTACATTGAAATGAATTGAAAACGCTGTAAAAAACGCTTTGCCCTTTCACACTGAAGCACTGCAAAAACGCCCTAAAACTTTAGGGTCTTTGCAGTGCTTTACCAGCGGTTTTCGGGCGCTGGCAGTGTGAAAGGGCTCTGAAAGCACTCGGGCTTTCACATTGGGATTGCAGATGAGGCTTCTTTCAGGTGCTTTACAGGCTTTTTTTAACGCCAAAGCGCATGAAAAACGCTTGAATAACGCCCAAAAAATGCCCCTGTGTGAAAGATGCCTCAGTGGAGGATACTTGTTGCAGAAAAAAAAAAAAACATTGAACAAGGGATTTCCATTGGTTTGCCTTTTTTCCTCTCACTTCCTGTTGAAGCTACAGGAAGAATACTAATAAAAATAATAAATTAAACTTTTCTGTTTTCAATACATATCTTTAGTGGTATCATCATTGGGTCGCTGTGCTTTCTCATGCAATGCAGGCCAATCATTGCTGGTAGGATAGGCTGGCATGGTGCTGTAAATAGCTTCCTGAAAACAGAAAACCACGGTAAAACCTGCATGTGATTGTGATTTTCTTTGATTGAAAGAACAGTGACAGACTGGGGAGGAAAGAACTACAGTAGATGATGCCAGAAATAGGTGGGCCCTATTTGACTTCCTGCCACTGCTAGAATCTCAGTGTACAGCGAAAGCAAAGTAATCCATTTCAGAAGAGGAGCCTGTACAACTGTGCAACATTGAAGGGAAAGCTGGAGTTCAGCTTTAAGAGAAATCTCCAGAATAAAATATAGATGACAAAAGAAATAAAGAAGTTTGAACTATTCCCCGCACTATCCAAATTGACATTTTTTTGGGCTTTAGATTTACTTGAACCTAAAGTGTTTATCGCCCTTTTATTTATTATATATTTTATAGTTTACTATCATCTCCTTTGTGTGCCATTCAATACCATTACCCTTTCTAAAAAGAAAAAATAACAGCTGAGGTTCTGTTTCCTTTGTCAACCGTCCTTCCCATGCCTGTGATTCGACAATGAAGAAGCAGCATGAAAAGTGCATTGATGAGGATTATTCACAAGATCCCTGTGTTCTACCCTTGTGTGAGCTCGTAAAGTGTTTGACTGGCCAACACAGCAAGGCAATAGAACCCCAAATATGTTAGTGTTGCCCCTTATTCTCCCTGTCTAAGCGCTGTGGTGTACTAAAATGCACAGGTAATAGCCAGTCAGATTTAGTTCCATATGCTAGTTGTAAAGTATGTAAAAGTACATTTAATTTTGTAATAAGTAAATACATGGAATAACTTGTGTTTATCAACTATTTGCAGGGCGTTCTACTTTATTTTGAATTATTTTCATTTTTGTTAACTGTTGAACCTTAACAGAGCACACACAGAGATACGCTTTAGATTAAGGCAAGAAGAAAAAAATGTTCTGTCTGCAATATTTTACTGAAAATGAGACATGTACGATCACCCTGCACTGCTGCCTATTGAAGTTTAACTTTAAAATGGTTTATATGCGGATGGCAATATATATATTTATGTAAAAAGATATAATATTTTCAAGTGGTTTTATAACATAAGATTTGCCGAAAGGCTTACAGACTCTGCAATAATTCAAAGGCATTTCAAGGCCAAAGGAAATTTGTTTTTTAGGCATTATTTCACCGTCTTTGTGTAACCCAGCTTTTCCTCATCCAGGGCTGCAGTAAAACTGGAATTCTCAGATATTGCTGCTGGTACATGTTTTTTTTTTATATTTTTGACATATTATGAAGTTCCACACACCGTTCATTTACATTTATACCACATATAACCTTATAGCTGCTAAAAGTACTCTTAGGTTAAAAAGATTATATTTAAAGCGTTAATCCACTTTTGTTGAAAAAAAAAAAAACATTCCCGTTTGTTGCAGATTCCTACCTTTTGTTCTGAAAAAATCCATGTGTGTTCCTCTCTGCCTCTGCACTGAGTGGGTCTAATGGGAGTGATTTCATAATTCACTGTCTGGAGTGCAGCTGCAGGGCACTGAGGAAATCTGGACCTGCACCCCTTTTAGATGTGCTCCTATTGAAAGTATCTCTCCAAAAATGAAATTTTTGTTGCAGGGGATGCCTGAAATCTGACATGCCTGATATCTTAGCCAGAATTCTGGCTAAATTGGTGAGCCAATCACACAAGCAGGAATTTAAGTTTCTGGGGAGTGGTCAGTACATACTTTGTGTACAGAACAGCTCCAGGTAGCCACATTGCAATGCATTCTTAGAAAATTATAGTGGCTGCAGATTGAAAAGAAAAGGTAATTTATAATAATTTAATTACAATATGATTAGTGTTACAATTATATGTGCTATATTATTTTTTTCTTTATTTGCAATTTATTTTCCCCACAAAAGTGGGGATGGTGTTGGGGGGGGGGGGGGGGTGGGACCAGTGGCAGAGGGATGGTGGTGGAGGTGGATGTGATCGGTGGCACATGCATCATAATGGTGGTGGGGATGAGATCAGTGGTAGAGGGATGATGGTTAGGGGATAGACGGGGTGGCAAAGGGATTGTGGTGGGGGTGATGGGATGGTGAAACTGACACTTTGCTCTCAGTCGATTCCCCTTCCCTGCTCAGTGTCTCCAGTAAAGGTTCTCCTGGCATGGGGACACTGCCTCCACATCTCACAAACAGGAGAGCTCCTCCCCGTCAATCGACTGGCCCATCAGCTGATCATCTGACTTTCTCTTCCACTCTAGTTCCCTTCTCCCGACATGGATCTGCTTGGAGGAACGGACAGAGTGCTGTGCCAGTGACCGTGAGTGCTCACTCAGGCAGAGTGTATATTGTCCCGACTTCCATGATCGTTGGCTTAAACTCGAACTGATGAGTGGTGCCCCCATCCCCCACTGTAGACTGCTATGTATACCACATAATGCCCTGATCATTGCCTAGAACGGCGGGGCCCCCCACAGTGGCGGAACGCCTGGCCCTGGTAGTTCCGCTACTGCTTCGTTGTGTAAGTTACCACATTCGTCTTCCTTCCACATGTCAAAAACATACAGGGCAAGGCCTTTTGATCAGATTTGCTCTATCCTGTGTGCGTGTGTAGTGTGTGCTTGTATGGTGATTTTAAATTCCTTTGGAGGAATGGACTGATGTGAATGATTCTGTGTACTCTATAGTGCACTCCATTATATATGTAATATAGTTACTGATGGTGAGTGTGGCACTACCTGTTTTCAACAAAAAAAGTACTGACAGAGTTACTTGTACAGTTAAATGGTAGACTTTAAATGCACAACAAGAGACATGCAAACTTAAATAACAAAATATATTTTATTATAAACATGTTAAAAACATATGTATTAAAAGACTTTGAATTGGTCAGAGGAATTAATCCTCTACACATGTTATTTCCCCTTAAATGATGCAGGGCATAAATGATAAAGGACCACAAGCAAAACATATGACCGTATTAATCTAAATGATCTTGTCCAGTTTCCAATGATCAACGCATTTCACTTGCATTTTGGCTTCTTCAGGACTGTATACATTTGGGTGCCTTGAATTATAGGATGGGTGCAATCTGATATATCTGGGCGATAATTTTGCAAGTAATTTATTATATACATAAGGATGGGCTACACTGTATACTCATTTGGGATGTATTTGATACATATAGATTGTTTGCTAAATGCTTCTGTTTGCCTATTTTGTACAGTGTCTTGAAAAAGTATTCATACCCCTTGACATTTTCCAAATTTTGTCATATTACAACCAAAAACTTAAATGTATTTTATTTTATATACCAACACAATGTGGCACACAATTGTTAAGTGGAAGTAAAATGATGGTTTTTAAAATGTTTTACAAATAAATATGTGAAAAGTAGGGCATGCATTTGCAATTAGACCCCGAGTCACTACTTTGTAGAACCACCTTTCACTGTAATTACAGCTGAAAGTCTTTTTGGGTATGTCTCTATCAGCATTGCACAACTCGAAAGTGACATTTTTGCCCATTCTTCTTTGCAAAATAGCTCAAGCTCTGTCAGATTGAATGGGGACAGCATTTTTCAAGTCTTGCCACAGATTCTCAATTGGATTTAGGTCTGGACCTTGACTGGGCCATTCTAACACATGAAAATGCTTAAATCTAAAACATTCCATTGTAGCTCTGGCTGTATGCTTAGGGTTGTTGTCCTGCTGGAAGGTGAACCGCCGCTCCAGTCTCAAGTCTCTTGCAGACTCTAACAGGTTTTCTTCTAAGATTGCCCTGTATTTGGCTCCATCCATCTTCCCATCAACTCTGACCAGCTTCCGTGTCCCTGCTGAAGAAAAGCCTCCCCACAAGATGATGCCACCATGTTTCACAGTGGGGATGTATGTTCGGGTGATGTGCAGTGTCCCCCACATGGCTTCTCCCAAACTACAAACGGGACTTCTTATGGCTTTCTTTCAACAATGGCTTTCTTCTTGCCACTCTTCCACAAGGGCCAGATTTGTGGAGTGCACGACTAATAGTTGTCATGTGGACAGATTCTCCCACCTGAGCTCTGGCTCTCTGCAGCTTCTCCAGAGTTACCATGGGCCTCATGGCTGCTTCTCTGATTAATGCTCTTCCTTGCCCGACCTGTGAGTTTAGGTGGACAGCCATGTCTTGGTAGGTTTGCAGTTGTGCCATACTCCATTTTCGGATTATGGAATGCTCTGTAAAATGTTCAAAGCTTGAGATAATTTTTTATTACTTAACCCTGCTTTAACTTCTGCACAACTTTATCCCTGATCTGTCTGGTGTGTTGTGTGTTTTTCATGATGCTGTTTGTTCACTAAGGTCTTCTAAAAACCCTTATAAGGTCTTCACAGAACACCTGTATTTATACTGAGACTAAATTATACACATTTTCTTTATCGTACATCACGGGACACAGAGCCTAGTAATTACTAAGTGGGTTATATTCCACCTTCAGGTGCTGGACACTGGTGTAATCAATTAGACAGGACATTTCCTCCCTATATAACCCTTCCCATACTGGAAGCACCTCTGTTTTTTCATGGTGAATACAAATGCACACGTTCCACATATTTATTTGTAAAAACAAATTGAAAACAATTTATAATTTTCCTTCCACTTCACAATTATATGCCACTTTGTTTTGGTCTATCACATAAAATCCCAATAAAATACATTTATGTTTTTGGTTGTAACATGAAAAAAATTCAAGGGGGTATTTTTTCAAGGCACTGTATATCGTAGGTCTTTTTTCTGCATGCCCTACATTTCTATTACCCTCTGTGTTTGGTTACATTTATGTCCTTTATCATTTGACTGGAAATAATATGTGTAGAGGAAGTATTCCTCTTTCTAACTATTGCTACGTCTTTTGATGCATATGTTTTTAACATGTTTATAGTAAATTCAATTTTTTTTTATATAAGTTTGTATGTCACTTGTGCCTTTGAAGTCCACCATTTTAACCATACTTGTTGGTACTTTTTTTGTTAGTGTCTATTTGATGAGGTACTCGTTAAAAGCTATTCTTTCTGAATACCTATTTTCAACAAAGATTCCACTTTGATTCTGTGCAAAGAGCAGACTTCCAGATATGAGTGATCAGCTTTCTAGAACACATAAGAATTCTGTGCTTTGTCTAGCTGTTCATAGGTCACATGGGTCTCAGTCCTTTTCTCCAGTGTTGTATTTAGAGTTGCTTTTATTGTTGGATCATTTTACTACTGGATGTAGCAGAGAAGCACAATTTGCCTCCTCATAAATGTGTCCCCTTCTTGATTTTAACTTTGTAAGTCCCAAGCACACACATTTGGGGAGATTTACTAAAACTGGTGCGCATATAATCTGGTTCTGTGCATAGTAACCAATTACAATTATAATCTAGGTTTATTGTCAAAGCTTTATTGAACATGCAGACGTTAGCAGCTGATTGGTTACTATGCACAGCTGCACCAGATTGTGTGTGCACCCTTTTTAGTAAATCTCTCCTGCCCTAACTATAAGCCCTGGTTCACACTGGGCTGCGGGAGTGAAATCGCGCGATTTCAGCTGAACTCGCGCGATTTCACTCCCTCTGGCAGTTCCGATTTCGGCGCGATTTAGGAGACATTTGTGCAGGGTTCTGCACAGATGTCAATGTAAATCGCGTCCTGAAATCGCAAAAAGTAGTACAGGAACTACTTTTTGAAATCGGTGCAGCGCCGCAGATGCGGAGTCGCACCGATTAGGACGGTGTCATTGCCGGCAATTGCCGCCGATTTGAGATGCGATTTCACATGTGAAATCGCATCTCAAATCGAACTAAATCGTACCCAGTGTGAACCTGGGCTAAACTTTATTTATCTTCCAAACTACAATTTCAAAATAGCACTGGCCACCTTTGTTTACGTCATTACATTTTCTAGTGGACTGTTCCTTAAATCAGAAGTTATAGATTACATTTTTTTCCAGCAGTCTGTTAAATGTTTTTAGGCTTGTCAATCTTGCTTTGAGCTTATTCACATAGTCCTCTCTGCTCTACCAGGTGTGTAATTTCTATACATGACAATCAGTGTTTGCATACTTGCATAGAGCACCATTATTCAGATTCAATTTTAACTAGTGAGTGAATCTCATTCTTTTTAATACATTGCTAAACCTAGATGGAGGTGCCCTCTTATATGTTCTTTTTTGTATTACTGTATTTGCTGGCGTATAAGACTAACTTTTACACTTAAAAACACTGGCCAAGTGCTCAGATGCATGCTGGATGTGCGGGAATACTGTATGTAGCTTCGATCCCAGCTGTATCTGGCTCCCTCTCAGTCAGTGACCTTTGATCGCTCAGTTTTCAGGCTTCAGGCCCCTTTTCGCACTGCCGCGACTTGAAAGTTGCGTGATTTTGATGCAATTTCAGGGAATGCCTGTGTAAATCTGAGGTCTATGGACCTTTAACTTGCATCAAAGTTGGACCAAAGTAGTACAGGGACTACTTTGAAATCTGTGCGACTTGAAGTCACACAGATATGAATGATACTTATTGGAAATCATGGGGTACGGCTTGTCATGCTACTTTGGCAGCAAGTGTAAAAATGGGCCTCAGTGAGCAGAGAGCCAGTGGCTGTCTGTCACTGGCTCTTTGCACTGCTCCTCCAGTGCTCACAGGAGCGCAGGTCTGTGGGAGGGGTTGAAGAATCCGGCTCAGACTCCTAGAGGCTCACTTAAGAGGCTTAGATAGCTTCCGATCCAGGCATCTTGGTGAATCCCGACTGTTGAGATCTTTCCAGAGCCTGACCGACTGATCCAACAACAGGCTTTAGCTCGCTGCCACCTCAAACAGGTCACAGGACTGCAAAACAAAGTGCACTCCTGTAATCCATAGGAGACGTAGACACAAAATTGTTTTGGTCATACTTGTAAAAAAAATCTTTTTTGTGACTACACAAAGATAAGGTTGTTTTGAGGCCCAAGACCTGTTTTCTCCCAAGGTGGTGGTTTATTTCTTGTACTTTAACTAGGACATTGTTCTACCATTTTTCTGTCCTTATCACAAGCGTCATAAGAAGATTTCACTCCATTGCCCCAATATGGTAAATGCAGATTGCATTCATCTTTCTGACTTCTGAAGAACCCTGTAGGGGACAGACAACCTGCTTCACATTCCACAATCTACAGGTGGATTTTACAGCTACTTGCTCGAGGACCTCAAAGGCAAGGTTCCACCTCTCCCTGTCAAAGTGCACTCCATCAAATCAGTAAGGGGTTCATGAGTTTTTCTGTGTCAGGCATCAGTTTCTCAGTTTCGCAAAGCTTCTACCTGGTCTTGTGTTCACAAATTGTTAGCATTTACCAGGTAAATGCTGGTACTTCAGGCTTTAGCTGGTGCCATGTAAGCGTTGTTGAGCTAATTCTGTTTAGCTACTTTTGTTAACCTGTTATGGGCTTTTTTTGTTGCTGTGTTACCCACCCCCTTAGTTTTTCTGCTTTTGACAAGCATAATGTACCTGAATATTAATAATCGTGGGATTAATTAAAGAGGAACTGCAGACTGCTCACATAATTTGTAATAAAGACATATTTGCCATTCTGAAGCTTCCCTCCAACCACTTTGAATATTATATCATATATACTATGATTCTGTACTTGCCAAATATGCTGCAGAAATCTCCCTCCACTGAGTCTGGCTGCAACCATTTTAACTGTGGGCAGCTGAAGCTGCTGCCTGTTCACTTTCTGGATTTACACAGGAGGCACACCTGCAGCTCTCATTGGCCCTTTTATGACTCATCCCCCCTCCCTTCCTGGCAAACTCTCACAAGAGTGAGAGAGCTGTGAATGATGTCATTAGCCTAGGCTTTTTACCAGACAAGAAACAGGAAGTGGGCTGTATAAGGTATTTACTGGCAGAACAAATTGGTTTGCTATCCAAAGTTAAAACAACAAGGGCAGAAGATTTAATAGATGGAAAGTTGAAAAAATTACTGAAGATCCTCTTTTGCTTCCACTTTTCCCCTGGCCTATAAACAGTTGCTGTTTACCCAGAGAGGAATACTACACTTGCATTTTTTGCCTGTGAACAAATTATTTGTTTATAGATTTTTTTCAAATAGTTATTTAAAATGTTTTCCTTGTATTTTTTCACCATGGTATTCAGTGCTACTCTTTATTGCATAAAAATGTATGTATGTATGAAAACAAAAAAAAGAGAGCAAATGATAACTAATAAACTTTAATTATATAAGTGTGTATTTATATCTATGTATATAGACTTTATAATATATGTGGGGTGACCGTTCACGTTACATGTATGTATGCTCTTTACATAATGTCATTATCAAAATTATATCTTTCAATTTTCAGAGAAAATATTTAAAAGTATGCAAAAGATGTATTATTGTTACACTTTAAGTAGTTGGTAAATGGCCAAGAAATTATTTCCTTACAAAGTGATTTTATTTTCTTTTCCCATTTATTTTGTTTAATTGAATTAAATATTACCAAGAGAGGCGTGCAACCAGCAATTTACATTGGATAGAAGTGGATATATCCTAGCAATTAAACGGGAAAGTCATTGGTCTACATTTAGGCTTGGAGATTTGGATGTTTCATAATGGTTGAATGCCTTTTCAAATCAGGGATATTGCATAGAAATTAGGAGGGATATTTTTTTTTTTTTTATAGATGTGTTGGTCTATCTCAGTGCTGTTTATTCTTTATAAAACACTGTGCCTTTTGATTAGTACCATAATGTATGGTAAATATGCTTTTTGTCTTTGTTTTTAGTCTCCTGCTGAACAGGCCAAAGCAACGCTGCAGATGGTTCTCCAAGCTGCTGGTGAGTGATGGTAGATGAAGGTTTGCGTTTGTGAGACTGAAATAATTACCGAGCAGAAACTACACTGTGGAACATACCTCATTATAAGGCGGTATTATGTACTGGCAGTGCTGCAAAGTCTATTTCTATCATTATTTTAAAGAGGAAAGGAACTAATTTAAAAGAACAATGACAACAAAAAGTATAGAATTATTTGCATTCTTTCTGGTACAGCAATTATGGGACGAGGTTAGCAAATGCGCATCCCTCTAAAGGGCATGTAAAGTGATTTTTGAACCTCTAGCAAACAGAAGATCGTTTTTACAATTAGAAGCAGCCAGTGTGCTGCCTAAGGTTACACAGAGCTGATCAACAGAAGGTATTCAGAGGACATTAGGTGGTTTAGTTATTACCATTTAGTCTGAAGCAAGCAGTACCTAAAGCAACATATGTAGTTGTCTAGTAAACCCCAGTTAGCATCCAGATGTAAAACACATGTATTAAGTTACAGTGACCAAACCTCTAATAGCTTAATTGAATATCAATAGCTCTGTCATTTGTGTGTGTGTTTGCATATGTCTAGATGTATATTATAATACACCCATTAAATACATGTTTTATAAAAGCAGCCCTCCATAGAGTGCTTAGTAAGTTATATTTGCATAAACAGTATGTTCTGAAACTGTTAACCAAAAATATATGAATTCCAGTGGGAGTATCTAAATGCTATGCCAACTCACAATGACGTGTGGTCACTGCAACCAAAAACCTAATCATAATCCTCCAAGACGGACCATGGTATAGACACCTTGGTCCATGAACGAAGTTGCTCAAAGTGACACACCTAGCTTAATTTACAAAAGTATTTATTAGATTTTACCCAATTGACAAAATGTCACAATTCAATGAAAACTTTTCCAATACCCTTCACTTCAACCTTCAAACAGTAGTCAGCATTGTCTCAGTCACATGGAAGAAGGCCCTGACATCACAGAGACCCTACATGTGGCTAGGCACAATAATATCCTTTATTTTACATAAAATCCAACAACGCCAAACAAATATTTTACAGTGGCATACCTCTGTAGTTGCCGCCAAGATGTTATCAGCGAGGTATAAATTGTGCACATTTGACAAATTACAGTACATGGATGCTATAAAGCAAAAATTTGTATACTTTCCATCAAAAAAGTCAAGCAAATGCTTAGGCCAATTTCACACTAGGGCAACAGTAAATCACCGCTTTTTTTAGTGGTGCTTTATCATAATTTTTGCTGTGCTATTCAGGCCCGCTAGCGGGGCGGTTTTACCCCCGCTAGCGGCCGAGAAAGGGCTATAGTCGCAGTGCCCTATTGATTTCAGTGGGCAGGAGTGGTGGAGGAGCGGTATACAACACCAAAGATGCTGCTAGCAGGATTTTTTACCGTCCTGCTAGCACAGTGCTCCAGTGTGAAAGCCCCCGAGGCTTTTACACTGGAGAGACAGCAGCAGCTGTTTCAGGTCGGTTTTTAGGCACTATTTTTAGCGTACTAGCGCCTGCAAACTGACCCAGTGTGAAAGGAGTCTTATATACTCATGTGTTCAACACTAGTAGTTGAATCAGACATGCAGTTCCGTTTTCATAATCCAAAGGCAATGTGTAAAAACAAAGGTACCGTATTTTTCGGACTATAAGACGCACTTTTTTTCCCCAAAAACATGAGGGAAAATGTCTCTGCGTCTTATAGTCCGAATACTAAATGGCCACCCCCCGATTCCGCCATTTAACATACCGGGCCGGTGGTCAGAGAGCACGTCTGCACAGGGCAGGCAGCCGGCGCCATCAGCTTGGGCTCGCGGGGGTCAGACTGGTCCATCTTTTTCCCAGCAGCACTCCTGCACGTCTCACACAGCAAGGACGGGGGCAGTCCTTGTAGAATTAGCCCAGGAAGCATTGCAGCAGCTCCAGTGCGTGGAGACACTCCCACACACGTCACTAAGTGTTGCTCCGAGCACTCGGCCTGTGTTCTGTCATATTTTCCTACGACGTTAACTGCTTCCGCTTCCACGAGAACATCAATCAATCGTCTTACTTCACACTGCGCCTGCACAGCCTATCTTTAACACGCTATCCCCTGAATACATTACCATAAAAACCGGTAAATAGAGGTACATTAAAAACACTCGCCGCTGCACTGCTCCTGTCACCTAAAAAAATCAAAACAAAGCATACAAAGCAATGCACAGTACACCAAGTAATGCACATTAAACAAACCAATCCACATGTTTAATTAGACGCTATACAATGCACATATTTTATCAGATGCTTATGATATACAAAATATGCACCATTTAGTACACCATTTGGGTCAGAATATTTTTTTTCTCATTTTCCTCCTCTAAAACCTAGGTGCGTCTTATGGTGAGGTGCGTCTTATGGTCCAAAAAATACGGTATTTTAAATTGCTGAGCTTGATAATCGGCTAAAGTAGAGGGAGGAAGAAGACCTGGAGGTGCATAGAACCAAACACACATTAAGCCAATATATAACAGAGAGAAATGCAGTTCATATGCATTCAGGCAGATATATTTAGCAAGAAGGTGAATGCTCTGTATACACCATACCATCCAGCGAGTAAACCTAATAGTGCCATCCCACTTCAATAGTCTTGCCACTCATCTCACAATGTGCTGAAATCATGTACTCCTCCGAGATATTGAACCTCTTTCACCAGCTATGATGTTAATATCTCTAGTATTAAACAGCCTTCCAGCTCATGGACACCTTGATGTTCAAAACCCCAAGAACATCAAGGGAAGTGGTCAGCATGACATCATCATGTGCAGATGTCTACACATTTTGCTATAGTAGTGTAATGCAGCTTCGTCAGGAGGGTTGTCTATGTGATTGAGAAAACGTTTTCTTTTTAATAGGTGGGGTGAAGGATATTGGTATAGTTTTCACTAAATTGTGACATTTTGTCTTTTGGGTAAAATGTAAGATACACTGTACTCTTGTAAATAAAGCCACATGTGTCATTTTGAGCAACTTGAACATTGCTTGGTGCCTATACCATGGTCCAACTTGGTTTATGTTCTGAACCCGCTACTTCAGGACCTGCTCTCTTAATATTTTTATATTCAAAGTTTCCAACCATTTGTTTAAAACCTACCCACATACACTGTTGGTGACTTCCAGGTAAAGCCACACTTTGAGTTTACGGTATATTTCTTATAGTTCAGAGGTATGTGAATTTTCCTAGAATTTACTCTCCTAAAGCTGGGCAATTTAATTCAGAGAGCCAGTGTCTGTTCCCTTGCAGTGTTTGCATCCATGTCAATCTAACCAGCAATTTAACCACCTGTTGGCAGTCATCCCATTTCAAATGCATTGATTTTCTGGTGCTAGGCTATCCTCATTGCAAGCTTTTGACTTGGGACTTGCATGCTGTCAGCACAGAGGTTCCTGGTGCAGAAGACAGTTTGTATTCAACAGGGTAGGGGTTAATTAGTGTTAGGATTTGTGTTAGTGTTATGTTTAATATGTCAGTGTTTAGGGGTTAAGGTGTTCCTAAACCCACAATAGTAAAATCAGTCTGTATATGCAGTAAAGCATGCTTGTTGTGCTCACTGTGGAACCAAAGGGGTTAATTCTGCACATTGTGTATAAAAGACTGTTATATCCTCCCCTTCTATTACTGTCCCCAATCTATCTGTTGGTAGACCAGCCTTGGAGGCACTCTGCACATGCTCAGTTTGGTGTTTATTGCTAGAGAGTGTTTTTTTTTTGGGGGGGGGAGGGTGCATGTGATCAGCACTGTCCAGACAGAAAGTCAGGGGTCATGCAGCCTCATAGGACAGTCAGAGGAAAATGAAAACTCCACCTACAAGCTTTAACCAGTGCTTGGTCAGACAACGATAGAAGTCACAATACTGCTGATGGTAAAAGGTATTTAGCAATTTATATTTACTAAAATGATTGCACTTCCATGTTCTGTGTACTGTGGGAGACCAGATATAGGGAATGCAGAGTCCTGGGTTTAGTAACACTTTAAAGTGACATTAAACAACCTTATTCTCTAAAAATCAATCCATACACATTCAATACTTAATGGTCCTGTAATCTATGTTTCATGAAATTTCTTCTAACTGTATTTTTCTGCCTCTTTGTAATGTTCTTCATGAGCTATCAAACCTCTCCTTTTCCCATATCATCCATTCCTTTGGAACAAGCAATGCATGTTGTAGTCATACTCTATGCACACTACACGTCCAATAGTCCCTGGTCCAGCATGGTAGTGAGCAAGACATCATGGAAAATGAATGTAGCCACTCTCTAATGGGAAGTCAGTTCACAGCAGCAGGAAAAAACAAAAAAGGAATTTGGAAGAGGCGCAGAGTAATAGAAGGTATTTTTTAATTTAAGAATACATACTTTAATAGAATTACATTTTTTGAAACCAGAGTTTGTCACTTTAAGTGCTAAACAACCACTATGGTGCCCACATATCTTGTAATTGGATCACCAAGCTGCTCTGAAGGGTGAAGGAGCCAGATTGCACAGAGCAGTTAAGTATGAGATGTTTCTTTAAAAAAAAAACATATCTATATAGATATATCTATATAATATATATAGTTTTACAATCACTTTAAAGGGACATATACTGTACAATACTTTTTTTGAATGCTTGTATTGCAGTGGTATTCTAATGTGATAATATAGTTCTAATTAAAAAAAAAATCCCATAGTAACATCAGAATTTGATATTCAAAATGCTATCTGTTTAGCTGGCTGGCATGTGTTGTGCACTTAGAAACGGCCTTCTGCACACCACTACTGTAGTATTTTTTTTAAAGTTTTGCTAAACCCAAAACGAAAACGCATTCAATATGCATATATGTAAACCGCGGCTGAGACATGACATTCGGACAGCAGAAGCGCTGGCAAGTGCTCTACAGTTACACCACCAGGGCGCAGGCAGGTCATCTGGGCGTTGTGTAAAAAATAAATGCATCCTAGTGCAATGATTGATTTTATGTTTGCTGGCCTACCACTTCACCACCAGGGCAGAGGAACAGCAATTAATTATATTATTATAATTTTTCATTAGTCTAAAAAAAAAGTCACATAACACAAAAGATAGGTATCGGTATTCGCACTCTGTCTTCAAAAACTGATATCAGTGTATCCCTACTGATTTCTCATACGTGTAGGCCCCATTAGTGATTGCCAAATCTGTTACAGTGTAGACTTCCCATTCCATAGATATGGTCACACACAGTTACAACCAAATTTTGCAAATTTGAGCCAAATGTTAGATTTGCAACTACATAAAAAAAAAAAAGTTTCCTTTTAGTCACAAGGGGGGAAGAGCAGTGTTAACTGACAGGGTTTCCCCAGCTTTTGTAATGATTTGGCATGGGTTAGGATTACTATTACAGTACTTTGTATGCGCCTCTTAGATCTTGCACTAGCTTGCCTAATACAATTTCCACCCGTGTTTCATAGATTCCTTTACTTAATGATGAGAAGGCGAGCTGCCTTTAAATGCAGTGGACCTGATCTACTGTGCATAAATTGTGCCAAATATAAAATAGAAATCTATTGTACAGTACATATCCAATCCATTACCATTATTTAACTCTTTGGATCTTCTTAAATGACATTGCATATGTATAGTATACAAATTTTAATGCTCTTTGTGTCCCATCCCCTTCCCCCCAACCCTATTGTGGCAGCAGTGGATGGTGTGGACAAGTGAAGGCATAGCATGTTCGTAATGTCTATTCAACCTTATTGTTATGCATGTGTGTCTTAAGGTATACAAAAAAGATAGTGCCTTCGATCACATGAGTTTCATGTTGGTAATAGTAATAAACCTTTTTTACTCAGAATAAAGTTGCCACCATAATTTCCAATAGAAGAATTTAAAAGAATTTATTGGTATTTTATGTATAGCGTCAGTGTGTTTGGGGTTCAGCACATGTTGATACTGTTTTAGTTCAACAAATCTTACAAATTATAATGATGATAACCTTCCTATAATTTCATGTTACATATTCTGTTGGGCCCATAATGGAGATTTTCATGTGAAAACGTATTTACTGCAACTTTAAGGTAGTTAATTGGGCATCTAGCTTGCATTGACCTCTGGCCATGAAAGATTTAAGTATCTAAATGTATTAGGATCGGCATCTTAATTCCCTGTACAGCAGCACTCACACTGGGAGAAAGAGGGGCAACACTGTAAGACAGTCCCGACTCTCTTGCTTTGTATGTGCTTACAAGAGGGAAAAGCATAGATATGACCTTTATCAGTGTTTGGCTGCCCTTTAGACCCCATCATAGGCAGCTCCTATATCTAAAATTGTTTAAAGCCCACCTTCATCCCAACTAAAGTTTTCACTAGAGTAGAAAACTCTTTTTGCCGATGTAGTTAAGGTCTTGCATGATGGGACTCGGGGCGCTGGACGGTTGCTCTTCTATTTCTCCCTTTCCCCTCTTCACTTTTCTCTTTACCCCTCTATTTTTCCCTCAAAAGTTCTCAAACACTGGTCTTTATGTTGAGGTGATAGTATCAGCTGAATAATGGGCTTATGTTTCTGGGCCTGGGGACTCTTGGCCAGTTGGGCTTGAGGTTCCTAGGATAAGAAATGGTTGTTTTGTTATTAACAATTTTGTTGCAGTGTGGTTTAAAGGGTCACTAAAGGAATTTTTTTTTAGCTAAATAGCTTCCGTTACCCTAATGCAGTCCTGCTTTCATGTCCTCATTGTTCGTTTTTGCTCTGATGTTGCTGTAATTCTTCTGTTCTGCACACTTCTTGGTTGTCTGTTTCCTTATGAAAAAAGTACTGGGAGCTTCCTCTGTTCCACTGCCCTGTATTGGCTCTGTGTCTCTGTACTTCACAGAAGCATGAAACTAGATGAAAAACAAAACTGAAACTGCAGGCACATTATATGATTGATTTTTATCTATTTTTAATAATTTTTAAAAGGAATCAGTTAACTATTATATCTCTATACCCTGTAAACAGTCATTTCAGCAAAAACATTTTTTTCCTTTACAACTCCTTTAAGCCCTAGGGCTCTTCTGATACTGTCGATAAGGCTGGTTGACACTGTGTTACATTCCATGACTGATGTATGGGTCCTTGATCAAGTTCAATATTGTATGATAACATGCTGAGATACTTTTGTACTGTTTGTAAAAAAAAAATAATTCAATAAACATAATTGAAACTAAATGTTGTCTGTGCCCACAAAGAAATAGCTTCTCTCTTCCTTAATGGGACACAGAAATAATATCTTAACAGTGGATCTAAATCTACCCTCCTCTACCCAAATATTTATTGTTCTTGCTATCCTTGGTTTCCCCCTGCTTCTTGTTCTGACACCTGTCAAATAAGGTAAGACACTGGGACAAAGTTCACAGCTGTCCCCACCCTTGCCTGTTCCTTTTAAAACTAAAATAAAGTATTGTTTGGAGCAAGGCTTTAACACAGGGAAATCAAGGACCATGGGTAAGCCATGTGATAGGAGATTCTGGATCACTGGTTTGGCTGAGCAGAATTATCAATCTTTTGGCATGTAACACAATTTACATACTTGAATTTCATGTGGAATTCATAATTATTCATTTGAGTTTGACTTTACTCTTATGTCTAATATGTTCTAGAAACATTTAGACATATAATTCTACTCTTTTCTGCAAGGAAACTTAACATGTAATGTTCATTGTCATCTGTTCACGTCTGTTGCATATTCAAATTCTCTCTCTTTATGCCTTAAAATATTTTAGCATGGAATTTTTTTTTCTCCTCCTTTCTAGCTCTAGTGTATGTATTGATACCGCTTGCAAATATTCACATCTTTTCCAATAAAGTTTCCAAACAACGTTATATTTCACATTTTCAAATATATGCATTATTCTCCATATCTTTAATATGCCTTTGAAGCGTATAATTATAAAATAGATGTGACAGCCCGGCCCTCAAAAAGAACAATTTGTTTATTTTCCTCTCAGCTGTCACCCCTCATTTCTTTAATTTAACACCTTGAAATGTATTACAGATAGAATGAGATCTACCTCATTTTGGCCTGGGTGCTCTGGATTTTGAAAGATGGTTAAAAATATTTTTGACACCTAAACACATAAAAGAAAACAGAAGTTGGGCTCATGATGATGCATTTTGTAATAATAGCATCTCCTGAAGCATAGCAGAGACACGAAACTTGTTTTCCCATCATCCTATGTGTTATCTGAATTTCTTTTGTGTTATTTGTTTCATTCAGCCATGAAGTGGATTAACCCTGTATAATGTGTCACTTATCTCTTGATTTTGCGTCTTTTGAAGCTGAATTTAGGTAGCCTGTTCTCAGCAGGAAGGCCAGCAGGCTTAAGGTTCTTTAACTTGATCACTAGTGTAACCAGTGGCATTGGCTTGGTTAGTATGTTATTTGTGAATTTGCAAAAGCAGTTAGTTCAAATAGAAGTCTGAAGTTAGGCATTAACAATATTTAGGCCTGATGAAATGCTGATACAGTCTATTTTCTTAAAGTCTAATGGAACTATATGCCTATATGCTGCTGCACACCTCGATTGGTTAGCCTAAAGCCTAGCACAAGGTCATGTACCCTAGCAACAGGACTCTGGTTAACCAAAATTCCCAATGTACAGCAATTGTGTGCTTACAGCATCATCAAGCATGCCTTTTCTGCTGGTCATGAGGCAACTGTGCACTCAATGACCACTCCAGCTATTGAGGAGCAATGCAGATAAATGGGATCATTGCCCTGAGTGTAGTAAAAAAAAATACTAATAATAATTGGGCTTATATTTTAAAAGCCGAGACCCAACTATTTGAATCATGCTGTGCAAATAGTTTTACCAGGGTTTTTTTATGACATGTATAGCAAATAGCTGTTTTGTTCCAGTTTTTTACTTGCAACAAGAGTATTAGGTTAACCGACAAAGCCGTCTGATGTGCCTACACACCATCGAAAAAAAAAACTGATAGTGTCAGAACGCGGTGACGTAAAACACACAACGTGCTGAAAAAAAACAAGTTCAATGCTTCCAAGCATGCATCGACTTGATTCTGAGCATGTGCAGCCTTTTGACCGATGCCTTTGCATACTAACGATCGGTTTTGACCCATCAGTCAGGCGTCCATCGGTTCAATTTTAAAGCAAGTTCTCTGTTTTTGGACCGAAGGACAACTGACCGATGGGGGCTACACACGATCGGTTGGGACCGATGAAACTAAACTTCAGTCCGTTTTTTTATCAGTTTTGACTGATCGTGTGTGCGCAGCCTTAGACTCCACTGATACCAGCATTATTGCATAGCTTTTGTACACAGCTAACCATATTTTATACTGTGATTTTTCATATTAGAAAATCCCTCGGAAATTCAGCTTAAAGTGTTAGCAAATTTTAAGAGCCCCTATTTGCTACACTTTTTTTTTTATCACAAGCATCCCTTTAGTAGGCATTTGAAGTTTAGAACATAACAATTTATAATTTTGTTACAATGTATAGTATATTGTTCAGCATACCTTGTACATATAAAATAGCATAGCAGTTGCATTAGTGTTAAATTTGGGGAAAAGCACTCTAATTCAATACACTCAGGAAGAACTACAGTTATTTTATCAAAATATTAGATATTTGAATCTCTCAGGATAACAAATATGTTTTATAATGCGTATTTGCCATGTCTGCGTTGAGGTAACGGAGTGGTAGATAATAGTCCAGGTACAAAAAAAGTTTACTGTGTCAATTACAGTACATTACTGCTCAATGTCAGATTGACCAAGTTTTCTCAAATGTGGTAAGGCATTGCCTATTTGTGTAGGTTTGTATAGAGGAAGTGACGCCTTCATGGTTGTCTTCCACTTAGCCACAGTAGGTGGATGTGGAGATTTTTAACAACATTCTGATGTAAAAAGTAACGAAGAAAACTAAAAGTTTGGTTTGTCTCAGTAGAAAAAAAGTCATTAAGAATAGGTAAAGCTATAGCTGGGTAAGTAGGCTTTTTTTACCCTTCATTATTTTCATGTTTTAAATATTTGGCAGTGTATAACAGTAAATAATTTCTACTGTTGTCAACCTACAGACTGTTGCCTTAAAACACCTCTGAGTGGACCTCACAAATACAGGGTTACATTTTCTATGACTGCTGACTATATTGTCTGCTGACTGACTTTTCTATGCGTGTGAGCTAACATAGCTTAATTGGAGATGCACGCTAGGGTTTGATCCATTTAAAACAGTGGTCAAAGGCACAGCCACAAAATGCTGCTTGCTTACTCAGATCTCCTAATATTTATATACAAGAATAGGCTCTTCTGCTTAGGCTAACAATATCACAGCTACTTCCCATGTCTGAGCAGATGTTAAGCAAGCTGTAGCTGAATGTAAATTTTGAGAGGGTGGCATGATTTAAGCTCATTTGAAGTGGGCTAGTGTCCCTGCTTCGCTCATAATTCAGCATCCCTGGGGGGAATTTTCTACTATACCTCTTTATTTTGGCTCTTTATATGGACTCTCTCAAGTCTGTATAAAGCAGATCATCCCTAGACTAAATCTCTTCAGCCTTTGTTATTGGGCTCTGTAGACCTGTAATTAGGCCTCCTGGCAGGCCTTGCAGGCCGGTTAATGGTCATATGGAGTTTCTATGAAGCAGACTGGCTTTGAATAAATCCTGGTAGGGATGGGTTTATGGGTCACTTCCTATCTGGACCTAACTTTGTCTGTGTGCCCTACGGGCTAAGTTCCCTTGACCATGGACAGCTCAGTTTGCTTCTCAAGCTCTCCCCTGTTAATCCCTAGTGTAAACAGAGGATTTCACTGAGCTTCTGTCACTTGCCAATCCACTTGGGTGTTAGCAAAGCTGTTCACAAGACTTCATTATAGAGCACTGCTTAGAGTGTAGTGTGAGCCAGTGAATCAATTGCATACACTGTGAGTCGATGAATCAATTGCAAAAAAGTGCAGTATTGAAATTCCGATAAAAATACCACAAAATGAATTTAATTTTATAATAAGTATGATAATCATGGTCATCTTTATCTATAAAATACATCATGTAGTTATATCCTAGGATTCTAGTTGACAGTTGATGGACTGCTTTGAAATATTGCGTTTTATTAATTTTAATAAACAAAAATTTGTATTGGTAAAATTTGCCAACATGATGCAAAAACCTTCACTCCATGATTTTTAAAATGCTGGTTGCATTGGTTATTTTATAACAAATTTAAGCAAATTTTGTTGCAATTGGATTATTTTTTTTCCATTTTGGTATTTTATGTGGGAGATTTGGAATAATCTATATAATTTGAAATATATTGTTCTTTCTTCCTCAAGGCAGTGTTTGCTAGAGGGGATAATCAAATTCTGTTTGTAAAAGTTTGGTTTGTACTTTATAATAATCGTGTAGTACTAAGGCCTGTGTTAGCAAACTATGGCCTCGTGAAGAATTTACTTAGTTGTTACCTCAGCGTGCTTGTATTTATTCAGCTTCCTACAGAAGATTGCATACTATAGAAATAAAATGGAAAATGACAGATGTCTTGAAGGACCACATACGTAGAGTCTCTGATTTAAGTCTGGTGGAACTAATAGGATCATTGGTTTACTTTCTTGCTTGCCATTTTTTTTGTCCGAGTCCAGCTCAGTTAAAGAGGTTATTTTGTCTCCAGATATGCAAAATGTTCAACCCGGCAGCTGGTACTGAATATGAAACAGAGAATGACAGTAGAACATTAACCAGTATTTTAAACAGTCTGCCACATCTTTGGCACTCTGCAATGGATTTACAACTGCAGAGAGCTTAAGAACTTCTTGTATGATTAGCTGATTTTCACATTTTGTCATCAGTACATACCTTTTTGAAGAAAAAGTATTAAAGATCATCATCAACTAGTCAATTGAGATGTGTTTACAAGGTCTACCCAGTCTTGCAAACAGTTTTCTGTCTTTTTTTGATTAACTGCATGTGCATGTCATTTATCAATGTTCAATAGCGCAATAGAAATTTATATTTTGGGGAATTAAGTTTCGGCCTACTAGCTTTTAATTATTCATACCATAACACACAATATTTTCTTGACCTCTGCTGTAGGAAGTCTCATTCTCATGGAGCCTGAGATTACAGCATTCAGATGGTAGAAGCTGATACCATTTATGTGCCTACTATCTTAATCACAGTGGGATGGATTTATCAAGCTCCTTGCATTAAAGAAAGCAAGTACAGACACCATGCAAATGTGGCTGCGCCTAAATTCTTATTTCTTGAAACTCAGTTGTGACTCACATCTTTAAACCGCGCCAGGTGTGCATGAAGTCCATACAAAATAATTACTTGATAGAAGTGTTTTACTGTTTTGCTCCACCTTTTCAACAGAATTGGTACATAAACTGGTTAAGGGGCATGTTTTATTCTGGGGCAGGAAGTTCTTGAACCCGTGATTAAATTGTAATATTGGAATTTTCATTTATAATGTAAAGTCATTTTTAGTAACATGTGAAATATGTTTGCATACAACGTTACTAGTACATTTAATTATTCAAATGACATATTTGGGATAATTATCCTCTAACCTTTTTTTTTTGGGGAGTCTGTTGGGAAATCGGTTCTTGTATAAATGTGTGTATATACACGTGTAAAAAAAAAGGTTTGCAACACTGCTTCTAGACCTCTTTGGAGGGCACTGAGTTTGCTTGCACGCTTTTTTTGTTTTTGCACCTTTTTTTTTCCTCCTGTGTGGGGGAGGGGTGTTAACAAAGACAGGAATAAATAGGTTCCTTTTTTTTTTATTACATTTTTTTCCAGGACAAACTATTTCCTAAAGATAAAAATATTTGGCTTCAAATGTAGGAAAACCAAATGCCAAAAAAGGGTTCTTACTAAATCAAACCACATCAGTTTTGGAAAATCCAGTCTTGGATTCCCTTTTTTAATATATATATATATATATATATATATATATATATATATATATATATATATATATACACACATATAATTAAAAAAATACACACACAAAATATTTCAATATGCTAGACAATCTGTCCCAGCTTTTGCATGCAGTGGACGGGCATACATATTTTAATGACTAAAAATGTACACTATAGGCACATACCTACAATTATATATGTATACTATGGAAGCAAGTTGTACACACTGTTTATTCATGTTGACTTTAATAGATACTTGCAACTTTCCATTCCATGTTCTTGAAATATCTGATGGGATTTAAGTGATGGAGCAGCATATGGCATAACTGATTTTGATGCAAATGTGCCTGCTAATTATGAGAAGATGAATATTTTAGATTTCCTATTGATCTTTATCACAAGGCAGTTGTGTGACTTCTTTAACCAAATCATTAATTTTGACAGTACCTTAGTGGTGACTGAATTCAGGCAATGATGGTTCTCAAATGTGGTCCTGTTCAGCTTTCCCTTCTAATTTTGTGCTGTAGGGTGAACAGTTGCTGTTATTTAACTTCTGACCATTGGAATAACTTCACCTAAACATTGTTCATGCCAAGTTTTTAGGTTCAATAAAGGTTTTATTGCCTAGATCAGTTGAATGTTGCATGTAAATGCCACATAATGGTTTTTGCAATATTTTTTAAAATTTTACTTCACAAACATTCTTTGTGGGTTTTCACTTCTTAAAACCGATCTCTAGCCCGATATAAAAAGCAAAAGTTAATGCCGACATGTAATCCTCTTTACAGCAGAGCCCAGAAAGAGGGAGAGAGAGAAGCGAATGAGGAGCCAGTCTGGTGTGCTGCAGTGCAAGAAGCATGTTAAAGCGGAGGTCCACAGTAAAAAAAAAAAAAATAGCCAAAAAGGCTACAAAGTTTTTTTTTTATACTTACCAGAAGTGGCTGTTACTAGGCAGATTGTCCTAATCTGCCACTTCCTCGTCCACCGTGGGTCTTCTTTCTTCTCCTCCTCGCGCTGCCTCCTGGGAAATGGGGAGTGGTGTCCCAGGAGACATCTGCCCATTCACATAGCGTCACGCGACTCACGCAAACGCAGTAGGAAACCGGGCAGTGAAGCCGCAATGCTTCACTTCCTGATTCCCTCACCGAGGATGTCGGCGGGGCAGCCGAGACCCGAGTGATTGCTTCGGCTGCCGACATCGCGGGCACCCTGGACAGGTAAGTGTCCTTTATTAAAAGTCAGCAGCTACAGTGTCTGTAGCTGCTGACTTATTTTTTTTTTTTTATAGGAGTGAGAATGGCAGAGAAAAAAGCTTATCAATATGCTGCTTTTCCAGTCAGAGTAGAGGTGAGGAGTGGGCCTGTAAGTGAAAGTAAAACTGCATCACTATTTCCCTGCTAGACAGGGCTGTTTTATGGAGCAGAGCTGTGTAACTCTAAGGACTGATTGGCTAGAAATAAAAATTACACTTGGCAGGTAAAAAGGCTTGCCTTGTATTGTATATAATTCAGTTCAGCTTTAAGGTAGATCTATATCCTAACTGGATGATACCTAGTTTTCTGAAGCCCCATGTATCATAAACAATTGGCATTAAAAACCATTATTTTATGATAAACATATTATTTCATCCATTATTGCACCAGCCTTAACTGCACATCATTGCAGTTGACCAGCTTCCTGATAATAATGGCCCAACATGCCTGCACAATGTGTATCAACATGGCCATTTCATCGGGTATACCTAGATGCCATTAGGGATGAATATGACAGGGTATTAATGCAATAGCAGAGTTAGAAGACAGAGTTGGTCTGGTGCTAAGATGAACTTTGGTTTGTCTTTCTGTACATGTCCTGAAGCAACAGTATTCACATAGCTTAAAAATTCTAAACCGGATGAACTGCAAAAAACACCTGTAGGCAACTGTAAGGCCACGTACACACGATCAAATTTATCTGCTGAAACCGGTCCGACGGACCGTTTCAGCAGACAAATCCGATCGTGTGTAAGTGCGAGCAGACAGGTTTGTCCATCGGACAAATTTCAAAGCATGCTTTGAAATTTGTCCGCTACAAAATTGTCCGTACGATCTGTCCGCGCATGCGTTGAATGGATTTGACGCATGCGCGGAAGCATTTTATTTCCGGGTTTGGTGACGTCACCGCCACGTCACAGTGTTCCCTGGCCGAGGGGATTTTCATCCGATGGTGTGTACACAATGTCGGACGAAAATCCGGAGGAGACATGTCCGCTTGAAACGGTCCATCGGACATGTTTCAGCGGACAGGTCACTCGGTGTATACGCGGCCTAAGAGTTTAGCTGCATTTTACTGAACGTTTTTTTCACCTTGCACTAGTACTATATTTTTGTTTTTTCTGCTATTGGCCTAGAACCATCGCCACAATAGTTGTCTATTCATATATTGCTTGTCTTAACCACTTAAGGACTGCCGCATGACAATATACGTTGACAGCTGGGCACATACGTCCCTTTTAAGAGCCCAGACATGAGTCGGTCGCGCTCGCGACCCGGTCCGAAACTCCGTGACCACGCCAGCGGGACCCGCGGACACGATCGCAGCTGTTGGGTCGGGGTGAGATGAGTGTGAACAAACATTCCCCGTTCTTCTCTGTGGCTTGTCACTGATCGTCTGTTCCCTGTCATAGGGAGCGACGATCGTCGCGCGTCCAGCCACGCCCCCCCTACAGTTAAAAAGATCACATCGGTATACACTTCACCCTTTAGCGCCCCCTAGTGGTAACCCCTTCACTGCCATTGTAATTTTCACAGTAATCTGCACTTTTATAGCACTTTTCGCTGTGAAAATGACAATAGCCCCAAAAATTTGGCAAAAGTGTTTGCCATAATGTCGCAGTCATGAAAAAAATCGCTGATCTCTGCCATTACTAGTAAGAAAAAAAATGCCATAAAACTATCCCCTATTTTGTAAACTCTATACATTTTGCGCAAACCAATCAATAAACGCTTATTGCGATTTTTTTTTTTACCAAAAATATGTAGAAGAATACGTATCAGCCTAAACTGAGGAAAAACTTTTTTTTAGATATTTTTTGGGGATATTTATTATAGCGCAAAAAATAAAAACCACAGAGGTGATCAAATACCACCAAAAGAAAACTCTATTTGTAGGAAAAAGGGACGCCAATTGTCGGTTCAAACGACGCAGTGCCGAATCGCAAAAAGGGGCCAGGTCCTTAACTTGCACATTGGTTCGGGTCTTAACCGATTAATAGCGATACATTCTCTTGACCACTGTTGACTATATTTACTTAAAAGCATTATAGCATCTTTTCAAATTAACATAGATTGTTTACCAGACTTAAAAAAAAAAATATTAAGTAATCAGTGCTGACATTTGAGATGTGTTACCCTGTCAAGCCGGCCATAGACAGATCAAAATGTGTTGGTTCTTTCCATCAATCTGTGGGCAGGCTAGCTGATAGATTGACTTTGTACAACCAGCCTGTCAGCTTTTTTTTGTTTGATCATTGCTGGCAGCAATAGCCACCAGCAGTGATCATTGTTTTCTGGTGGCTGGGAAACCTACCACTGTCAAAATACAATAGTGCATCGGGAGCGATTCCCCATCAATACTGACGGGGAATGAAGCAATTTTCTTTCCTTCAATCCATGGTTGATGGGGGAATGAAGCAATTGTCATTCCTTCAACCCATTGAAGGAAAGAAAATTGCATAATCTGTGGCCAGCCTATGGGATTGACACGTAATTTTTTTGATGTGCAGCTTCCACAAGTTTACACGCGTTTCGATACTAGCAAGTAGTTTGCTTTCTCAGTGTTTGTCAGTCATTAAACAGTGAACATCATTTTGTATAGCATACATGAAATAGCATACATGTATGAGGTGTGGAGATGATATGGCCCAATTAATAGCTGGTGGGAAAAACCACGCTGTGCGGTGGGGGAGTCGGTATTTCCAGCTGCCAAGCAGCACCAAAGTAGTGGTGTTTAAACAAATGGGCTACTAGAAAGGTAAGTATAGAGCCTTTTTCATTACGAGTGTGCAATTCTTTAAAAATGACCATGTGTTGATAAAGTTGTTTAATAGAAGGTGGTATATTATAATCAGCGCAACTTGCTTCCACAGCTTGAACAGCACTTTTTAAAAGATTTATCCATCAAGTATCATAGAAAAAAATTGTATAAGCCTAGGTTCACATTGGAGCAATTTGTCATGCGATTTGAGAGATCAAATCACATGACAAGTCGCAGCCTATTGGCGGCAATGGCACTGTTCCAATCGGTGCGACACCAATTTTGCGGCGTCGCACCGATTTGCAAAAGTAGTTCCTGCACTACTTTTCAGGTGCACTACGATTTCAGGTGCGATTTCTATAGACATCTGTGTATGAAGCCACACAAATGTCTATCAAGTAGCACCTGAAATCGCGCTGACCTTGCTACTTTGAAATCGCGCTACTTCAAGTAAAGTAGCACGATTTCAAAGTAGCATCAGTGTGAACCAGGGCTAAGGGCTATTTTGCCCCACACTTCACTTTCACAAAGTATTATGATCTAGTGATCATTTTGATGTTTACCAGTTTCATGCATTTTTTTCAGTTTTACCAGTTTCATGCATTTTTACAGTTAAAATTGGTCAGGTTTTGGACAGGTTTACTTTTAGCTTAAAAACTTCATGGTGCTATAATTGTAATCAAGATTATTTTATTATTTTTTGCACCCATTCATCCATAGTAATGTTAGAATTATTTTTCTTTTGTTTTGGATGCTGTAGGGAAAGGTTAAAACCTCACTCAGGTTGTGTGTGTGACTGTCTGTATTCTTAAAGCAGTCTTAAACCCGCAAGTAAACATTTTATTGTAGCTTGTCAGTTCGTACAGTGGATAAAGAAAATAATTACCCCTCTAAAAATCACATTTTGTTGCTTTGCAGCCTGAAATGAAGACAGACATAGTTATTGTTTTAACCAGCTGTATTTACTCATTTGCAACTTAAAACATCCAAGTGAAAGATATAACACCAACATGCCAGAAAAAGACAAAAACCGAACCACTGAGTAAAAAATATAGCATCAGCTGTGGTCATTTTGGTTAGCTCAGCATGAAAATAGCTTTCCTGGAGCATTCCAGTTCCTGGTAGTGCAACTGAAGCAAACAATCAACTATGAGTGGGCAAGAAATTGTAAAAAGATTTCTGGGTTAAAGAGGGAATAAACCCTCTCTTAAAAAATAAAATAAAATAAACCCTGCAAGACAAAGGGATAATGAGCTGGTATGCATAGCATACTAGTTCATTATGAATTACCTGAGAACGAATCCCCCACATCGGTCCTCGGACACATCCTCCATCGCCGCCATGATAATGACTTACGGGTATCGCTCCAGGCTGTGACTGGCCGGAGCAGCCATGATGTCACTCCCGCGCATGCAGTGATGCCATGATCGCCTTCACTAGCGGTACGCTCAGTGCACCTGCCCTGTGCCGTTGTTTACTGTGCACATGCACCATAGACATCGGTGCTGTCTTTCTTGCAAATATCCCTTTAACCGTGTAGGTTTAGGAGATATTTCTTGCACCTACAGGCAAGCCTTAATCTAGGCTTACCTGTAGGTCAAACTGGTCTGTAAGGGTTTACAATCACTATAAAGTTGTGGAGTAATTTTGCGGTGATTTGCATTTTTTTTTGGGCCAATTTGTTGTTGGGCAGATTAAAAAACACAAATTGCTGCAAAACACATTACATGCTTTTCTGCAGCTTCTCTTCGAATTCTATTGAACCAAAAAAACAAAATAGCACTATTTTGCGTTAAAAAAAGTCCTTGCCCTTTCCAAATACACAGCAGCTGAAAAAATCATGGATGTAAACGTGTCCCATGGGAAACCATGTAAATGAACTGTGGTGCGTTCCTGCAAAAAGCACCAAAAAAACACAGAGGTGTGACCCAGGCCTGAGATGTTTAGTAACATAATGGTGGTTAAAAAAACCAAAATTAGTACAAAAAGAGCAAACAATCGCTACTGTAAGGGGTTCGATTTTTACTGTTGGACAGTGAAAGTAATATTTACAGTAGCGATTTGCTCTTTTTGTACTATAAAGGGCTAATTTTAGTTTTTTTAACCCCATTATGTTACTGGCCGATTATGAAATTAAACGATTACCATTTTCGTAATCTATTAATCGATTGGTTGTCGATTAATGGATTAGTTGTTTCGGCCCTAGTTTATACGACTGCCATTTCCCTGTATGTTAACTTACAACCTTGTCGAGTGGTGCACTCAAATGATCAAGGTATAAGAAATGCATGGCTAACCAAAAAGACCACCCCTAAATAAGTACTATATCCTTATATAACACCAGATATAATGTAAAGAAACAAAACCATATTAAAACCTAAAGAGGATCTTCCCTCCTCCTGCTAGAAAATGGCAATACTATGTCCAAGCTGCCTTTCTTTTCTTTTGGTTACCTTTTCAGCCGATGTCCCAGCTCCTAACGAATGAATGAATGAAAAATGTATAAAGCGCGACACATGCGAACTGAATCGCCTCTGGGCGCTGTTTCCATTCCTTGGGTAAGGAAACCACCTGACCTCAGAAGAGATGAGTTTTAATCTTTCTCCTGAAGGCCAAGTGGTCCGACTCCAGTCGGATGGTGGTTGGAGTGCATTCCACAGCCAAGGTCCCTGGACTGCAAATCTCCGATCTCCTTTGGACTTGTATCTGGCTTTGGGTATTTGGAGTAGGTTTTGATTTGTGGATCGCAGAATGAGATTTGGGTTATGGGCTTTTATTTTTTTGCATTGGGGGGGGGGGGGGGGCGTTTCCTTGAATACACTTATGCGTTAGGCAGAGTGCCTTAAAAGTGATTCTGTCTTTTACTGGCAACCAATGAAGAGATCTCAGCGAAGGTGAGATTGATTCCCATGTTTTTTTGCCAGTCACTAATCGAGCAGCCATATTTTGAACGACTTGCAGGCGAGTGATTTGGTATTTGGGGAGTCCTAGATACAGGGCATTTGCGTTGTATTTATGATTGTGCCCACCACGACTGCAATGTCCTTTTTAGGGATAAAGGGTGCGAGTCGGCGTAGTAGGCGCAGCAGATGATGGGATTCGCTGACTACAGACCCTATTTGTGCATCCATTGTCATGTGGGAGTCGAAAATGACTCTGAGACTTTTGACTTTGGTGCTAGGGGTGATAATTTTACCCAGAATGGGTGGAGGGGTCCAAGTTAACGTGGGGTGACTTTTTCGGTTTGCGTGAAACAGGAGAAGTTCTGTTTTTAAACTTTTGAGTTTAAGATAACTGGATGTCATCCAGTTATCTATTAGAGTGAGGGATTTCTCTAGTCCAAGAGAGTGATCCTTTTTGTTGCTGATGCGGAAATACAGTTGAGTGTCGTCTGCATAGGAGTGGTAGAGTAGCTTCTGGTTGCTGATGATTTCAAAGAGGGGGTGGAGATAGATATTGAACAATACGGGTGACAAGGGAGATTCCTGAGGGACTCCGCATGATACCATATGTTTTTCAGAAGTGAAAGATCCCAGTTTCACTGTTTGTGATCGGTTTTCCAAGAAGGAGGAGAACCAGGGTAAATCACCTTCCGCGACTCTGACCACTTCAGCTAGCCTAGCTAGTAGTAGTCCGTGGTCTACAGTATCAAAGGCTGCGCTTAAGTCCAGCAGGATCAGGAGACAAGATTCTCCTTCATCTGCGGCCTCTAGAGCGTCATCCCATATTTTGAGCAGCGCCGTTTCAGTTCCGTGACCAGGACAGAAGCCTGATTGAAACGTATCGAGTAATTTTGGGGTTTCTAAATGCAGTTGCAGCTGTTGTACAACTTCTTTCTCCATTATCTTGGAGAAAACATTTAGACCTGTTATGGGCCTCCTGTTGTTTGGGTCTTTAGGGTCAAGGGTGTTTTTTTTTAGGATTGATTTTATTGTCCCTTGTTTCAGCAAGGTAGGCACCATGCCCTCCTTGAATGATTGATTTATGAGCTGCGTGATAGCTGGTGCCAGTATATCGGCACTTTCGTTCAGCAGTTTAGTGGAAATGATGTCATTGGGTGCTGTGCTGTTGCGCAGAGTCCCAATGATGTTTTTAGTGGCATTGATGGTGATAGGTTTTAGAGTGAATTTTGGTGATTGCGGCAGGTATATGATGGTATTTGGTTTGGGATTAGGGGAGGGATTAGTGATGATTCCTTTTTGCTCAATACTTTCACAGATTTTTTCAATTTTATTAATGAAATAATCCGCTGGATTCATCGTCTGCGAAACCAGCTTGAAGAGTTTACGGGGGCGGTTTAGGGCATTTGCTATGATGTTGAAGTGATTTTTTTTGTGACAGGCAGTGTAAAATCAGTTAGTGTTAGGTTCAGGATAGCCCACCCACCCCCCCTAATAAAGTTTTAACCCCCTGATCACCGCCCTAGTTAACCCTTTCACTCCCTATTGCCAGCGTCACTAAGCGATAATTTTTCTGATCGCTGTATTAGTGTCGCTGTTCCCGCTAGGTAGCTATTTTTTTTTTTTTATCGCGATTTTTCGAGACCTGCCTGCCTGCCTGGCTGGAGCTATAGCCACGCGTCCTACTCCTAGGAAACGTGCGCCGTACTGAGCTCCTGTTGCTATCCTAACTAACAAATTAGTCTAATGCCATATAGCACATGTGTAGTATTAGAATACTGTGAGATCATGTATCTTAGGTATAAGGTGTCCCTGAAGGCACTAGTGATATTGCCTTCCCAGGGTGCATCTGTGTGGCCAGTGCTATACCACAAGTGCTTTTCATGAAAGAAAGTATTGGAGGTAAATAATGTATTTTTTTTTTAAATCATTGTTACGTGATTTATCATCAGCATGCAGGGGAATGTGTGCTGATTTGAACTTTACGAAAAGGGGATAGTGGACCACTTTATCTGGCCATGCATAAACACTGTAATAAAGTCAACATTTTAGTGTGCTGGTAAAAAGTATTGTCCAACTGAGGAGATATGGTGTGTGCCATACATTCTCAATGCAGGAATTAAAGGGGTTGTACAGGTTTGTCTTATATTTTCTAAATAGGTTCCTTTAACCACTAGCCGACCAGCCGCCGTCGTTTTACGGCGGGAGGTCGGCTATCCTGGGCGAGAGCCCGTCATACTACGTCGGTACATTCGTGGCCACTAGGGGGCGCGTGTGCGCCGCCGGCGGCCCGCGCCCCCCGCTCGCCCCCGAGTCCCACACGCGTGCTTGGCGGGTATGATCGCCGCCGGGCACCCGCGATTGCTCGTTACAGAGCGGGGAACGAGAGCTATGTGTGTAAACACATAGCTCTCGTTCCTGTCAGCGGGGGAAATGCTGATTTTCTGTTCATACAATGTAGTCGCAGTACTGAAAAAAAAAACGCTGATCGCCGCCATTACTAGTAAAAAAAATAAAAATAATAAAAATGCCATAAAACTACCCCCTATTTTGTAAACGCTATAACTTTTGCGCAAACCAATAAATGCTAATTGCAGTTTTTTTTAACGAAAAATATGTAAAAGAATACATATCGGCCTAAACTGAGGAAAAAAACTTTTTTATATATATTTTTGGGGGATATTTATGACAGAAAAAAGTAAAAAATATTGCATTTTTTTCAGAATATAAAAACCGCAGAGATGATCAAAGAAAGCTCTATTTGTGGGGAAAAAAAGGACGTCAATTTTGTTTGGGAGCCACATCGCACGACCGCGCAATTGTCAGTTAAAGCGACGCAGTGCCGAATCACAAAAAGTGCTCTGGTCTTTGGACAGCAATATGGTCCGGGGCTAAAGTGGTTAAGCTAGTGCATTGTTGGTTCTCTTACCATTTCCTTTGATTTCCCTTCTAAATTTTTTTTTTCTTTGTTTGAATTTCTCACTTCCTGTTTGTCCTCGGTAAGCTTTCCACCATCATCCGAGCGGTGGAAAGTCATTTAGAACAGCTTACTGAACACCTTACTGAGGAGGAACAGGAAGTGAGAAATTCAGACAAAGAAAACAAAGACAAAAAACATTAAGAAGGGAAATTAAAGGAAAAGGTAAGTGAACCAACAATGCACTAGCTTTAAGGAACCTATTTAGAAAATAAAAAACAAACCTTTACAACCCTTTAAACAACATTGGGATATCTGTTTATACGTTAGTGAATGCCTATTCTATTATATGCATATGAACTGTGGTTTTCAATATCAAGCAGCATGTCAAATAGCATACTGCAACCTCCCGGTTGCACAATATTATGTTCCAATGGAGAACTATATTTAGAGTGAATGCAGCACTGCATCAAACCAGAAAGTAAAGGTTTCATACATACTGATATATGCATGTACATTTTCTCTCTATATATACTAGTGGATGCATGAAACTTTCTAAGAAGAGGGGGTGAGCTAAAGTTCTGTGCCTTGCTTTTATACAGATGGAACCCAAGCCATGTGTGAGATCATACAATTTTGTGTTTGTGGGCTCTTAATTCCTCAACTTGAGCTGTAAATACACATGTATGCCCTCAAGGACTACTGTCACTCATGGAACCTATGTATAGAGTTACTATGCCTACATTTGGGTTTACTACCTGAATCATAAATATAAACGTGTTCAATGTTCATAGATCACTGACAATTTGTGAAAACTGCTTTTTGATATTGAGAACTACAGTTCATGTGAATATGATTGAACAGGCAATCTCTAGCTTTGAAACGGCTATTCTTTTATTGCTTTTTTCCTGCATTATGGATGTATGGCATTGACTCCTTGTAATGAAGAATACCTTTTTGTCAACACATTTTCACACCTTGACTTTACTATGTCGTCTCTTAATCATACTATACACGGGCTCTTTAATATTTGTGAATCAGTTATATGCAGCTATCTTCAGGTGAAAGGCTACAGAGACATATATAACCCCTCCCACTCCCAGCTAGCCTAATCTCTTTGGTGTCCTTAGGTCAGGGGTCTTAAACTGGCGACCCTTCAGCTGTTGCAAAGCTACTGCCTCAGGTGATTGACCTCTTCTCTCGACTTACAGAAGCTTACTCACCTATATGATTATTCTGTCAAGATCCCTTCTGCTCAGAAGTTTGCAGTTTGGTGGCCATGGCGCATCCGGCTTTGCCACAGGCACTGTGCGCACAAGGAGCCGCGCATGCGCTGTAGCCTAATCTGGGCACACAGATTTGCATCATATGTGAATGAAGCCACACCCGTTCACTGGGACCTCGCATGCGCGGAACATCCCAGTGCACAGCCAGCTTATTTAGGCTGTGTATGCCAAGCATGCCGTGCTTCGAGAGGTCAGCTGTGGGATACAGAGTAGGCTCTGAACCAGGCATTTTCAGCGGTCCTTTTTTCCGGTCACGTGAGTCACCTGGTGTTGCTTTGCAGGCTAAGGTGCTTAGCAGTATTGTCACATAGGGGCTATGCAAATTCTAAACCCAGGTACTTCCCTTTTGTGTCTTGCAATGTCTTCAAAAAAAGAGGAGTGCGGTTAACACTACAGGGAAAGGCACACCTATGTCGTCAGTAGCTCTCTAGGAGCCTAGTCATATTCCTAGTGTTGTATACCCTGAGAGACCAGAGGTTTCTGGGCAATCTGAGTCGCTGCACCTGTCTGGTATTGTGCCTATAGTCAAAGCTGCTGCTTCACCCTTTATCAGTAAGGATGAACTGTCCTCAGCCCTAGCTGGGTTAGAGCACAGGATTGCTGGCATGCTTGCCTTCATCCCGCAGGGTGGCAAGAGGACGATCCTGCTGAAAGCAGAGCAGATATACCTGTGTTTTTCTGTTGATGCCTTTAAAGGATTCAATACAGTAGATTTTTCGTTTGTCTCTCTGTCTGTACACATAGGCAGACTTTTGTGGCTTAAAAACTCGATATCCGAGCTTCCTTGTAAGAAGTTATTGCCAGGGTTCCCCTTTCACGGGGAACATTTTTGTGATGATTTTGACAAATGTATACAAAAGATTTCCAGATGGAAGAGACCAGGCGTCCCTCATTTAAAATCTCAGGGACCATTTCCTCAGGTGTCTCAGCGCCAAGGCAGTTCCTCCACCAACAGGGCTCTAAAGCCAGGTGAAAGCTGCAGGGCCAGAAGAAACCCTGGGTTCAAAACTATTCTAATCCCCTCCTTTTGAGGGGACTCCCCCACTCTATCCGTTGGGGAGGGCTGCTGCACTTTGCGAACAATTGGAGAACAGTGGGTCAGGACGAGTGGGTCACCTCGACAGTATCTTGTGGTTACAAGCTGGAATTACGGAGGGTTCCCCCTCAGATTTCTAAGATTCACAGTTCCCTCGGAGCCTCCAAAGAGAAACTTATTGTTTCAGGCATTACATAATTTAGTGCATCAGGGAGTGATTGTACATGTTCCTGTACACAAAAGGGCGCAGGATTTATTCAAACCTGTTAATGGTTTAAAAACCAAACAGGCACACAACACCCATTTTGGATCGAAGATCCCTGAGTCACACTCCAGATGGGAGACTTTCTAGATTCCATCGATATCAAGGATGCGTATTTACAGTTACCTATCTTTCAACCTCATCAGAGGTTCCTGCGATTTGCAGTAGAGGAACATTGTTTTCAGTTTGTGGCTCTGCCCTTCGGGCTTGCTACAGCTCCCTGGGTGTACACAAAGGTCCTAGCACCAGTACTGAGTCTTTTAAGGGCCCAGGAGATCTTGGTTCCCGGGTACTTGGATGACCTCCTGCTCAGAGATCACTCACTACAGGCTCTAGAACAGAGCATAGCCGACACAGTGCTGTATTTGGAAAGCTTGGGCTGGGTAATAAATACCGAAAAGTCAGCTTCGAGTCCAGCTCAAAGTCTGAAATATTTAGGTCTGATCCTAGATACGGTCCAGGACAGGGTATTTTGCCACCTGTAAGGATCTGTGCCCTTAAGGATCATGGGCGTCCGACAAGGGGCACTAGACAACCCTCCATTCGGACCTGCATGAGTCTTCTAGGAAGGATAGTATCCTCCTTCGAGGGGAGTATTTTATGCCCAGTTTCATTCCAGGCCTATACAACAAGACATCTTGTTGGCTTGGAACAGTAGCGGGCAAGCCCTGGATGATCCCATGTGCTTGTAAGCTTGTAAGCCTAAGCTGGTGTTTGCAGAATCAGAACCTGCAAAAGGTAAGATCCAGTATCTTGGAGAGTACTGACCACAGATGTCAGTCTCTCGGGCTGGGGAGTGACCATAGAGGGTCTCACTGCTTAGGGGAGATGGTCAAGGACAGAACCTGTCCATCAACATCCTGGCGTTGTGGGCAGTACGTCTGGCCCTACGGTCCTGGACAGTGGAGCTTCAGGACTGCCCTATCCGTGTTCAGTCCGATAATGCCACTGCAGTGGCCTATATAAACCACCAGGGCGGTACCAGCAGTTGTTCAGCTCTGAAGAAAGTGAACCAAATACTAGCCTGGGCAGAGGGACATGTGCTGGTTCTATCGGCGGTCCATATCCTGGGAATAGAGAACTGGAAGGCAGATTATTTCAGCCGTCAGCAGATCTGCCCAGGAGAATGGTCCCTACATCCGAGGGTGTTTCAGGAAATGTGACAGCGTTGGGGATGGCCAGATGTCGATCTATTGCCATTCAGGTTCAGCAACAAGCTGCATCAGTTTGTCTCCTAACAAGGGATGCTCTAGCAATTGGAGCAGATTCTCTGGTAGTTCCATGGAGCCAGCACTTCATCGGTTGTTTGCTCTCCCCCTCTACCCCTCTCCTTCCACATTTGTTGCACAGGATTCAGAGAGAGGGGTTACAGCCTGGCCCAGAAAGCCCTGGTTCCCAGAGATTGTGAGATTGGCAATAGACAGGCCATGGACGCTTCAACGCCACCCTAATCTACTGTCTTAAGGTCCTATATTCCACTCCAATTTATAGTCTCTAAATTTGATGGCATGGCTATTGAAGCCAGCGTGCTGAAGGATCATGGCATCGGGACAGGTGGTGTCTACCCTAGTAAATGCTAGGTAAACAGTCACTAGGAAGATCTATCATAAGGTCTGGAAGACTTATATTGCTTGGTGTGAAGCTAGAAGATGGCATCCTTTTTTCTCTCAGCCTCCATCGGCGGAAAAGAGATGACTACATTCCTTGGACCTTTTTCTGGCCAGTCATAACTTATTTGTCTAGATCTGTGGAGATCTGAGGAGGTTTCACCAGAAGGACCCAAAAAGAGGGGCAGGCAACTTCCATTGCCAAATAGGTCTGTCAGTTGGTCATTCAGGTCTATGGTCTGAAACGTAAGGCTCCTCCCTTCAGGGTGAGAGCTCTTTCTACCAGGGGTGTAATAACCTCCTGGGCTTTTCACCATCGGGTATTTGTGGTTCAGTTGTTTAAGGCTGCTACCTGGTCTTCAGTGCATACATTCACAAAATTGTACCAAGTGGATGTTCGAGCAGCCGAATATTCGGCTTTCGGCCACAGTGTACTGTGGGCTGGTGTATATGGTCTGGTGGCTATTGTTTGGCAAGGTGTTTCCCTCCCCTCAAGGCTATTGCTCTGGGACATCCCAGGAGGTAATGAATATTGGCCTAACTGTGTGTCCGTTATGTGTGATAAAATAGGATTTTTTTCGTCATACTTACCTGTAAAGTCCTTTTCTTGATCATACATCACTGGACACAGAGCCTTAATTATGTAATGGGTAGTAGTGTAGTGTAGTCACCACAGGTGATTGGACACTGGTTAACCCAATTATAATTGAGTTCCTCCCCTATATAACCCCAAATGGAGAGTGACTCCGTTTTTTCGCCAGTGTTTAAAGTGGTTGGTCACGTTCAACATGTGCTAAGAAAAAAGTTCTCTTTTGATGATCTGTCTGCGGAGGACTATAACCGGATCCATACCATGTGCCGATATCAAAAACCTAATATGGGTGGTACCCGGGCCAGTGATTGCATGTATTTTGGTGGATAGTACCTTTGCTTTGCATTAAGGACTATGTCCCCGAGAAGAGGAACAAGGGCTAGTAAAAAAAATGCACCAGAAAATCCCTGCTTACGGATAAGGATTATCAGCTTGCCTGCAGTTTACCATCCCCCTCTGTCAGTCTGGTAGCAGCCTCACAGGATGATCATGTGCCCCTGTCTGGTTTTGCAGCTTCTCCTATGGCAGCTCCTGTATACGTTACTGAGGAAGCTTTAAAAGTTGCTTTGGATGGCTTAGAAGCAAGGATTGCTACTATTATCGCAACCTCCTTGAAAGATAGCAGAAAATAGGGCAGCTCCCCTTCATCTGATCTGGCTCTCTCATAAGATGAGCCTTCTGAGGGTGAAAAATCCCTCTCTGGAGATGAGGATCATGTGCAGTCTGAGGGCTCAGAGTATGAGAGCATTCCTGCTACCTCTCAGTTGCTAAAAATGCAGGTGCAATATTATGCAGAGATAATGCGTGCCACTTACAAATTGCCTCCTGTTGAAGCTTCTAGGTCCTCTTTTTCCTCTTTGGGATCTTGGAAATCCCTGCAGGCTGTATGCTCCTTTCCAGTTTATCTATTGCTGGATAAACTGATGTATGATGACTGGGTTCACCCAGATAAACAGTTTTCTCCTCCTATGCAGTTTTCCCTCCTTTATCCTTTTGGAGGAAGGTTTCACTAGTAGATGCAGCTATTTTTTGTGCAAACAAAAACCTGACCTGTCCTATAGACAATGCGCAGGGTTTTAGGGTCCAACTGATAAAAAGCTGGAGTCCTTATTAAAAGCCTCCTCTGCCATGGCTGGGGCTGTAGTACAACCTGTAGTTGCAGCCATTGGTGTATGTCAATTCCTCAAGGAACAAATTAAGCAGATGATTAACCTCCTCCCTACAGAGGAGATTGAGGTTTTGAGTACCTTTCTAAGGCCTTGTGTTTTGCGATTGATGCGGTTATGGACTCTGTTCAGCAATCATCCCGCTTGAATCTCCTACAGGTAAACATTCGCAGGTCCCTTTGGTTTAAACATTGGGAGGCCAAGGTTTCTTGCAAGAAATACTTGGCAGCGTTCCCCTTTTGGGGGGGGACGCCTGTTTGGGGATGACTTGGATAAATGCATCCAAAAGATTACCGGAGGCAAGTCTACTATTACCGGTTAAGAAGAGTAAACTTCCTTCATTTAAGCGTTCTCGTTCTCCAGCCCCTGGAACCTTATTCTCCAGGTAGTGGCCACGGACTCCCCAGTCTAACACTAGGGGAAAGGTCCAGAACCAAGCCCAAGGGCAGAAAAGGACTTGGGGTTCAAAGTCTAAGCAGACCCCCAAAACTTCCCTATGAAGGGATGCCCCCGCTCGACCAAGTGGGGGGATGGCTGCTGCAATTTGCAAACGCCTGGCGGAATGAGGTTAAGTACAAGCGGGTCATCTCCACAGTGTCCTCAGACTACAAGCTGTAATTCAGAGAACTTCCGCCACCCCTGGTAGATTACCAATGTTTTTGATAGATACAAGAAGTGCCAGTTCACGCTCTTGTCTCACAATAGCAAACACCATTGCCATCCAAAGTACACAGGTAATTGTATCTGTAATGTTAGCAGTTGCTGCTTAGTAACCTGCTTCTGTTTAGTTTGCACACCATAATTGCTGAAGTCCTGATGGAATTATTTCCCATATTGTCTTATTTGGATTTATAAGATAAAAAATTACCTCATGCATAGCGTGATTTTATTTAAACCCCAGTCCCACACCAAACTGAGCATGTGCAGCCTGACTCCATCGACTCTGTAAAGAGAAGTGTACCGCTCCATAAAACAAATGATCCCCGTTGTTTCCGTCCCAATCAAACCAAGAGGGTGCTGGCTGTGCATAATTAGCATGGGATGAAGGAAAAAATCCTGGATCGTCGCACTCCTCGGAAAACAATGTCTTTATTTAAGCATAAGCAAACAAAATTTCAATAGAAAAAAACAGCCAAAATGCATGCAGTCAAAAACGGTGAGTGGATAAGGAGAAAAGGGCTGACATGTTTCGCATCATGTGATGCTTACTCGTAGCTATTTTCTATTGAAATTTTGTTTGCTTATGCTTAAATAAAGACATCGTTTTCCGAGGAGTACGGCGATCCAGGATTTTTTCCTTCATTCCATCGACTCTGTGTTATCAGAAAAGTATCAGGGGTTAGTGGAAGGAGGGGAGGATCAGAGGAGGCAGGATCAAACAGCCTTTTTACACAATGCAGAAAATTAACCCCTTAGGTTCAAAAGTGAGTATATCAAGCACGCTTTACTGCATATACAGATGGATTTTATTGTTGTGGGTTTAGTAAAACCTTAATTTCCAGTTTCAGGTTAGTGAAATTTTGTTTGGTTGCTATGCTCCTAAACTGTATAAGTTATATAGCTTACGTTGCCTTAAACAGTTCCCTGGATTAACTGGACTTTAACCAGCATAAAGTGGACCCCCATCACCTTCATACCACAGTGTTAGCCAGGGCATTTTAAATCATGTAAATTCCAGGATTCAGAATAAACTAGTTAATGAACAACTAATATATCTATATAGCAAACTCTGCATGGTTATTCAATTAAAACGTTTGTTCAAGAATTGTTAGTAATATAATGTACTACAGCCAGGTTCCAGAGAACTCCCTACAACCTTTGTTTAAATACCTTTTTGCTAGGTTGCCACCAAACCGAATGCCTGGCAAAAAGCTGAAATGCAGAAACGTGCACTTATAGGTGAACTGTCTTAACCTGTTGTTCATCCATTCATCTTCTGATACAGAAAACCATGCTAGACTACTGGTGCCTGCACTTAGACTTATCTGGAAACTGCATTGCAGTTGTGCAGCTGGGTCTAAAACTCCCCATGTCCTGTGAATGGACAGTATCCCATCTATTCTCATGTCAGGAAGCTTAGTCCTTTCTGGCACATATTTGCCTTTCCTTTACTCCCCTGACACGTCATTCAGTGCCTGGAGTGGAAGGAAATAACTCAATGCTTCCAGGTACAGAGATGTAACTCACTCCTTGTGGCAACATTGGACCAATCAGCACTTCTACACAGGGAGTAGTTAGCCCCCTGTAAGGTACAATTCTGATAATCCATAGCTTAATCTCAACTTTCATTCAATTTCAGAGGCAGCGGAAGAGTGAAAGAAAGTTAAATATATGCTACAGAGGAGGGCTTAGTTACTTGGTTTACTTTTAGGTTCTGATCCCACTACTTCTGCTGCTGACAGGTGTATGTAAAATACATTTAAACAATCATTTAAATGTTTTTCAAGGGATATATAACTGGGTTAAATGGTGCACTTCCTAATGGTTACATTTAACTGACGTGAGCCTTTGAATAGAAATACTGCTTCGAGTACCCAATGGTGATGTCTGTTATCGCACAAGCAAACCACATATTTTGTCTGTCTTTATGTAGTGGGTGGAGTGCAAAAAAGGTAACTCTTTTAAACCTAAACTGTCATCTTGGATTGCTGCTTATCTGTGGTAATAGTGGCCTGATGGTAGTAACCAATAGCTAATAATGTCACATTTGGGTTAGCCTTAAATTAAGTCATGCTGATAATGTATGGAGGATCCCTGGACTGAAGCACTTCTTTATTCTTTTTTCTAATCTTACCTTTTCTATTGTTCCTCTGATTCTTGCCAGTTTTGGTCTTGTGCTCTTGCAGCTCTTCTCCTTTCTTAACAGAACTTCTCACGTTTACAGTTGGGGCAGTTGAAGTTCCTTATGTGAGATACTTTTATTGTATGGTAACAGGAAATACCTGGGAAGCTATAATCACTGGATTAAGGCTTTTTCTACTTTGCGGGCCTTTTTACAGTTATTACACATTGGTGAGGTGTTCACCTCCAGATCCTTATGACTTGTTGCTCTGTATTCTGATTTCAAGAGCAGCCTTCTAGACCACTAACTCCTAATGTTAACAGAGTTTGTGCTGTATGGAGTTTGTGTATGCACCTGTGGCCTTATAAAGGACTCAACCTAACTACCTTTTTTGGTATATTTGGTCCTCCCCCATCCACTTATGTAGCATTTTTGTTTTATGTACAGACAAAAGAAACAAAAGATTGTAACAGAAAATTAAGTCCTGCTAGATCACTTCAGGCTGGCAGGTATAGCTAAGTAAAACTTTCAAAATAAGTGCCTATACTGTTTGAGATCCAGGAATACACTGTCTTACCCTACTCTGCACATGTTCAGTTGCTCTTTATTTTTAGGCACTGCTGAATTGGTATAGGCCAATCTGCTAACAGCCTTAAAGCAGAATAGATCTCTCCTATACTTTATAGCCAAGGAAGCTGCTTCTGTTTGATATGTAACTGCCATGATACACAAGCAAATGTCCCAGCATTCCAAGAATGTAACAGATTTTTGAAAATGTTAAATTTATGGGTTTAGTTCAGCTTTATGATTTACTGCTGCTCAGGGGCAATTTATAGCATACACTTCTTTTGGTAGCACTAATGTGGAATGTGTGTTTCTTGCTAAAGAACATTATTTTTTATCTATTTGTTTGGGTAAAGTTCCACTTTAAAAGTGCAGACCTGCCTGCCTATACAGTCAGCCATTACCAATGTTTCTGATAGATACAAGAAGTGCCAGTTCATGCTCTTGTCTCACAATAGCAAACAATATTGCCATCCAAAGTACACAGGTAATTGTATCTGTAATGTTAGCAGTTGCTGCTTAATAACCTGCTTCTGTTTAGTTTGCACATCATAATTGCCGAAGTCCTGACGGAATTATTTCCCATATTGTCTTATTTGGATTTATAAGCTAAAAAATGACCTGATGCACAGTGTGATTTTATTTAAACCCCAGTCCTATGACTCTGCCATTTTGTTATTAATGAGAGTATTTATCATTGTCTTATTAAATACGATGCAATAACGGTGCCATCTTTTCCAGCTAGTTTCATTTGCCCATGTTTTCTTTGTTGGGCCAAATGAATGAAATTAGAATAAACAATCTCGAAGTCATTTGTAATCATTGGCTGATTAATGGAGTTTGGTTTCACAGCCATTATTCATTCACTAGCACCTGATATCTTTTCCATAAACAAATTATGTTTGGTCAAATTATGAAATTAAATGAAGCATTTGATGAGTTTATGATTGACCCTTCCAGCTCAGTAGCCATTAGTCAATGTCGCTGCTGCACTTAACCGCTTGACAAATGCGCTGTCTAAAGAAGCACATGGATTTATTATGATTTCTGATTAATGCGTACTGTTAGGCAAACTAGATTCTAATCATTTCTTGACTCTCGTTTTAGCAGTCGAGGAAGAATTTCATCGCTGATGAAATACATTTGTGTCTCTGTAGATTTAAAGATGATTATAAAATGCTGACTGGATAAATCCTGTGATGTTCCGAAGGATTTTACCAAGAGCATATTTTATTTAACACCAGCCAGATCTGGTTTCATCTTCTCCCCTCTGTGCCTGTTATTATTTGTAAATTGCTGTGCACAATTAAGGAGATGAGGGGTGCTGATAGGCTGCCCATTTGGTCTGGGTCATTTCAGTTAATTCTTTTAAGTTTTCTGTGCTTTAGAAGTCAAGTTTTTCCCACAGGTAGTGGTTTATTTAATTAGGTGGTGTAATGTGCACAATGTGATAAATAACTACAGCAGATATCAGTCTTGATACTTAAAAGTTACAAAAACTTCAAAACTGTCCCTTGCCTGATTTTTCCAGTACAGGAAAAAGTGTGATTGTACGGAGTTTAAGATAACAATCCTGTACAGTTCATGCACAGATTCAGCATTTATTATTTTCATCTTTTGATTTCTATTAAGTATACATCTAAATTCAGTGTACCTATTCCATAGATGTAATGGCAATTTCTTTTTGTATTTGTTCCTTTATTTTCATCTTGTCCGTAATACACTTCTTGTCCTAGGGTGGCTGCAATCTTTCCTTTACTGTATCTCTGGAGGAACAAGTAGCCACTCTTTGACAGCTACATTGTCAACATGTGCAAAAGGCTAGTCTTAGTTGGGCTTTACATGAGTGGCAAACAAATAAAAGCTTAATTACAGCTTCTACTGTAATGGTTACAGCAAAAAAAAATTTACTTTGGAGATGAAGGCTAGCATTCCTCGGTGTTAAAATATTTGTAACATCCCTTAACTGCCACCTTTGATTTACAGCTTCTTTAATGGAAGTTTTTTTAGACTTATGGTAGTTTCATCAGGTAGTAAATGATGTTACGGGTAACAGACACTGCTGTGTAAATGCTATTGACAAATCACATTACATTTTTGATTTTGCTTATAGGTCCACTTTAAGGGCCCAATGTAAAACATATTTTGATACTCAACTAAACCTTCAAGATGTTCTGGTGTGACGGATAGCCTATGTTTATAAACTATAGAATCCACCTGTAATTAGTCCAAAAATACCTTCTCTCAAGTGTGAGCTATCCAGGAAGTATTTTTTGTTTTAAGCTAGGTTCACTTTAGTGCAGGTCGATTGTGATTCGATTTTGAGTGTGACTTTGTAGTGCCACAACTTGGTGCATTTTTAAACATTTTTTTAATGCGTGTTACTACTGCGACTCATCCCTGCTGTCATAGTATGAGTCATTGGCTGTTAAAACGGCAGCATCTGCTGGTGTCCTAACAACCATTGACTCATCCCTGACCAAAGGGCCTGGTATGGATTGGATGGGGATCCGCATGCTGTTTTGTTTTTTTCTTCAACTTTTTTTGATGGCTCTTTTGTGTACATTCTGCTATCAGCAGGAAAGACTCAACATGTTGGAACACCTATGGCTGCCGGCTTCTTAACAACCGATGACTCATCCCTGCTTCTGATAGCAGGAATGAGTCACTGGTTGTTAGGCCGCCAATGGGTGCCTACTCCTAACAACCAGTGCAAATATCACACAAATGCATCTAAAAACATATGTAGATGCAATTTTGATGCACTTCCATTAAAGTCTATGGACCACAAAATCGCACTGCATCGCACCAAAGTAGCACATGACCCTTCCTCAAAGTTGCATCGCACCTGCACTGCATTTATGTGAACAGGCACCATTGGAAGCAATGTTATTTCCATTATGCAATTCAGTGTGACACAAGTCACATCTGAAAACTCATTAGTGTGAACCAGGTCTTAAAGAGCAATTCTAAGCAACAAGTAGAAACATGCAATGAGCTCTTAATTCTATCTATTAAATGCTGCAGCTGTGCTTAAATTAAAAAGACCACTCAATTTACCTTAATCCAGTAGTGTATTTAGGTTTAGTGCTGCCCCCTGATTAAACTCATGCACCCCCTAATTTGAATATGACCCTCCCCTTCCTGTCAAGTCCACGCTCCTTTCCGTTTAACACCCGCCCTGAAATTTACGAGTGGGGACACTAGTTCTTAAGGCCTGCATTGGATTCCCTTAATTTGCATAGATTTCCTCTCACTTCCTGTTTGGCTATGGGGCAGGAAGTGAAGGGAAATTTCTGCAATGGGACGGGGATGGTAAAACAAACTGACAGGGGCTATAACCCTCCCTTACTCTATCCAAAATGAAAAAAAAAAGTGTTGCCTATAGTTCTACTTTAAGCACAAATTTCTGATAATTTTATGGAGAGGACTAAGAAGATATAACCATGCCAATGGTGCAACAGAAAACATATAGCACAGTGAGGAAGGTTTATGGTCCAGGATGATTGGACAGTCAAAATTAGAAACGGCTTGCGTTACACTAACAGTGTAGCGCAGGCCAGCGGGGACTCTTTCGGTGCCCCCCCCCCCTGCAAAGTGCTGCCCTAGGCCTGGGCCTTGTTGGCCTAGGCCAGGATACAGGATTGCCTTAATCTAAGTTCTGTTTAATCCAGTGAAGCCAAAATGTAGAAAATAGATAGGGTCACTCGACTGTACATCCTGAAGTTTCTGCTGCTTACCTTCCACTCTTTTTGCTTCACAAATTAAGTTTAAACTTCACCCTCAGGTTTGACTCTGAGTTAATAGGGGACCTCAAAGATTTAAAAAAAAATTCTTACATCAGACATTTACATGTGAAAAACAGTATAGATCCATCAGTGGGTGCAAGTGGGAAATGCTCTGCTGCATTGCAAACAAGGATTCTTAGATTACCAGAGTTGACTTGGTGCATTACTCAGAAAGGCCCCTTTCACACGGGGTGAAACTGTCCAAGCGGATTTGCCTGCTCAGTGGGGGATCTCTCTCCGCTGATCCCTCCTGAGCAGGCGGATGACATGTACGTGTCCATTCCGCTATGCAGAGTGGATACAAACACAGCCCACTGTTCTCTTTTGGGCAGTCGCTTGTCTGTTTTCATCTGATTGTCATCTGATCTGCCCTCATCTCAAATTCGGCCCTGCTCTTCTCTCAACCCCACCTCCACCATCAGCTCAGCTCCATTGCACCATGAGAAATGTAGTTCTTTATACCCGCACGTATGTGATGTGTGTTAGAAAGTGGAAGCAAGATTTTTTATCTCTAGCAAGATGATGCAACAGGGTCCCAAAAATCAAATATTATAAAAAATAAAGTAAGACATATTTGCTTTAAGCTTTATCAGTGTTTTTATAGCTGCTAGGGAGAGGATCTGAAATGGATACATTTGTAGAATCCTGGAGTTCAGTTTTAATCTTTTATTAGAAAGTAGGAGTATTAAACGTAATTCAAAACTATATTCAATTTAAAAAGGTATTATGGTGTTATACAGTGTATTTCATTTCTTGCTCTGCTTAAAGTGGATCTCCACCCTAAAGTGAAGTTCTGCTGATCGGAACCCTTCCCCCTGCGGTGTCACATTTGACACCTTTCAGGGGGGAGGGGGGTGCAGATACCTGTCTAAAGACAGGTATTTGCACCCACTTCCGGCCTGCAGTCTCGGGCAAAAGACTGTTTTTTCATGTTGTGTGCTGGGAACTCTCGGCTTCCAGCACACAGCGGAAGCCAATGGGCTGGGGCAGTGCGACTCGCGCATGCGCCGTAGGGAACCGGGCAGTGAAGCCGGAGCGCTTCACTTCCTGGTTCCCTCACCGTGGATGGAGGGGGGAGCAGCAGAGAGACGAGCGAATGCTCGTCTTCTGCTGCGGACGCCACTGGACTCCAGGACAGGTACCGTATTTATCGGGGTATAGCGCGCTCCCGCGTATAGCGCGCACCCCTAAAGTGGCCCCCATTCCTGTGGAAAAAAGTTTTTTGTACTTACAGTTTTGGTGTCTTGCGCGGCGTCCATCGGCGGCTTCGGGTGTCCTCTTCGTCTGGTCCGGCTTCCTTCTGCGGCGTCCTCCCCGCTCGATCCTCGCTTTCCCGCGCCGATTTCGAATACTGCGCCGGCATATACCGTACAGGACGTCAGCGCGAGACTAGCCGAGTCTGCCTCGACTATTCACGAGTGTACTACGCCTGCATATACCGAGCGCAGTACACTCGCATATAGTCGGGCAGGCTCGGCTCCTTTCGCGCTCACGTCCTGTGTACGTCCAGGACGTCAGCGCGAGAGGAGCCGAGTCTGCCTGATTATACCCGAGTGTACTGCGCTCGGTATATGCCGGCGCTGTATTCGAAAGCGGCACGGGAAAGCGGGTATCAGCGTATACCGCGCACCCACGATTTTTCCATGATTTTCAGGGCAAAAAAGTGCGCGGTATAGGCCGATAAATACGGTAAGTGTTCTAATATTAAAAGTTAACAGCTGCAGTATTTGTAGCTGCTGGCTTTTAATATTTTTTTTTAAGGGGCCATCCGCTTTAAGCTATTTCTCAGTACATTTTGATGTCTGTTTACATTGGGTTACCACAAATCGGCAAACAAAAATGGGAAGAAGTCATTTATGTCACACACACACAATCAATGAGATGTAAAATTAAAAGAAAAGTATATACTGTATGTTGCTTTTAGCAACCACTCTCACATAAATGCTTTAGGTTTTTAACTTGTACTGCAGATATGATAGTTGAAAAAAAGGTTGCTATGGGAAACCAACGTTGCTTTGCATTCGTTTCTCTGCTACAAAAGAAGTAAATCTCCATACTGAAGTTGCAAGTAACTGTTTGCAGACAAATATTTTGTTGATTTTTATCTGATATTTAACTGTAATAATAAAACAAGTGTCATATTGTGTACTTTTCTGTCTGTCGGTATGGTTACAAAAATATTCAAGTTTGCTTATAAAACTATTTTCTAAGTACATATTTTGGTTCAGTCAAAAGTGATGCAAAGCTTTATTTCCCAGTGCCTCGCCCCCATCGATCTCAACACACATTTTACCATGGGTAATTAAATCTTGTGTTTTGGAAAATTAGAAAATGTCATGTACTGACACAAGATGGGTAATGAGGAATTATTTCCTTGTTTTAGAAAGCCTGTGTAAGTTGTTTTCCCATTTGATAGTTTACACATTTTCTTTTCTGTGATAATTTTCTCTGATGAATCCCCTTTCCAATTGTTTGGGGCATCTGGAAAAACCCTTGTCCAGAGAAGAAAAAGTGAGCACTACCAGAGACCATTCATGTGTGAGGTTGCTTCTCAGCCAAGATTTTCCCAAGAACACAGCCATGAATAAAGAATGGGACAAAAACATCCTCCGAGAGCAACTTCTCCCAACCATCCAAGAACAGTCTGGTGATGAACAATGCCTTTTCCAGCATGATGGAGCACCTCACCATAAGGCAAAAGAGATAACTAAGTGATTTGGTGAACAAAACATCACATTTTGGGTCCATGGCCAGGAAACTCTCCAGACTTTAATCCCATTGAGAACTTGTGGTCAATCCTTAAGAGGCGGGTGAACAAAAAAAACCCCCACAAATTCTGACAAACTCCAAGCATTAATTCTGCAATAATAGGCTGCCATCAGTCAGGATGTGGCCCACAAGTGGATTGCCAGTATGCCAGGGTGAATGACAGATGTCTTGAAAAAGAAGGGTCAACTCTGAAAATATTGAGTCATTGCATAAACTTAAAGTGGATGTAAACCCAAAAAAAATATTTAATTTTTTTAATGTCACAATGTAGAGTATAAGATTTCCTATCATCTGTGCCCAGTATTGCCACGCAGAGTTAATTCAGCGCTGAGTAATCCTCTTTTAATGTTCAGTGAGAATTAACAGAATTCCAGATAAAATCTTGCCAAATTATAAAGTCTGTTTCTATCTTCTTACTTTGAGTGACAGGTTATTTACATATCTAGCTTTATCATATGTTATGTTATGTTATGTTTATCATAACATGAGGTGATTCACAGTATAAAAAGTGAGAAATCCACCCCTCCCCCACATAACACATCTTGGTAATATACAATGAACTTTGGATCACCTCATGTTATGATAAACATGTAATTGTCAATAAAAGCCTTTGACACTTCTGGAATGCTTGAAATTATACTTCAGTATATTATAGTAACATCTAACAAAAACTTTGTGAAAATATTATATTTGTACCATTCTCAAAACTTTTGGCCACAGCCGTACACCTCACTTTGCAATGGGAAATGTCATGCAGCCTACTCATTTAGGTCATGTGGTTCTTACCTTAAAATCCTGTTCCCTTTAAAGCATGTTATACAGCACAGTGCTTATGCTGTGTAATTTGACCCCCTGTAACACCTGAAATATGTGGCTTATCCTGCCAGTTTCTACCCTCCCCTATGTAAACTGACCATGATATATATAGGGTCTGCTGAGCCCTGACATCATGGTAAGCGTACGTGCCACTGTCATCCGCAGCCCTGTTTCCTGTGAGTGTGCCTTACTTCTCCCAGATCCTCCCCTCCTGCTTTTTTCCCCCCTATAGTTCCCTCTGATATAGAACATTAAAGGGGTCGTAAAGACAAAAATATTTTCCTCTTAAATTAAAGTCTGACAGTAGCTGACTAGTAACTAGTTTGATACCTGTTGAATTCGAGCTGTTTTATTCACCTCTGTCACTCCTGAATCGTTATTCTCACTGACTTCCTGGTTTGCGGTGCGCGTTCATTCTTGCTACATCACGGTCTAATGGGAACTACAGTTCCCATTAGGCTTAGCCTGCATGCCTGTGAGGGATAAGAGAGCATCTTCACGCAGGGCTATAGTCATAGGGAGGGGGTGAGCACATTTTGCTTTCCACAATGCCAAACGGCTCAGATGCTGGTGGAAAGCAAGAAGAGGAGAGACAGGAAATGGCATTTTTAAACCTGGATTACTGTATTTTGGAGGTCAAGAGGAAAAACGAGGTAAGTGATATTTAAATGCTCTAGCTTACAGCAATCAATTGATCTAATAATAAACAAACCTTTAGTGTTCCTTTAAGCTTAACAGTGGATGTCATTTATAAAAATATGCAATATAATAGCTTTTCCTGGCTGACGTCAGCTGGGGTTTCGCATTGGGAGAGGAGACCAGCGGACAGTCAGCAGAGCACCAAACGGCACTCTGAAGTAAGCCATTATAACGCATGTTTTTATAGATGACCTCCGTTGGGAGCTTAAAGTTATTTGACAAAGGGTACTATGGAAGAAAAATGTTTACCTTAACAAACGCTTTAATCGTATTCAAGCAAAAACATTTTATTTTTTAAATTTTCCTTGTACGACTGTGTATTTTTATTTTCACTGTGTTTCACATTATTCATATAGGTGAAAATTTAGCAACATGTTACACCTATATGCAAGGTGTAACATGTTACTAATGCTGCAGCCCCACTCACCCTGGATCCCCTGTTATGACAGTGAGTGGAAGATTCTGTTTCCGCACCCAATGTCACAATTTAAAAAAAGATCTGTGAATGAATGAGCTACAAGTCCTGTCTTCCACCACCGTAGTTCATTGACACTTCTTGCACTTCAGTAACTGTCCATACAAGACAGCTGTACGAAGTGTATGCAGGAGCCTGACATTGCACCTGCGATCAGCATTTGCGCATTTTGTACCTACAAAAAAAATTGCCTTTAAACAAAATTTATAAGTGAAATTTGCTTTTACATTTGTTTAACTGTGGGGTTAAACAAACAGTTAAAGTGATACTAAACCCACAACAGTAAAATCGGTCCTTATTTGCAGTAAAGCGTGGGTGTTACACGAGAACCTAAGGGGTTAATCCTCTGCATTGTGTAAAAAGTATGTTTAATCCTGTGTTCTCTTATCCTCCCCTTCCACTGTCCCCAAACCATCTCCTGATAGAACAGGGCCTTGGAGGGCAAGCTGCACATACTCAGTTTGTTGTGTATTGTTAGAGTTTTTTTTTTTCTTGGGACGATGCATGTAATCGGCACTGTCCAGACAGAGGGTCAGGGGTCCTGCAGCCTCATAGGACAATAAGGAGAGAATGAAAATCCCTCCTACAAGCTTTAACTGGACATTGATAGAAGTCACAAGACATATACTGCTGATGAGAAAGGGTATTTAGCCATATTTACTAAAATAATAGCATTTCCATGTTCTGTGTACTGTGGGACACCAGATAAAGTCCTGGGTTTAGTAACACTTTAATGATTTTTTTTTTAAGGAGATGCAAAGATCTTATTGTATGGGAAATGTTTGGAACTCTTGAGGGTTCATTTCTTGCTACAAACCTGAAGTACTTCATATATGGGAGGAGTTATGTAGGGAAAGACTTTCTGTCTGTTTCTGCCAGTGTCCATTCACCCAGGTAGTCATGATTTATAAGCCGTGTCCCGTAAAGTGCTCCGAGAAATACATTTTACAGGTAAGAGCCAAATCACACTATACCTCCTTGAAATCGCAGAGCACCCGGAGCGATTCACCACTCTGGACACTCTGCGTTGCTGATGCGCTAGGGGGCATAATGATACACAACTGATTAATCACATCACACTGCTCCATTTTTTTTTTGTTTCGTACTAGCTTTATTTGAAGTGTCCAAAATGTATACTTCATTCACTGCAATGTCAGGCGACTCAATGCGCTGTGCTGCCCAACATTGCAATGCGGCTTGGGCCAGTGTGCTGTGATAAAATGCAATAAAAATAAATGCTAGGCTGTGTTGCAGTATGACTGGGACACATAGGACACCATTGCTTTCTGTGTGTCCCTGTGGTGACAGATGTTTTACAATGCAGTAAAACATTGGTTACTGCATATAGTATGGATTGGTCCTTAGTATAAATATCCTATTTTTCCTGTTTATTTCCAGAAAAAAATAAAAATTTGGGGGAAAAAAATTCAGTGTGGAATAGTGTTAGTGCATTGCTCTGTTTCTTTTCTGTCCTACCTGCTTCCTTTCCTGTATATCGCGGATATGCCAAGTGATGATGTCGTTCCGCGCATGCGCCATACAATCACTCAAACAGGCAAGCCGAAACGCTGCCGGCCAAATCTCTGTTTATGTCGGGGCTGCATCATTTCCTGCTGTTGATGTCAGCCCCGACATCACGCGATGGTTTGCACTGACTTTTCCTCCCCCAAGAGGCTCATGTTTACCTTGTGACTCCTACATCACAATGTATGAAGGAGGCAGAGGCTTGATGATTGGCCGTAGTGCGCACGCGCAGGATTACAGCAAGCGTAATCAACTGTGGGCAGAAGTTATCCCTGCAGCAGATGCGGAAGACCTAAACGAGAATGGTGCAGGAATACTATGAGAGGGAGACTGCAGAAAAGCCAAGATTTAAACGGTACAACTAGAAATTATATTTAAAACATGGCGATCGATCGATGCAGCGGTACATTGTCTTTCTAAATATGTAAATAGTTAAGAGAGGAGATGAGGGTTTACATACCGCTTTAAATAAACCAAAACTTTTTACAATTTTATTTTTGTATTACAAAAGGAATAACCCAGACTGTGTATGTTAAGAGCATTTCACTTATTCATAAAAAAAGGTAACCAACCCCCATTTCCTCGTAATCATTTAAAAGCTTCCTGCCAATATACATTTTCAGTTATTGACAATACTGATCCAGAGGCATATATTGCTCTTGTAAGAGCTTGATCAATTTTCTCCTGATTTTCAGTTGTCATTTTATATCTAATTGATTGTGAATATTTGTGAGGCAGTGGTTTGAGGATGCTGCTGGTGAAGAAACAATTTGTCATGACCCAGTAGCAGCAGAAAAGTATTTCTAGAATAAAAACTATGGAGGGAAAAGCCACTTGCACTTTTCTTATGGTCCTCATAATTTTAGTCCATAAAGTATTTTGTAATGTCTTTAGGCACTTTTGGCATAGAAGGATTTGTTTTGTTATATATTTGCAAATTGCAGCTTTGCTCTCAGCAGAAATAGCAGCTGTGGAATTGTTTCCAAACTCTAGATGTTGGCCTCACCATTTAACTGTGAGATGGAAAACAAAAAAACTATTTAATGACCAAGACTATAGTTAAACACTATGCTGCGGTTGTGGAGAACATTAATAGGATTCATTTAAAGGATAGAAAAAAAAAAGATACACACATTTTTCAGACAAATTTACCCTCTTATCTGTCAAGGCCTGAGAGGACAAAACCTACTGTATCCTAACAATCACCCAACTGTAGGAGTCATAAGATTGAGCCCACAAGTAAACTAAACAGGAGCCTTTCCCCCGCAGTGCCCCTTAGTGGCAGAAATACATATTTCTCTTGTTTGAGAACTGCGTTTAGAAGTACAGTGTTACTTGAATTGTATTCCAGGATTTGCTTGCCTTCAGGTCAGAGGTAATTTAACACTTTACACAAAGTTTTATAAATCTTTCATTAAGGTCTTTATAATATATAACGTTTGAATACCATGTTATATATATATATATATATATATATATATATATATATATATATATATATATATATATATATATATATATATATATATATATAAATTATATTATGGCTGTAAAAGAACAAATTCCACACTTCTATTTTTGTGTGTTAAATCATCAAGACAAAAAGTTTTGAAGAAAATGTCTGCAAAAGATTGTACACCATTGGCACACACTAATTAAAGTATGGAAGCAGGTGAATTTCAAAGTGATCCAATGCTTGAAAGCCTGTAGTGACTCAAAACCAGGTTGAAAGGGGGGATTATGTAGAAAGGAAAAAATGGCAAATGTAGAGATAACAATTCCCCAGAATACTTACAGTAGTCACAAACCTGCAGATAGTGGCGAGAGATAGGATTAGAAATCAAGGCTCTATCTCATGGATGCAGCTATAATAAATTGTATGTGGACAGTGGGGTGCTCGTCCTCTGCTTCCAAATATACTCACAAAGGGGTTTCATAACTGACATGGTTATTTAGCCAGTTGCGGGGCTTGAAAATATCTCTTGAAGTTTGGGTCTTCTAAGCCTCCACAAGATTGAGTCTGAAATAAAAAACGTTGTGAGATTTAAGGTTTGCAACGACTCCATAAAGTGATACACTTGCCTTTGGATATCTGCTATGGTGGAAGCAGGTACCTGGACCGAAAACCGAAAACCAAAATAAGTATAGCAATTTAGGCAAATACATAATTTTGATCCCTGAAATGTGGCCCAGCCCTGAGAGGTTATGGTCGGCCCAGATACCCAGGTGTTGTCTAAGAGTAGAAAGGAATAGATGTCCTCATTGCTCATTTTTGCTTTGTTGTTGCTGTAATTCTGCTCTGATCTCCACACTTCCTGGTTGTCTGTTTCCTTATAACCACAGTGCTGGGAGCTTTCTCACTGTGGTCACTAATCAATGAGGTGTGATTACTGTGTGTAAACTGAAACTGGGTTAGTGCTGAGGGGTTTTACACAAACCATCACTGCCCTCTATTGGCTCTCTAGCTCTGTACATCAGAGAGACAGGAAATAACAGCAAAAACAAAACTAGAACTGTAGGTTGATTATATGATTGATTTTTATCAATTTTTTTAAATGAATCAGTTAACTTTTATGTCTCTATACCCTGTAAACAGTCATTTCAGCCCAATTTTTTTTCCTTTAGTGACCCTTTAAAGGCAGATCTCTTTTTATAACAAACATTTTATACTCATTTTCTCTGTGCAGTGCTTTTACACAGAGCAGCCCTCATCCGCCTCTTCTCGGGTGCTTCTGGCCCCTCCCTCCTGCCGACTGTCCTCATGGTAAGCAGCTTGCTATGGGGGCACCCAATCAGACTTCCTCCTGAGCTGCTGCTTAGTGTGTCCTTTCACACACTGAGAACGGCTTGGCCTGGCCCCCACTCTCTCCTCATTGGCTCACTGGCTGTCATCGACAATCGCGAGAGCTAATAGCTTGCAGTGCTGTCTTAGCCAATGAGGAGGAGGGGACCCCATTTTCCAAAAAATTGCAACTTCAAAAAACTCGCCATACCTCTTACTAAATACCTAGATAAGTAGACTATCTACTTTAAAAGGGGGGTAATTTAAAGGAAATTTGTACTGTCCTGCCATTTTTGGGCCTCAAGAAATGAGATCGTCACTACATCAGGATCAATTTTCAGATATGTATACTATAGTTTGTGGAGTGCAGCTACCAACTACTGGAAAAATGGATAGTAGGATACAAAAAACACACAAACGCAGCTCTCGATGGCAATAGCATTAAAACTTTTATAGTCTTCAAGTAGGTGACCAAATAAATATTGCTGGAGATAAAATCGATGTAGCTACATAAACTGTAAAAATGGTGCAAGTAATACTAAACGGTACCAAAAGCAGTTATAAAAACATGTAGCTAAGTATGATACTGGTATAAAAATGTGTACAACGATACCACTGCTGAATCCAGATGAGGAGAGGTTAACATCAGTCCGTCGGCATGTAGATGTCCCATTAAGGGAACTAACACAACTCCCAGTGGAGATGGTTGTAGAATCCCAGGTTGATAGAGGGAAGTGATAGAGGGAAGTGTAACAGCCCTTGCGTGTGGCAGATAGTAAGGTCCCGCCGGCATGCAGATATGAAGGCACAGCAAAGGAGCCCTTCGGATGGACACAACAAGCCCCGCTGGTGTCCGTGCCGTTACCGGACCTCCGACGGAACTCCCTGAAGGCCCAGAAGATGGCGCAGAGATGACTACCAATCAAAAGAATTTTAATCGATCAAAAACAATTCAACATTAATCGATAAATTAAAAGTTAATTTGCACAGCCCTATTAAATACCACAAAAAGAATGCACTATTTGTGTGAATAAAATGATACAAATGTCATATGTGTACAATGTTGCATGACTGCGCAATTATTCAATATGTGACAGCGCTGCAAGATGAAAATTGCCCTAGGCAGGAAGGGGGTCAAAGTGCCTGGTATTGAAGTGGTCAATTTGGTATTTGTGAGGGTTCACCTGTAGGCCTTATAAGGATCAGAATCGTGCTAAAAGTTTCCTGAAAGTCACTAAGGAAACAAGGGGGTTACTGATGGCATCACCGGGAAAAAAGGCTCAACTTATAATGGCGTTGTTTAACAATCAAACGCATAATATCTGACATATTCCTAATGAGTTGGGCTATGGGTTTGATGGTGAGTGTGACTTAAGGCCTGGTTAACACCTATGCATTTTGTTTAACATATTTTTATTGAAAAGTATGTAATACAGAAAATAAAAACGAAGGAAAGAGAACATAAATTCAGTGACAGCTAAACATTCTCTGACAAATACGGTGTTACAAGCTCCACATGCGGACAAAGGTTCCAAAACCCCGTAATACGTACACAGACGTCAGGGTTAAAGCTGAGAACAAATAGGAGCACCTTAACAATCAAGATCATCTATAAGAGTCCACAGTTTAAGAAAGACGTGTGGATAAAACATCAATGGGGGACGTACAAATACTGCAACATCAGAGCTGTCCCTTGAAGAGGGAAATACAGGGTCAGGAAAAAGAAGAGAGAGGAAAAAGGGAATAAGATAGGAGGAAAGAAAGAGAAAAGAGAGGGGGGGAAGGGGAGGGAGGGAAGGTAGCGGGAATGGGAGTCCCGCCTCAGGTAATCATCATCTGCTAATAGGCTAGTAAGCTAAACAGTTTAGTAATACAATAGAGGAAAGCTCAACCAGTTCGAGACATAATGTCGGCGTAGGCCGAAGTAAACTTAAAGGCAAACCAGTCAGACCATATTTTACGCGATAAATCTTCCGTAACTCTAAGGGAGTGAATGAGATCTTCCATATGGTAAGTACGGTCCACCTCGACCAGCCATTGGTGTAAAGTTGGCACGGTCGGCGTCTTCCAGAATCTGGGAATCAGGGCTTTCGCCGCATTTAGTAGATGAGGGGTTAGGGAGCGCCTATATGATCTAACTGGTTTGTCTGTACAATGAAGAAGCACAACCCACGGATCCCCCGGGGTCTCAAAACCCTGGATGTCCTCCATCCAATGTAGTACAGACCGCCAGAAAGGTCGGATAAGGGGACAGTACCACCACACATGGGCGTGTGTCGCCTGTTCTCCGCAGCCACGCCAGCAGAGAGGTGAGGTCTGAGGGAAAATGCCATGGAGCACCGCCGGGGTGAGATGCCACCTAGTAAGCAATTTATAGTTAACTTCCGCAGTTCTGGATGACAGTGATGTGGTGTGGGCAAGGCTCAGTATAGTGTTTTTTTGGTACTCTGAGAAATCTTTGTGGAAGTCCAATTCCCATTTGTGCAGAAAAGCCGGATGGCCCACGGAGGAAAGTGATTGTAGGGCTTTATAGAAGTAGGAAAGGGGTCTTTCGACTGGGTGGTCCTCTACAAAAGCAGTTTCAACTAGCGTCAAATCAGTGAGAGTTCTCAGGGGTTTAGGAAGGGACTGTACAAATGAAGTAAGTTGACGGTATTTCCAATGATCTAAGGGTGTAGCAGTAGAAGAACCCAAGAGGTCCAAGAACGAAGCCATGCCAGTGGGAGTAATAACGTGATGTAGATGGGTGGCATTTCCAAGAGACCAGTTAAGAGAGGAGGACTGTGAATTCCCAGGAGGGAAATAGTTATGACCAGTCAAGGGCATAAGGGGTGAATTAGCCAACCATCTATGCGCTTTACATAGTGAGTCCCAAATCATGAGGGTCGAGCGGGTGAGAGGGGGCGTAGATACCACTAGGGAGCGGTATTTCTTCGGTATCCATAGTTGTGTAAAAAGGTCTGTTTCACATAGAGCCCTCTCTAGAGTCACCCAAAGTTTGGTATTCACATGAAATTTCCAATCCGAAATCCTATTCAGGACAGCCGCCAGAAAGTAGTTTTTAATGTCCGGGTAGGCTAGGCCCCCATTCCTCTTAGATTTCATCAGCACAGTTCTAGCTATTCTGGGTCGCCTCCTATTCCAAATATATCTACAGAGGAGGGTTCGCATCAGCGTAAAGAAACCCACGGGAATGCCAAATGGGATCATTTGAAATAGGAATAATAGCCTGGGCAGTATGTTCATCTTTATCACACTAATTTTCCCCAACCAGGAATGGGCAAGACTCGACCATTTTTGCAAGTCAGATCTGATCGTGTTTAATAATGGGATGTAGTTAGAGCGGAACAATGAAGCTGGATTAGAGGTGAGGAAAATACCTAAATATTTAAGGGAACATTCTTGCCAGGAGAAAGGGAAGGACATTTTCAATTGGGAAACTAGACGAGGAGGGACATTAACATTGAGGATTTCTGACTTCGCCATATTTATTTTAAAATTAGAAACGGCACTAAAGTCTGAGAAGGCCGACATTAGGTTAGGGAGTGACAACAGTGGTTGTTGAACATAGAACAGAATATCATCCGCGTAAGCGGCATACTTATGTTCTGTGTCCCCCACTGTAATACCACGTATATTAGGGTCCTGTCTAACCAAGGAAAGGAAGGGCTCTAGGGACAAGGCAAATAAGATAGGGGAAAGAGGGCATCCCTGGCGGGTGCCATTATAGAGCGTAAAGGGTTCGCTTAGTGTGCCGTTAATACGTATTTGTGCAGAGGGTGAAGCGTAAAGGGCCGAAATACGGGATATGAGGGAGGGACTAATACCAAATTGAGAAAGTGTGGCCATCAGGTATCCCCAGTCCACCCTATCAAACGCCTTCTCAGCATCCGTAGACAGCAGAAGGGTGGGCTGGGGAGACCGCCTAACGTGGGACATCAAGAGAAGAGTACGGAGGGAGTTATCCCTCGCTTCCCTACCGGGAATAAAACCCGTCTGGTCTGCTGTAATCCATCGAGGGAGGAGGGGAAGGAGCCTGTTCGCAATAGCCTTAGCATAGAGTTTGGCATCTATGTTCAGAAGGGAGATGGGACGGTAGCTACCACAGCTGCAGGGGTCCTTACCAGGTTTGGGGATGACAGTTATATGTGCATGGAGGGTTTCGGGACGGAGGGGAGTAACCTCTGAGACCGCGTTGGCATAAGCAGTCAGACGCGGGATCAGAAGATCCGCAAAAGTTCTATAGTACATCACAGTAAAGCCGTCAGGGCCAGGGGCCTTACCATTGGCCATGGCTTTCAGTGCCACTCGCAGTTCAGAGGCAGTGAATTCACCATCCAGAGAGGACAATGCTTCGTCAGGAAGTCTGGGTAAGTTGGCTTGGGACAGGTAGGTACGAATGCGTTGGGCCCTTTGGTCCCCATCCTCATCTGCATTGCGCACATGATATAATTTTTGATAGAACGTGCAAAATTCTTTTGCAATAGCAGAAGTCTCGTGGACCAAAGGCCCAGCGGCAGTTTGTATTTTGGCTATGAAGGCTGCTGATTTTTGTTGTTGCAGGGAACGGGCCAGTAGGCGTCCAGGTTTATTACCCCATTCATGCAGACGTTGAGCTAGAACACGAAAACGCTGCTTCTGTTCAAGGTGAAAGAGGGCTTTTAGTTCCTCTCTCTTTTGGGTCAGGGCCTGGAGTACAGAGGACAACAAAGTCGCCTTATGCTGTCGCTCCAACTCCTCGACTTCGCGAAGCAAAGCCGCTTGTTGGGCAATACGTTCCTTCTTTTTCCTAGAGCCCAGCTCGATGAGCTTCCCTCTGACAAAGGCCTTGTGGGCCTCCCAGAGAGTGCCAGGCGAGATGTCCGGATGAGCATTTTCTGCAAAAAACTGCTCCATATCTGTAGTAAGCCTGTCTTTATCAATGGCGTCAGAAAGTAAATGGTCATTAAGTTTCCAAGTATTGCTCTTACATGGAACAGATGGGATACGTAGTGTAAGAATAGTCGGGGAGTGGTCCGAAATGGGGGAGGTACCGATGGAAGATGCTATAGGGAGGGAGAGGTGGTGGTGGTCTATAAAGCAATAGTCTATCCTGGAGTAGGAGTTATATGAGGGGGAGAAGTGAGTATAGTCTCTTACCCGTGGGTGCATAACCCTCCATACATCCACCAGCTGGGCTGCTTGTAACCGTTTACGTAAAAGTACTAGACGCTTCTGTGAAATACAGGAACGTCCCAGGGATGTATCGAGGGGCGGTTCCATGGGGGTGTTAAAGTCCCCAGCTAAAAGAATGCACCCATGGGCAAAATTTTTCAATTTAGAGAGAATTGATGCGATAAAGGAGGTCTGGTCTTTGTTGGGGGCATACAAAGTTGCGATAGTGCACGGCATACTACCCAGGCTACCTTTGAGAAATAGGAAGCGACCCAAGCTATCACTAAGCATAGAATCCAGTGTAAACGAGGTACCTTTTCGGAACCCTATGGCCACACCCTTTGCCTTATGAATATCAGACAGGCTATAATACCAGTTTGGGTATTGTGGGGAGAAAAGCCTTACTGAGGTAGTGTGTGTAAGGTGGGTCTCCTGCAGAAGAACAATATCACTCTGCAGTCGACTCAGCTCGCGGTATAAATTGTGTCTCTTACCTGGGGCATGTAGACCCCGAACGTTGAGGGATACCAGGTTCAGCGTGGCCATAAGGATCGAGAAGGGAGGCTCATACCTACATTCCAAGAGGGATATACCTGAGGCGGGGGAAAGAAACGAGGACTAGAGAGAGGGCGGGAAAAAAAGGAGGATTGGAAGGGAAAGAGGGAGAGAATAATCAAGAAAGAAGTTAGCAAGGAAGAAAAACAATCGTAAACATTAACATCAGACTGTATCAGATCCCCATGACTGGGGTAAACATGTGCACGCATAAGTCTGCCGTGCGACATAGGGGCACGCGAACACTCCGGCACCCGCACACCGCCCACCCGAAAAGGGGTAGGGGCACGCGAACACCAGACTGCACGGGGTCCCATATAGAGGGGAGCACTAGGACCGAGCAAGCAACGACTAGCACCCAAAATACGATGCGATCACTGCCTCGGGGCCCCAGCGCCGGCACAAAACAACACAACAACAGTATAACATATCAAACAAAAAGAAATAACAACAGTATAATAGAACCTGACGGCTCCCCCGGACCAAGTAGAGGGGAAAGAAATCACAGGCAGTCCATTGCATCACGGAGGAAGGTAACACACGAGACAACGGTTCCTGAGGAGGAGGGTCGAGAAGGCCGCAAACATGTCAAAAAGTAAATAAAAATAAAAATAAAAAAAAAAAAAAAAAAAGAGAAGGGAAAAATGATAAGCCAAACCAGGAAAGAATCTTAGGATCCACAACATAGGAGTATTCCGAATGGGATTCAGACAGGTTGAGGAGAAGACTCCTGTGCAGCGGAGCGGCGTCTGCGATTAACCTTTTGCCACTGCGGGTCAGTGGGCGCAGGTAGGGTAGGGATAGTGTCCTGCCATCCGGGAAGTTCAGGTGGGGATATGTCGACATCCATACAGAACTTCTCCAAGTCCTCAGGGAAGCGAAGGATAGCAGTTTTACCATCGCAATGTGCCACGAGGGCCGCAGGAAAGCTCCACCGGTAATTGATAGAGGCCGCTCTGAGCTTCTCCGTTAAAGGCTTAAGTGCTCTGCGGCGATCAAGAGTCTCTTTGGCGAGGTCCGGGAAAAACTGTAGGGGAGCGCCATCAAAGTCCAAGGGGGCTTTTTCTCTAGCCTTGCGCATAATCTGCTCCTTCTCCTCATAGTAGTGGATGCGACAGATGACATCCCTCGGAGTGTCTGAAGCAAGGTTACGGGGGCGCAGGGCTCTATGTACCCTATCAATTTTAAGCGGGTGATCAGCCGCAAGGCCTAGTAAACCATTAAAAATACCCCGGACAGAGGGAAGAAGGTCATCGTCTCCAGTCGCTTCTGGCAGCCCCCTAATGCGCACGTTGTTCCTTCTATTTCTATTCTCCTGGTCTTCTATCTTATATAGAGCCATTCTGTGCGCGATAGTAAGGGATCTGGTGGTGGCCTGCAGGCTTCTAATGGCAGCTGCGTGGCGGTCTAAACGCAGCTCCGACTCCTCTACTCGTTCTAGTACCTGTGACAGGTCCGCTCTCACTCCCGATATCTCCTTCTTTATGGTCCTCTCCAGGCTCAGGAACATGGAGGTGAGATCCGATTTAGTGAGCAGGCCTTCACCCCGCGCGGTAGCCTCGGAGATCCTGGATTCACTGCCGTCCACCTCCGAGCAGGCTGAAGATGCAGGAGAATGGCGCCTGTGCTCTGATTTGCGGCGGGAGGCGGAGCCCACACCGGAGCTCGCGCCACGTGGAGAGCGGCCTAGTCCGTCCGAGATCTCCGTCTCATCTTGCTCCGCAGCCAGGAACTTCCTGATGGAGCCCGATTGAGAGCCCGACTTAGGGAGAGACTTGCCCGTACGTTTCCGCATGGTCTCAGGGGGAAAGCCGGCGGTAAAAGTGCTAAATAGTTAAAGATAGAAGTGCCAGCGCCGGAGCTCCAGACAGACACGTCTTCACCGTCGCATGTCCAGGCCACGCCCCAACACCTATGCATTTTGTAGCCCGTTTTCAGTTTTTTCAGAAACAAACTACAGTCCATTTAACATGTCTTCCTATTGCTGTAGTTCACATCTGTGCATTTTCTTGAAAGGGCCAGAGATTTTTTCATTTTTTTTTTGGTTTAGATTTCAATGGATGAAAAAGCATGTATTTAAAATGCCCAAAATGTACCTGCAATATGCAAACTGCAATCTGCATAGGTGTGAATCAGGCCTAATAGGGGCAGTAGTGGGCACCCTTGTTTGGTGCCTCACAATATTTAACACATGCCTATGGTGCATTATATAATTTCTTTATCCTTGCACAACATTTCCAGTTGAAGCCGAATCTGTCCAGGATAAAAAAAAGGTACAGCCAAGAAAGAGTCAAAAGCTTTCCAGATTATCCAGTAAGGGGAGCAATGAGTGGGACCAGTCCACTGTGTCAGGGCAAGCCTTGCAGGGGAAGCGGAAGCAAATTCCAAATGTGCAAAAAGATACAGAGAGAAGACACAGGTAATAATACAAAGTGAATTAAAAACTCACATTGAGGGGAGCTGTGGTGGCTCAACGTGATTGGCACTGCGCTGACAAGCCGTTTACCTCTGCAGCCAAGGGTTCGGATCCCAGTCTCGGCTACATGTGAATTGAGTTTGGTGGTCTCAGCCCAGCTCCCGGTGGGTGTGCTATGCAATGTACGCCTGTGCTTAGTACGCCCCCCCACAAAAACCACCACACTTGCACACACACAAAATTGGTTTAACACGCACGCATTTGGCCAAGCGGTCTCCTAAAAAAGAGAGGCAAAGGACCTATGGGGCTGGCTGGGCAGGCTAGACCCCCTCACTTCCTCATAGGGGGAGTCCCTTTTTCCCCAGTTGGGCCCCGTCGGGCTCCCAAGCGGAGCAGGTAGGGCGGGGCATGGAGAAGGATGGCAGATAGCCTCCGGGGGGAGGGTCTGCCTACTCCCAACTCCTGCAGTCCGGCTCCTCTCGAGAGAGTTCACGCACAAAATACACTTAAAAAAAAAACAACTCACATTGAATTATCTGTATACAGCACCTAGGGGTCCAATGAGCAATGCTATCGATTGCCCATGCTGTGTTATGGAACCACATCCCGCATGTCCAGATGATTTGAGCATCCTGGCCAGCAGGATACTGTGGTGCTTGGAGCGGGATCCAAACCAAGGGTTGGACCGCAGCTGAGATCTAATGGAGAAGGCTGGAACGCAGCGCTGGGTGCGATTGCGTCACTGGCGCACGTGCAATGTATTTTGGAGCATGCGCACCTTAAGCATGCGCTCCTTAAGCTCCAAGTCAGTCAGCCAATCACTGGAGAGAGAGGGTGGGGCCGGGTCGGGGGTCCGTGTCTGAATGGACACACGGAGCTGTGACTTGGCTCTAGTGCCTCCATAGGAAACTGCTGACTGTCGGGCTACTTGATAGGAGGAAGGGGCCAGGAAGAGCAAAGAGGGACCCAAGAAGAGGACAATCTGGGCTGCTCTGTGAAAAACCAACTGCACAGAGGAGGCAAGTATAACTTTATTTTGTTTGTTTTTGTTTTGTTTTTAAACAAGACTTTACACTCACATTAAGTTTCTCTTGGCCTTCTTCAGATCCAGTCTAGCTCAGTCCAAGGGGCTGTGAAGAAATGTCTGTGCCTTTTCCTGAAATTCAGTGGAAGGAGACGAGCCACTTGTGTCTTTGAGAGAGGAGGCTAGTTGTATAGGTAATCTGCTCCTGTAGCCAGTAGAGACGATAGTGTGATTTATCACAGCTGGATGTATGGTTGCCACTATTGTAGATGAGAGCAATGCTTAAGATATGGATGGGGGCAGTGTGAAAGAAGTACTTATGGGGGTGAGAGTAAAAGGTGAAGTACTGGTCATTGGGTGACACTCTCTCTAGCAAGTAACTAAGGAATGTTCGGATAGAACAGTATGGAGATGCATTGCATGTTGAGAAGGTAAAGAGTGAGGCTCTGTCCTGTCCAGGAAAGGGAAGAGAACAAATTTGAGGTTTCTGTATAGACTTGGGACACCCTGTAGATTCATACACACTGTCTGAAGCAACTATTTAAAGGGGAGCTGAGTAGTGTTGGGAATATTGTCTCTTCCCTGTCGTGCAGGAATCCTCTATGTCCTAGGTAGTGCCCAGTGGGGTCTTTGATTTCCTTAATAGGCAAAAACTGTGTAGACTTTCAGAAGGCAATAAAAAAAAAAAAAAAAAAAAAATTCTTAGCCTGAGCATTGGCCTGGAAGGGTATCTGGCACTGACGTATTTTGAAAATGAATATTGTGAAAAGTGTCTCTTGGAGACAAATATCTGCTTTCAAGTACTGGAAGGGATACGAATCCTAGTTTGTTGTTGAACTAAGACCCTTAACAGTAACTATGCAAAGATATACCGCATGGTATATGTTGAGAAGCAGTCTGGTTCAATAGCTTAAGGGGGTGGGAAGAGAGAGAGAAAGAAAAGGGTGGAAAGAGAAAAGTAAGAGAGAAAATGAGCAGCAGGTCAGTCATGCAAGATAACATAAGTGGCATTATCTCATTTGAAATTGGAGTACAAATAAGAGCCAGAAGTCCTACGCAAAAGTCTGAAGGGGCCTTGAACTTATGGAGGGGGTACAAGTCTCTCCAGAGGTAGAAAGTGAGGGTCACAGTATCTTCCTCACTAACACTATCAGCAAACAGGGGTACAAGTAGCTTTATAGTATAACAATTGGGCCGGCTATAAAGTAGCTACTACAGAGTCAAAGCTGTGACTAACTAGTATGACTAACAAGTGTGGGGAATAGAGTAGGCTTGGGGAAGGGTGGACATGAGGGGCAGAGGGAAAGGCCTAAACGAGGAAGTGGGTTGAAACATGCACCATACTATAGTTGCTGGTTTACCCCTGTACAATATGAGTAAATGAGGATCTGTACCGCTCATGGATAATGCTTGGGCACATGCCAGATGGGGCCCCTGTTGGGAAGCACACCCTTTTGTGGCCTTAGAGGTGATAGTCAAACAGATCATGAGGCCCCAATCAAGTAGGGGCAGATTTGGGGTGGGAAGGAACAGTGCAGGTGCCCTGTCAGTAAGAAAATTATTGCATTGCAACTGCGAATAATAACATGCCAAAATAATAAGTGTAGTTAGGACAGAGGGGTATCCAATGCCTCGTTGAAGCGAGATAGGAAACGGGCGACCCCAAGGGTCATTGGACCCCCTTGTATCTTGCTATGTCATGGATCAAACTATACAAGGGGCATGTTTCTCCTCCAGTACCGAGATATAGGCCGGGAGTGCTTTTCCCAGAAACCAGGTTAGAAGTGTGGGGTCTGAGGGGGAAAAAAGGGGGGGTTTGGCTGAGAAGGGGTGCATAGGAGGGGTTATAGTCCTCTATCATGACTCTCAATCTGTAGTAGTCGGTATGGTACTGGGCACAAATACTGTACATATATAGGAATACGGCGGGTTAAATGTCCACAATAGATTTGGAGTCTATAAATTCTTCAAGTAAAATGTGAAGCTCATCACTTATCTGTATGAAGAAAGATGAAGCTCACTATGAAAAATTATGACAGGACAGTTCAGCCCTCAGGGCCCAAGTCTGAGGAGGACAGTGAAGCCACGGAGCATTGACCAGGTTCCAGTTCCATAGATTGGGAACACAGAGTTCCATGGTCAGGGAGTCTCACTGTGCCTGTGGAGCTCTAGGAAACGAGCTGGAAGGAGTATGAGGGAGCTAGAAGATATTTCTGTAATGTTGTGACTCAGTCAAGGTGTTGACCATGTAGGTGCAGTTGCGGTGCACTAAGAAAAGATGAAATGGGTATCCCCACCTATAGGGTATGCAATGGTGTTGAAGAATTTGCAGTATGGTTTAATTTCCATCTGTCTTGAAATAGTGGAAGGAGCCAAGTCTGCAGATACCTAGATGTCCTAGCCCTGGAAAGTTAGATTGTGTTTCTTGCATGTCGCTTGAAGGATGATTTTCTTGTTGTGGTAGTAAATAAATTTGATGATAAAGGCCCTTGGGGGGCCCAAAGGATGGCTTTCTAGACAGGGCTTTACAGATTCTTTCTAATTCTAAGTAATCAATTGGGATTGCTGGTGTAAATTTTTGCATGGTGAATTGTAATGCCTCTGGCAGAAAAACTGAAATGAGAGCATGTGGCCGGGAATCCCCGCTGTGTTTATGCTCCATTGCAGTTTTCCCGTCAGGAAAATCGCCGAAAAAAACGAGAACATGTTCCGGGCGGTTTTTAAGCCGGCAGTTTTTCTATGGGAAAAGCCTGTGGTGGAGCATACACATGGCCGGGTTTCCCGACCAAAGCTCTCATGGCAGTTTTCCTGTTGGGAAAACTGGCCGTGTGTGGGGGGGAAAAGCTACCGAGCAGGTTCTCGGTTTTCCCGACAGACTTTTTACCGCCGGAAAAATCGATCATGTGTGCAAGGCATAAGTCAATCAGTTTCTGGGATTCCCCTAAAACACAGACTGGATCTAAATGATCTGTTTACCAGATCCTCTAAATTGTAATGAAGTGTGTTAACCACTCAAGCTCTTTGTCATGTGTAGAAATGGAAGTGACTACATCATTCATCCTGGCTCCTAGGTTCTTCATTTTATGGCTTAGTTCCCTGATTGCTCTAGTAAGGCGGTCAGTTACCTGTTTAGAGATAGACTGGAGCACTCTGTAGCGTTTTGTCTATTTGTGATTGTAAATCTGTGTAGGTGTGACATCCCCATAGGGGGTCAGGAAGTTTACCTGGCTGTCCCTGTGCTCGTCTCCCTGTGCTGTGGAGACAGACCTCGAAGAGGTGGCCTGGGTCTTTGTCAGCACCATCTTGGGAGCTGCAACCTGGACCAGTGCTTCTTTAATCGAGTGGCTCCAAAGCTTCCCCTTCACCTTCAGTGGTACCATAGGGTAGTAAGGCCCTTTTCACACTGGGGCGTTTTTTGAGCGTTATTACAGCGTTATTCGAGCAAAGTCTTATCTGCAGCCCCAATGTGTTGGTAAAGCACCGATAAGACCCTAAAGTTTTAGGGCGTTTTTGCAGTGCCTCGGTGTGAAAGGGTAAGGCGTTTTTACAGCGCTTTTCAATTCATTTCAATGGAGAGGGGCATTTTTGGAGTGTTTATTTTTCAGTGCTGTTAAACTGCTCCAAAGATGCTGCTTGCAGAACTCAGTGTGAAAGGGTCCATTGAGATGCATGGAGAGCGTTTTAAAATGCGCTGTAAAAATGCTTCAGTGTGAAAGGGGTCTTAGGGTTATGGAGGGGCCAAAAAAGTGTCAGGTACCCAGCTGCTGTGTTCCAGCTCTTATCCTGGTGCTGGCAAGGAGCCCTGCTGTTGATCGCCTTGTGTATACACCCTGAAAATAAAGAATGTTTTAAGGGACAATCATACTGTAGATCTATACTCAGACAAAAAAAATGCAAAAATAAAATAAAAAACATAAATAAGGGGGTGCATCGATGTGCCATTTGGTCCTTTTTCTGCCTTCACTCTGATTTGAGTGCATACACACACACACATGTGGCTTAACCTCTTCCCGCCCACACGGTGGGTTTTTACGGCCACAATGAGACTCTTAATTGCCGGGAGGCCGTCTATATATGGCCACTGGGTGGCGCCCGCTACGTCAGTCAGGTTCCCGATGCGCGTGCCTGTCGGCCGCCATGTCCGCCAGGAGCGCGCGATCGCCGGCCACGGAGACAGGGACGTGGAGCTCTGTGTGTAAATACAGAGCTCCACGTCCTGTCAGGGAGAGGAGACTGATGGTGTGTCCCTTGTATATAGGGACAACCATCGGTCACCTCCCCCAGTCACCCCCCCCCCACAGTAAGAATCACTTATTAGGGAATACGTTAACCCCTTTCCTGCCAGTCAAATTTATACAGTAATCAGTGCATATTTATATAATTGTTTGCATAAATGATATTTATATCATTGTTGGCATAAATGTGAATGGTCCCAAAAATGTGTCTGACGTGTCCGCCGCAATATCGCAGTCCTGACAAAAATCGCAGATCGCCGCCATTACTAGTAAAAAAAAATGTCATAATTCTATCCCCTATTTTGTAGACACTATAATGTTTGCACAAACCAATCACTATACGCTTATTGCGATTTTTATTTTTACCAAAAATATGTAGAAGAATACGTATCGGACTAAACTGAGAATTTTTTTTTTTTTATTGGATATTTATTATATCAAAAAGTAAAAATTTTTTTTTTCTTCATGCCGAAAAACGACGCTTTATTCCATGATGAAAAACGATTGTGTGTATGCGGCATTAGGCTCTTGATCTACTTGGGCTGTAGTTGGGTAAAGCCCAGAATGAACTACTGAGCATGACACCTATGCAAAGGCAATTTATTTGGAATTTAAAAAAAACTTCAATTACTAAGCACTTTTCTGCTTTGTTTATGCAGTTATGTGATGTTAATGGTATCTTTACAAACGCTTTAACTTTTTGATTCTCTGACAGAACTCTATAGTAATTGCATTTGATTCGCCCTTGGCCAACACAACCTCATTTGGTCACTGTAATAAGTATTTACTAGTTAGATAGCAGGCAATGCAGTTGATGTGAATGAGATTTTCTTGGGAAAATGTAAACTGATTCAATTACTTTTTTTAATGGACCATAAAAGCGTATTGTAACTCTTTATGGGTGATTCACTTATAATTCATAGTTTATTCATTCTCCTATGCACATAGAAACACGTCATTCTTGTTTTCAATATTCATTCACAGAATTGTGGATGTAAATGCAGGCTAAACAGTTTATGGTTGCATAAAGGAAAGAGCATACACTTCAGCTATATATTTTACCAAGCTTTTATTTTGGTATCTAAAAATATCATTTTAGGTTCAATAAAGGTTTATTGAGTTTTTCAGATGGTGTAAACAGAAACATACCATGGCGTGGCCGAGGGCCCAAGAAAGGGCGACTCGGCACGATCACTTAACAGTTAAAAAAAAAACAATCCTTGTCAAGGGAGATAGCAAAAGGAAACAAAACAATAAGGGGGACATTGCAGCAAGGTGAGGACACAGGGGGCTGCACTTCACACGGGGCACAAACGTGGCCCTCTATGGTCTCCCCTAGCCTGGGCGCCCCAATGGGAACCTTCTGCGTCCAGGGCCTAGGGGAGTTTGGAGAATCATGTGATTCGGTGAAGGCAGCTATCCAGGGTACCTATGTAAAATATCACAATATGCAATCAGGTGTAGAGTACCAAAAATGAAGTGTACAAGCAAGAGGTCCCATGTAGCCATCGGATCGTACATTATTAGAACCATGATGAGGCCGAAGATGCGGCCGGGAAATCAAATGAGAGGAAGGAAGAAAAGAGAGAGGGGGGTCAAGGGCAGAGAGAAGAAGGTAAGAATGGGGGGGGGTGGGGGAGGGGGAGGAAGGAGGTGGTGGAGGGTTAGAGGTGGGGTGCACTCCCTCACTAGCGGAAGCGCGTCATATGGATTCAGCCGGGTACCTCCAGAGAAGAGGGAGACAATAAATCATCCAAAAAGGAGCTCCTGAGGTTGCAGTGAAAGCTCTTTTTAGGCCCTCAGGTGGGCGTCGCCGGAGCGACCCTGTCTTTAAGTTTGTCCGAAGTGGAGTAATGCCTCCAAGCACTCCAGGTAAAGGAAAATTTTGCATACCTGTCCAGGGACTTGGCCTGCATTTCCTCCATAAGCATAATGCTATTCATTTTGCTTATCCACTCGGTAATCAAGGGGGGGGGGGACTTCCAATGTCTACAAACCAACTGCCGTCCATCACTCAAACAGAATTTTAGGAGGGAATTCTTCTGAAATTTAGTGGCACCAGGGAGGATAGAGAGAAGGGCTACGAATGGGGAGGGGGTGAGCGATTCGCCATAAAGATCTGAATAAATTAAGAAGATTTGGGACCAGAACGGGCGTATCAGGTCGCAGTCCCACCAAATGTGACTGTATGTACCTTTAGCTGCGTCACACCTCCAGCAGGAGTCCGAGGCTGAGGAGAACATGACCCTGAGGGTGGTCGGGACTGGGTACCACCGCGATAAAACTTTGTAATTCTTTTCCTGCGCATAGCTCGATATGGAGGATTTATGTGTAAAAAAGAAGGCCTTACGCCACACTGCCTCACTGATATCCCTCCCTAGCTCCTCTGACCAAGCCAGCGTGTATTTAGGGGGGGTGCTATGTGTATGACCCAGAACCATTTTGTAGATCAAGGAGAGCGTGTGCCTTTGGGGGGAGGAAAAGGAGCAGAGTTGTTCGAACCCAGTCAGTGGTCTGTGGACCTGTCTAGACCCATGTAATATCTTGCAGTGGGCCGCCAGGTGGCGGTGCGTGAGCCAAGTCACTTTCGAGGAAACCGAGGTCAGTGTCAACACGAGAGAACCCGTAGGGGCGTGAATGAAGTTTTGAGCCGTGGGCCAGTCCTGTCTAAGGAAACCGGCCAAGGAGTGCAGCCCCACTCCCTCCGGTAGATCTGGGTTGTCAAAGAGAGGGGTCAGGGGGCTTGGGTCCGTAGAGAGGGCATACGCCTCTCTTCTACGTTACCATATCGCCAGGGCATCTCTAGTGAGGGGGGATAACCCCACCAAGGTTCTGTGGGACAAAGCATGGCCCCAAAGTAGGGCACTTAGGTCCACCGAGGGCATGTCCTGCTCCACACATAATGCCACTTTGCTCAACGGGTGGGGAAACCATTCCAGGATCCGGGAGAGTACCGCTGACGCGTGATATTGTTCGAAATCGGGAAGGCCCGCTCCCCCACTCAAAGCGGGACAGCAAAGGAGCTTGTGTTTCAGTCTAGGTCGGCTACGTCTCCACACAAATTGAATGGCCATGGAGTGCACCGTGCGAAAAAAGGATGAGGGGAGGGAAATCGGGAGTGCCTGGAAGAGATATAAAAGCTTGGGCAGTATATCCATTTTAGCGTGTTCATGCGACCGAACCACGACACCAGCAGGTCCATACGGGCCTCCGTGAGGTGCCTGAGCTTGGCCAGGAGCGGGCTGTTGTTCAGGGTGAAAATGTCCGACAGACTATGAGGGACAGCAGTCCCAAGGTAGGAGATGGATTTCTCCTTCCATTGGAAAGAGAACTGAGATTTGAGGGTGGCCAGGGTAGGGAGCGGAACGGATATGTTGAGCGCTTCGGTTTTGGATAGGTTCAGTTTGTAGTTGCTCAGCCCACCAAACCTCTCAATCTCGGCTAAAATGGAGGGAATACTAGTGTGGGGTTGAGTGACATATAGCAGTAGGTCGTCCGCATACAGGGAGAGTTTACAGTGCGAGGAGGGAGTTTGGATCCCATGTATATTCGGGTTTGCCCTGATAGCCTGGGCCAAATGCTCGATTACAAGGGCAAAAAGGAGGGGGGAAAGGGGGCACCCCTGTCTGGTGCCATTCTTAATGGGTAATGTACCAGATTGAATTCCGTTGACCAGGACGGTGGCAGTAGGGACAGAGTACAGTGACATAACACGGGCAAGCATCCTAGGGCCTAGGCCTATTTGGGTGAGGGTGGATTGTAGGAACGGCCAGCTGACCCTATCAAATGCCTTCTCTGCATCGCAGGAAAGAAGGCAGGCGGGAACCCGTTGGCATTGGGCGTATGCTATGAGATGTATGGTTTTGGTGGTGTTGTCCCTTTCTTCACGGCCAGGGAAAAAACCTACCTGGTCTCCATGAATAACATCCGGCAGCAGGGGAGAAAGACGGTCTGCCAGTATTTTTGCAAAAAGTTTCAGGTCAGTGTTCAAAAGTGATATGGGCCTATAATTAGAGCAATGAGAGGGGGCTTTACCGGGTTTAGGGAGGACTGCTATCTGAGCCAAGAGGAGAGCGGAGGATGGGGAGGCACCGTCATCCAAGGCGTTGAAAGCCTTCGCCAGGAGAGGGGCCAGTTGAGGAGCAAATGTTTTATAAAAACGCGGGGTAAACCCATCAGGACCGGGACTCTTGCCATTTTTGAGTTTTTTTTATAGTAAATATTTTTTTATTGTTTTGAGGAAAGACATTACAGCGTTAGAACAGTAGTATTCATAACAGATGTCACCACCAGAACAGTCTTATACCATCGAAGACATTGAACGCAGTGTAAGTATAACAATAAAACTGGGTGAAAAAAAAAAAAACAACAAGGTGAGAATATAAATTTGCAACACAGGGTTCCAGTGGTAGGGAAGAGGGAAGAGGGGGGGGTAAGGGGAGGGGGTAGGGGAGGAAGAGGGCACCAGCATGAGCAGACCAAGGGAACAAGAGCAAGATGTCATTATTTGACAGAACATTTCGGATGTTGCAACCATTGGGACCACGTAGTCAGGAATTTCTCAGAACGTAAATTCTTCCTAGCTACTATCCTCTCCATTTCGCATTGGTAGTTTAGATCAGCAATGGTGTTAGAAATGGAAGGGACAGTAGCAGATTTCCAAAGTCTAGTAACATTCAATTTGGCAGCATGAAGTAGGTGGATGACCACACATCTGGCCGGTTGAGGGACCTTATCTATACCAATATGTAGTAGGGCTAGAGCTGGGGACGGGGACCAGGGCGTCCCAACGATTGAGGAAATCAACCTAAATACTTGGTTCCAGAAGGAGCTCAAGGATTTGCAGAACCAGAGAATATGTGCCATGGAGCCAATGCTTCCGCAGTTCCTCCAACAGGAGGGGGGGTGGCCAGGGTACATTTTGGACAACCGGTATGGCGTGAGATACCACCTGTGAATGGTTTTCTGATAAGCTTCCCAGTGATTGGAACAGTGGGATGCTTTGTGGGTTTCCCTAAAGGCCTGTAGCCACTGGTCGTGGCTAAAAGGGATGCTTAGTTCTTCTGCCCATTTATTCAAAGAGTGCACTTGGGAGCAGGGTCTAGCGTCACTGAGGCAGGAGTACATTTGGGAGATGCCTTTAGGGGGAGTTTGTGGTGAGGAGTAATACAGGTATATTGGTGCTGGGATCTGTACCGTGGAGGATAGTTTAGTTGTCTTTAAGAAGTGGGAGATTCGAGTATAAGCAAAAATTTTGGAGCTAGGTAGACTGAATTTGTGTTGGAGAGCCTCAAAGGTATGCAGCACATTGTGGTGTAAGATGTCGCCGACGTTCAGTATGCCTGAAGAGTGCCATTGGGAGAGATTCAAGTCAGGAATGCAAGAGGTCAGAGCTCTGAGAGGTATCTGTAGTGTTTTCTGAGGTGAGTTGGGAGGGTATACAGCGAGAAGTTTCTTCCAGGCCATAATAGAAGCGGAGATCATTGGGTTAGTGTAATGAGGGGTTGGGGAGTAGCCTGCTGATATTAATAAGAGGCGGTCTGGAAGGGTTGCGGGCAGCTGGTAGGAGGCTTCCATGGTGGACCATTGCTTCTCAGGCGAAGGGTGCCACCAAAAGTACAGCTGGTCCAGAAGGGAAGCGTAGTAGTAATTGGCAATATGGGGCAGTCCTACCCCACCCTGTCGATGGGGTCTGGTAAGTATGTAGCCCGCACACTTTGGTGGTTTGGAATTCCAGATATATTTAGTTAATTGGCTCTGAATAGAGGACAGAAGGGAGCTAGGGATCGGTAAACTTAGGGTCCGGAATAGGTAGAGAAGCTTTGGCAGGATTATCATTTTGAAGGTGGCTATGCGCCCCATTGTGGAGAGGCCTACACTCCGAAGAGATTTCAGTAGTGTGGGTAAATTACGGGTGAAGGTGTGGAAGTTCAGTTGAATCAGTTGCTTAGGGTTGGGCGTGATCTGGATACCCAGGTAGGGGATGGACGTTCTCGCCCACATGTAGGGTAAGTCAGCTTTCAGGCGTGCAGTCGTGTGGGGTGGAAGATGTATGGGGAGGATTATGGATTTTGTAGCGTTAAGTTTGTAGTAAGATACAGAGCTAAATTGGTGGAGGATGTCTTGTATGGCTCGTAGAGACTGTGTGGGATTGGTGACCATCAGGACCACATCATCAGCAAACAGGCTGATCCTGTGGTCCGAGCCATTACACAAAAGGCCTGAAATTCTCGGGTCAGATCTGATTTTAGAGGCCAAGGGTTCCATTATCAGGGCGAAGATAAGTGGGGACAGGGGGCACCCTTGACGTGTGCCGTTCGTGATATCAAAGGGGGTGGATAGCATCCCCCCAGTGAGCACCTTGGCAGTGGGGTTCGAGTATAGGGAGAGGATGGCGGTTTGGAACCATCCAGTAATACCAAATTTGGTTAATACCTCCTGGAGGAAAGTCCAGTGGACTCTATCGAACGCCTTCTCTGCATCAAGGGAGAGAAGCAGAGAAGGCGTTCGATCTTGAGCGGCCCGGTGGATGAGGTTGAGCACTCTCCTAGTAGCGTCTGGTGCTTGCCTGCCCGGGACAAACCCAACTTGGTCTGGGTGAACTATCTCTGGCAGAAACGACATCAATCTGTTGGCAATAACTTTGGCGAGTAGCTTTATATCAGTATTCAGGAGCGAGATAGGCCTAAAGCTAGAGGCAACAGTGGTGTCCTTTCCAGGTTTAGGGATGGTTGAGATAAGTGAGCGCAGCATATCCGTAGGTAGAGATCCAGAGGAACCAGCAGCATTGAAGAGGTCCGTCAGTTTGGGAGACAAGAGCTCGGCAAATTTTTTATAGAATGGGTTAGAAAAGCCATCCTCCCGGGGATTTGTGGAGAGGGAGGGCTTTGATTGCTGCGTGGACTTCAGCAGTGGTAAAGGGCCTGGAGAGAGTTTCAAGTTGCGTCTCTGAGATCGAAGGTAATGTGATCGGATCCAGAAAGCTACGAATCTGTTCTAACGTGGGCTGGGGAGTAAGGGGGTCTTTATTAAGGTTATAGAGTGATGCATAGAATTCGCTAAACGCATTAGCGATTTCTTGGGGGTTAGTTAAAAGTTGCTGCGAAGTGGGGTGCTTGAGTTAGGGAATTTTGGCTTTCGTCCGTTGGGCCTTGACTTGGTGCGCTAGGAGTGATCCAGCTCTATTGCCCAACGAGTAGAAGTTAGCTTTAGAGTATTTAAAGTTACGTTCAAATTTGTGTAGCAAGAGGGTACGCAGTCGTTTTCTAAGCTCCAAGAGCTCAATAGAGTGTTTGTGGGAGGGGAGGGATTTATTAAGATTTTCTATATCTGAAATTTGAGACATAACCTCGTCAATCTGCCGGGTCCTCTGGCGTCTCGCTCGTTTACTCAGCTTAATAAAAATTCCTCTGAGGTAGGCTTTGTATGATGACCAGAGTGTAAATTTGTCGGTGCCAGGTAGTTCATTAAATTCGAAGAAAGATTGGTGCTCAAGTTCTATTTCTTGGAGGACTTTGGGGTCCTCTAGTAAGGAGGTGTCCAGCCTCCATAACCTTGGTGGTCCAGGACGGAGATCACCGAGAGTCAATGAAATAGGGGCATGGTCCGACCAGGATATGATACCAATGTCAGAGTTCATGACATTCTGGAGAGTCCATTTGTCCACCAGGAACAAGTCAATTTGGGAATAGGAGAGCTGTGGGTGAGAAAAGAACGTATAATCACGTTCCGAGCCATGTTGTGCTCTCCATACATCAAAGAAATCCAATTCACGGAGCAGGGGGTTTAGGGTTGGTCGGCGGCGACCTTTAATGTTGGAGGTGTCCATACTTGGGTCGCCAATCATGTTTAGGTCACCACCCATGACTAGGTTACCTTGCCGCAAGTCGTTCACCCTCTTAAAGAGACGACGTAGAAATCGCAGTGGTCTGGAGTTCGGGCCATAAATGTTCACCAGGGTATAGGTGGTTTGAGCGATGGAGCAAATGAGAATTATGTATCGGCCTTGCGAATCTGCATGGGTATCGATGTGTTGAAACTGCAGGGTATCCCGGACAGCCGTCAGTACACCATTCTTTTTCTTATCATTTGAGGCGAGATAAACGTTGTCATAGCCTTTGAGACTAAGTTTAGGAGTTTTTGAGTCCGCAAAGTGCGTCTCCTGGATAAAGACAACGTCAGCATTTTGTTTTTTCAGCTCTCTTTGCAAAGTAGATCGTTTCTGAGGACTGTTGAGGCCCTTAGCATTTAGGGAAAATATTTTGATCGGCATGGTATGTTGAAGGATGGTGGTCCACTAGGAGTGGTCAATAGTGCCAGGTGTGGGGGAGGGTAAGCGCTGTGGGGAGAGATTCGGTAGTTCGTTGAAAGCTGGTGTAGAGCAGGTAGGGTAGTAGAAGGGGTGATAAAAAGGAGGAGCCATGATCAATACGGGATCAATGTGCAGAAACACTGCTAAACTGTACAACCAGGGGGTGTTTTCCTTCAGTGGAGTCCAGAAACTCGGACCCAGTGAATGGAAAGAAAGGCACGGAGAGAAAAAAAAGAAAAAGGACTCGTCATAGATCCGCTGTGACCCGGCTATGGATCAAAAAGAATTGTAAGCGTAAACAGGATAGATTAGGCATCTTGTAGGGACCAGTCGCCTTCCATTTGAGAGGGGGAGGCGGGTGGCGGTTTAGGATTTTCCTCAGGAATTATGCGCCAGATTTTCAGCAATTGGAGGCCCGCTTGCAGCGTGCGTACCACGTGGGTTTTGCCTTGAAAAGTAATCAACAACTTGGTGGGGAACCCCCATTTGTATGGGATGTGGTGGTTCTGAAGGCCTTTCGTAATTGTGGCCAGTTGCCGCCGGTTTTCCATAGTTGCCTTGGAGAGGTCCGTGTATAGTGCTACCGCAGTGAAAGGTTCCGGGAGGTTCGGATTACGCTTAGCAGCATGCATCACTTTCTCTTTAGCGTTGTAGAAGTGTATGCGCGCTAATACGTCTCTGGGTTTCTCAGCTGAGAGGTGGGGTGGTTTGGGCAGTCTGTGCGCTCTGTCTATTTCTAGGTCCCTGTCGGACAGGTCAGGTGCTAGCGCGCGCATCAGACATTGCAAGAAGCGTACCAGCTCGGGCTGTTGGATCGCTTCAGGTACGTTGCGGAATTTAATATTATTTCTGCGTGATCGATCTTCAAGATCGGCGAGCTTGAGATTGATCGCCCGCATTTCATCGTCGTGCTCAGTGCAGACATCTATCACTTCATTATGAGCAGTGAAAAGATCAGACATTTTGTGCTCAATGTGCTGTAGGCGCTGATCCTGATGTTGCACAACATTAGCCAGTGAGGAGACTGCAGCTGAGAGATCAGAGTACAGTGTCTGTTTGAGTGATATCAGCATGTGCTTCATCGTCTGCTCTGATATAGGCTGGTCAGAGGCAGGGAAGTTGTCTATGGCTGCTGCGTTATGGATGTCAGGTGGAGGCAATATAAATGGTATCCTGGGGCTGCTTCCTGGAGCATCGTCCTCCCTCCTGCGTTTGGATTTGACAGGGGAGGACGAGGAAGGTGAACGGGGCGGTGAGTACTCATTGTGAACATCTGGGGAGAAGCCTGGGCTATAGTGGCCGCCGCTGGTGTGGTGAGGTAACGGCTGAGCCGCGAGGCTGAGGGAGCCGCCGGCGCCATCTTGATTTCGGCTCGCTCCGGCCAGAGGGAAAAAGTCAGTAAGCTTTTGCGGCATTGCAGGCTGTTTTCGCCGTTTGAGCATGGCGCTCGGGTGTCACTGGTCCCACCGGGATGAGGTACGGGCTGTTGGAGTGTAGTTTTCTTGCGCTGTGGAGCCGCTATTAGCCGGGTGTAGAGCGGAGCTATTCGTTCAGGCAGCCATCCTCGTTGCCGGCAAGCCACGCCCCCTCCATTTTTGAGTTTTTTAATTGCGAGGAGGAAGTCCTCCGTTGCGAGGGGGGCTTCTAACTCCTCAACCGAGGAGACGGGGATAGTCGGGAGGGCTGTGTCTCTGATATAGGAGGACAAGGCCCCAGGGGAGTCTAAAGAGTGCATAGGAGACAAGGGCACTTGAGCAGGGAGATCATAGAGGGTCGCGTAGTATTGGCGGAACTCTAACGCAATAGCGGAGTTAGTCTGCAACTTGCCCTTGCTGGGGGAAATAATCAAGGGGATACGTTTCCTTGTCACGCGGGGTTGAAGGGTGTTCACCAGCAGCCGACCGCATTTGTTTGCCTGGGCATAGTGCGTAAAGCGCCCCTTATCCCTAGCCACCAAGGAGCGTTCGGCAAAGATCTGTAAGAGATCCCTCCTGGCATTGGCCAGATCAATCAGTATGGCCGAGTCCGGCGAGCGCTTATGGGAGTCCTCAAGGGATGCTTTTTTGAGCCTGGACCCATGTTGGATAAGCTTGCCCCTGAGGACGCATTTAAGGGCCTCCCATTTAGTGAGCGGGTTTGTGTCGTCTCGGGCATGGTCGGAGACAAAATGAGAGATGGATTGAATGACGTCTGCAGTGACTGCAGGGTCTGAGAGCAAGTTGTCATTAAGTCTCCAGGAGGACCTAGGCTTGTTTGAAGGAATCCTACCCAAAGTGATATGTATGGGAGCGTGATCCGACCACAGTGTGAGACCTATAGACGCAGTAGGGGAGAGGTCCAATAGGGATTGAGAAATTAGTATGTAGTCCAGTCTGCTGTAGGAGGAGTGTGCGGGGGAGTAGTATGTATAGTTCCTATCTGTGGGGTTCAAGACCCTCCATACATCTACTAGGGAGAGGTCTGTGAGGATAGAGCGTAGCTTGGTCAGGCTAGCTAAGGAGTGCGAGGACTTACCGGTTGACGTGTCTAGGCGAGGAACCAAGGCCACATTAAAGTCACCACCCAGGATCATGTTAGTCGTGCCGAACTTCCGTAAGCGGGAGGTCACGGAGGAGAAGAACTGCAGCTGGTCCTGGTTGGGAGAATATACGTTAACTACTGTATAAATCACATTCTTGTAAGACAGTTTAAGAAAAATAAACCTCCCAGCAGAGTCTACATAAGAGTCTAGAACAGTCGGAGTAAAAGAAGTATGGAATGCAATGGAGACCCCTTTTGATTTAGCCAGCGGATTTGTACTATGATACCAGGTAGGGTAGTTTTTGTAAGGGAGCTGTGGGACAGAGTCTGACCTGAAGTGGGTTTCCTGAAGGAGGAGAATTTGAGTACAGAGTTTATGAAAGTGGAACACAATTTGTCTCTGTTTCTCAGGGGTTTTAAATCCCCTACAATTCAGGGACGAGACCGACAAGCAGTTGGGACTAGCCATTGGGGTGTTGTAGCAATAAAGGATACTTACCCACCAGTGAGGAGCGCACCGCCTCCGGGGGGAGGGAAGGGGGGGAGAGGAGTGGTTGCAGGGAGAAGAGTAGGGGGTGGAGAGGATAGAGCATGGAGAGAAAAAAGACAGAAAAAAAGTTGGGCCAAAGCGGCCACTCTAGTAGCGTTGCAAGCAACGGTTCAGCTGTAGCCATAAAGGCAGCTGAAAGGCCTAAGGTGGGGATCGTGGTCAACTCACAGGGAGCGCCCCGCACACAACACAGATGAGCATTGCACAGCAAAGTATAACGGCAAGATAAATATAAATTACACGTCAAGGCGGGACCCCATGGGACTGTGCGGTCAAATAGAGCATACGTGCCAAGCGGGGATGTAACCTCCCTCTCAGCACTACAGGTGTCAGCGTCCCATGGCGTCCCGACCGAGACAGGTGGACACACCAGAACAATGTAGCAAGAAAACCAAAGAGGAGAAAAACATACAAAAAGGAATTTACAATGCACACGATAAAACTTTTTGGTCAGCGAGTAGGTAACACAAAAAAGAACAAGACAAAATGTAGGGGGGGGGGCGGAGAAAGGTCAATGCAAAGACATGTAAGACGGGTGAGGGCCATTCTGGGCAAATTTGGCAACTTCAAGTTAAGTGAGGGACACCGCATCAAGGGGGACCTCGTGCAGGGGCCCAAAAACAAGTAAATAAAGCTTCCAGGGGAAAAATCACAGCATAGCGTCCCGTCACATCCGTCTGTCCCAACAGGGAAAAGGTGGCCACTGGCCCAAACCTGCAAGTGAAAAGGCACTGTGGATTTAAATGAACATAGTCACATCAGCCAGCAGAAGTAGACGCGGAGGCCTCAGGTTTGGAGCGTTTAGCTTTCTTGCTTTGCCTTTTCCATTCTTTAGAGCAGGAGTCTCCAAACTACGGCCCTCCAGGTGTTCAGGAACTACAATTCCCATCATGCCTAGTCATATCTACGAATGTCAGAGTTTTACAATGCCTCATGGGAAGTGTAGTTCCACAGCAGCTGGAGGGCCATAGTTTGGAGATCCCTGCTTTAGAGGGTTGAAATCCAGGGGTGGCAGCATGCAATGGCCAGTCAGGGAGAGATGTCATCGGGAGTTCAAAAGTCCCCAGAAATTTTGGAAGGTCACCTAGGGTGCGGAAGACTGCAGATTTTCCGTCATGAGAGGCCGATAACTGGAAAGGAAAGCCCCAGTGGTATTTTATCTGCTTGGCCTGGAGGGCTCCTGTGAGGGGCTTCAGGGCTCTGCGGAGGTCCAGCGTGAGCTTGGAAACATCAGGTAACAATTGGATGCGAGCCTCCTCAAAGAGGATGGAGTCTTGGGCGCGTGCAGCCTGCATGATGGCGTCCTTGATAGCGTAAAAGTGAACTCTGCATATCACGTCTCTAGGATAATTCAGGTTGGGGTTCTTAGGGCCCAGGGCCCTGTGGACCCGATCCAGTTCTATAGCAGCCTCCTTTTCTTTCAGGAGCAGTCCATTAAATATGGCGATGACTACTGTGGCCAAATCTTTAAATATGGCGATGACTACTGTGGCCAAATCTTTAGTTTCCACTGTTTCAGGCAGTCTAAAAATATAATTTTAAAGGGTTAGTTCACCTGTACCAAAAATCTGCTTATGAATGTAAAGGGCGCTTGTAGATATAAAGGTAACTGTACAACTTTGACTGTAATTAAATTATGCCTTTGCTATATGTGCCCGGCTGAAAAATTCTCAGACATGGCATAATCACCTCCTGCCATGCTACCCCCTAGTATTTACTCTCTCTCCCTTGTCACAGTAGCTCTAATCTGAGGTCTGAGACCTGATGCTGTAGTGGAGGAGCTGGTGGACCACACACACGGCAGTGGTTGAGAGCCAGCTCCTGTGATGGTGGGTGTAAGTTGTAGTGGTGGGTGTTAGCAATGTGCCAGCAACAAGACAGGACTGGATGATGTCATCTCTGGGAGTTTTTTGGCCAGGCTTAAGGAGGTACATAAATGGCCCATGCCTATAGCAAGAGCATTATCCAACTTTGGTCAAACAGTTTATTCACAGTTTATTTTTATTCAGGCGCCCCTTATAATATAGGCAGTTTTATGGTAAAGGTTAACTAACCCTGTAAATATATGGATATTGCACTAATGAGTGCAGCAAACCTGCTCTGATGCTCACTTTGCTGCCTTGTGTCGGTAAACATCCTTGATGGGTCCTTTTTAGCCTACAATGCCAGTGAGGAAGTTTCCTTGAAGCAAGGCTTTCAGCACTAGGAAGTGTCACATAGTGATGATTGTTGAATTGACTAGGAAGGTATCGGGTCAGAAGGGCAGTGCTAAGGAAAGTGCCTGTATTCATTAAAGGTCAATTTTTACCAAAGGCACAGTTGTCCTTTAAAGAGAAAATCTGCTAAAAGCTGATCTTAATTTTGGGTGGCTAGTCAGTTGGTTCATTCTGATAGCTACAGGGAGGTACCAGTTCTCCATAATTGGTTAGTTTTGGTTGGACTTAACCTTTAAAATTGTATTAAACCCAGTGGCACCCCCCCCCCCCCAAATCCATGCATCTGTCCCCTAATTTACATGCAGGGCCCTGGACGCATGAATTTCAATTGAGTTTTTTTTGTTTGTTTTTTTAGAAGCACATGATTAGAGTCTGAGGCCCAGTTGTGTGACATTAGCATATTAATATTTGCTAATGTCTTCCTGCTTCTCCTCTTGGGACAAACGTGTCTCAGTAGCCCCTTCTGTTCGGCCAGGAGGAGAAGCAATGGGGCCGGCTCTTCCCTCTGCAAGCTGGATCGAGGAGCAGTGGGTAGAGGGGCAGCAACATCCTCTTTGAGTTGCCCTACCCTGGGTCCAACACCACCTCATCTTTGGAAAGGTAAGGCCACGGATCCCCGCCTTCCCATCCGGGAGCAATGGAGACATCATTGGACAACAGCATTGTGGGAGTGTTAGATGCACTAGCAGATTTAAATATACTTGACTAACAAATTAAAGCAGAGAATAACCCTCCTATCCTTTACAGCCAAGCAAGCTGCTATCTTAGCCTTTGTTTGATTTGCCATTGCACATGTCATCAGTAATGACACCAGCCATTTGATGTCATGACGGTTCATTTGGGAGAACAAGCAGTGGTGACAGTTCTCATTCACAACACACCTTGAATATAACGGTTCCTCACCAGACTGTTCTTGGATGGTTGGGAGAAGTTGCTCTCGGAGGATGTTTTTGTCCCATTCTTTATTCATGACTGTGTTCTTGGGAAAATCTGTGAGTGAGCTCACTCCCTTGGCGGAGAATCAACCTCACACATGAATGGTCTCAGGATGCTTTACTGTTGGCATGACATATGACTGGTGGTAGTGCTCACCTTTTCTTCTCCGGACAAGGGTTTTTCCAGATGCCCCGAACAATTGGCAAGGGGATTCATCCGAGAAAATTACTTTACCCTAGTCCTCCGCAGTCCAATCCCTGAACCTTTTTCAGAATATCAGTCTGTTCCTGATGTTTTTCCTGGAGAGAAGTGGCTTCTTTGTTGCCCTTCTTGAAACCAGGCCATCCTCCAAAAGTATTTGCCTCACTGTGCACTCACACCTGCCTGCTGCCATTCCTGAGCAAGCTCTGCACTGGCGGTGCCCTGACCCTGCAGCTGAATCGGAGTGGAGATGGTCCTGGCACTTGCTGGACTTTCTTGGGCGCCCTGAATCCTTCACAAATGCAGTGGAAATGTTTTTTTTATGGGATTAAGTTCATTTTAATGGCAAAGAAGGACTTTGCAATTAATTGCAATTCATCTGATCACTCTTCATAATATTCTGGAGTATATGTAAATTGCCATCATAAACACTGAAGCAGCAGACTTTGTGAAAATTAATATTTGTGTCATTCTCAAAACTTTTGGCCACGACTACATGGTACAGCAGACACATATCAGGAATATGAAATGTTGGTTTTACATACTCTTTTAAAGTGGATGTGACAATGTAGCGTATAAGATTTCCTATCATCTGTGCCCAGTCTTGCCACACAGAGTTAATCCAGATCTGAGTAATCCTCTTTCAATGTTCAGTAAAATGAACAGCCTTCAAGATAAAAACCTGCCTAAATAAAAAGTCAGTTTTCTCTCTTCTTGCTTTGAGTGACAGGTTATTTACATATCTAGCTTGGACATGTTTATCATATGTTATGTTATGGTTATCATAACATGAGGTATAAAAAGTGAGAAATCCACCCCTCCCCCACATAACACTTCCTGGTAATATACAATTAACTTTGGATCAACTCATGTTATGATAAACATGTCCAAGCTACATTTGTAAATAACCTGTCACTGAAAGCAAAAACAGAGAAACGGAATTTATAATTTGGCAAGTTTTTATCTGGAATTCTGTTAATTTGCACTGAACATTACAAGAGGATTACTCAGCGCTGGATTCACTCTGTGTGGCAAGATGATAGGAAATCTTATACTCTACATTGTGACATCAAAAATAAATAAAAAATTTAAACATTATCAAATTTGTTTTGTGTATAGTAACAAAGACCTGGTTGATCCTGCCTCGGACTGGTGCTGCCTATGGATCACTTGTTGCCACCTTTACTGTGTGTACTCCGGTGGAAGTGAACAGACAAGCTGTTAATTTCTCTTTGTTCTAGGCATCTTGTGTGACTATACAGTCATATTCGTAGACCTAAGCAAAGTGCTGAGTGACCCTTTCCTCATACCTTTTCATCCAGGCAGATATGTTCCTAGCACCAAGGGGGCAAAACTAACAAGCACTGCGACCCCTCCCTCCCTCCTCTGCCTCCTGCTGCCATGTTGCTAGCCACTAGGGGGGAGGGGGTACTAACAGGCACTGCTAGAGTCTTCTCCCACAGATCTTTCTCTGCAAACAGGAACCAGCAGGGTAAGATCTTGTGACCTTCTCCAGGCAGAGCTAAAATAAGGTATTTACATGTTTTTTTTATTAAATGAGAACTAAATGCATCATGTATTAACATTTTTATAAGGATCAATTGCACTCAAACGATCTGTAATAATATCACTTTAAAGCAAAACTCCAGCTAACACTTGTTAGCCACTTCCCGCAGACCATACACATATATGTGGTAGGAGGTCTTTAATGCAGAGAGGCAGCATATATGCGGCCCTATGTAAGCACATTTCTGTGCAAAGTGTGCAGTCCCTGCATGCTCCCAGCACAGTAACCAGTGGGTACCAGAAAGCTTCTGATGCATACTTGGTCACATGATCTGAATGCCCACCTCCACCTGGCATTTAGAACCTCTTTAAGTGCCAGGAAGCACCGGCAAGCAGGGGTTAAGCAACCACAACATCTAATAATTGTTAAGCTGCAATTTATAAGGTTTGTTTTTAGGTTTAATACTGCTTTAAATGTTATTTCTCAAAGGCCAACTCCATCTTTCTGAGCAAGTTTCATGTTACACTTATATTTAGGTTGTAATGAGAAGCAAGTTCAGGGTCTGCTACCACCCACCTTTTTATCAGGAGTATGGATGCAAACTTAAACATCTCTGAATTGTGGTCAGGGAAAGAATGGGATGGTACCCTGGCCACCACAGTGCACTGGTTCAATTCAATATTTTATTTAGTGGTGGAAGTCGCTGTGGTTTTTGGGTATAAATGGGGGATAATTCCTGGTAAGCAGGTTTTAGGTAAGAAAGTGAGCTCCTGCTAGCATACCACAATGCAATACATTGTAGTATGCTGCAACGCAGGTGCATTGGCAAGGTGTGTTGAGAGTGTCTTTCACAATTAATAGCACCGCAGCACTCAAGTGCACATAACGTAGAGCAATGGTGTGAATGGGCCCTAACTTATATTTGTTGTGGCCTATTTTGGGATCCATTTATAACCTTTTTTTCTACTCTGGTTTTCCAAGCTTATTGGAACAAAATAGTTTGATGTACTTGCAGAGTAGCAAAAGGGCTGAATTGCAGGCATCGGGTGATACCCATTTGTGGCATTTGCATTAGAAGTCATAATTGCCTTCTCATATTGATTATCAATACATATGAATACATATTCTATGGCCGGGTACACATGGGCCTAATATCAGCCGAAATTGGACAGTACCGTAGAAACTGGCCCATTTGTACAGTTGCCTCTCTGACAGAAGATCGACTTCTGTCAAACAAGCATGCTGGAAAACCAGCAGCTGACCAGTGTGTTCTGGTGGGGGGGGGGGTTGTCCTCAGAACACAATAGCACAGGAGGGGGAGATCGCTGCATTAACTTAACTTGTGTTAGTACAGAGATTTATTAGTTTTTCGTCCAGCCTGCTGGGTTGAATGGAAAAAAACTTAGTGTGTACTAGGCTTAAGGATTTATTTTACTGGCAATATAAAAAAATAAATACATTTAAAAGCTAGTGGATTAAATGCAAAAAGCAAAGGTTTTTAAAACCTAGTGGCATTTTTGTACTCTTATTATGCTGTGTCTTAAGGACGCTTTACTAGTTCACTTTTTTGCTATTGAGAAAGCATAGTGGGGACATTTTGAAATCGGTTTTCTCTGTCATGATATCTGTTACATATAAAGGCATTATTATTTAGACATTTACATTGGTTGTTTTGCAGCTGAAATAAAGTACTCTTTGGCCCTCTGTAAATAGCGTAGAGAAGAAGAACCAATTGATCGTCTCTCAATAACTTTGATGCAGTTTAGATAAAAAGATGGTGACCACACATGTAAATAGTCCCCAGAGATGCCGATGTATGATGGTAGACTGTCTAAACAAACTGTGTGCAATTTATAAATAGGCCCCCGATGTATATATTGCATTTGTCAGAATCATTAGAGCAGCCAATAATAGACTTGGTAACATTTCTGTTTATTTCCAGATAATGGTAGCACACATAATATTACAAACATGGGTGTTTGTCTAATTATGATATGTCTTTTCTTTGAATTATGGCTTCTTTGAAGTAGAATTTCCATTTGAAATGAGTTTTCATATAATGGTTATTGCGTATAAAACAAAACAATGTAACAGACTGAAGTGGTTTCAGGGCTTTAATCCCTTGGTAAATTAGCCAGGAGGCTTGCCTTTTCATGGACTTCCCAACAACAGGTTGAAATCGTTTGGGCATTGACACAAAGATCCACTGCAGGGAATAATTCTGAAAGAGATGTGGTGAAAAATGGTATCTGAGAGACATTACTTAGTTGCTTATGCCTCCTGGACCAGAGAAAATGAAACACTGTGTTAATCAGCTGACAATAATATAACCGCTCAAATAAGTGAGGGCTGTTTGCTTTTGCATAACTGTTGTTGGGGAAATTGTATTTTTTACTGTAAAGGCAAAGAGGACAATTGCATACATTTTTTTTTTTTTTAGGAACCATCTACTTCTACTGCATTTATTTTTCAAAGCTCCCCCACCCAGTGCTGAGTATTTGTAGATAAATTATACTTGTCTAATTTGCACAGCTCCAGTAAATTTCACTGTTGCCTTTTGATGCCATGTACTATGTAATCTATGTAAAGTAGGACACTGCTTTCTTTCAAGGGGCACTGGTGTTGCAGTTATTAGGGTTTCACCCTAAAAGCATTATTTTTGAAGTAATACTTTCAATCCCACCCACTTTGTTTTTACCCATGCACGTTGCTTTTTTTTTTTTTAAAGACCTTCAAAGCAGTTTTTCACTCACCCGAGTCCACTGGCATATGTTTTACACTGACACTTTTTCTAAGCCTGGAGACTGGCGCACCAGGGCTGCATTTTGGACCTACTGCCAAAAGTCTTGTTACTGCCCCTCATTTTCATGTCATCACACGCTGCAGGTTTTCTGGACTTTCAGAGGAGACAGTTAAATAGCCAATGGGAAGTGTCTGTTTTCCAGTCAGCAACAGGGTACCTAATGAAGTTCAATGCATAATGGATCTGACATTTAGGCACCTAGAGATGCATGCTAAGTGCAAGTGTGGATTTAGAATGTATAATCCTGGGAGAAGCCTTCTAGTAAAAGGAGACATGTAAATAAATACCCTTTTATAGCTATCTTCAGACTGGTCACGTGACTCGTGGCTGCTTCACAGCTTGATACAGGGCTTCTGCAGCAGGGGCCGAGATCTCCCTCTGACATCAGCTGGGGAGGTCACATGGCTGCTCAGCTTCTCCGGCAGAAGCCATGTATGGGAGATGTAAAGTGGCCGCAAGTCTCATGACTGGCCTGAAGATCACTATAAAAAGGTATTTACCTCATTTTACCATAACACACATACAGTGTGCTATGCCTGCCTATAATAGTGGGGCTAGAGAGTGACCATCTATAATATTTAATTTGTACTAATAGCGGCGAGGATGGAGACACAGAACATGGAGCTGACAGGCAGGGAGAAGGGGGAGAGAGGAGGGCAAAGAGGACAGCTGCGGATTATGGAGAGATGTACGCTGACCACGCTGATCAGGTCTTAGCAGCCACGATTCTTTGTCAGCTCAGAGAGGGGGACAGGAAGTGTCAGGATCAGCCAGGTTTTTTACAGGTTAGAGAGGGGCAGATAAGACGGCACAAGCTTTATCCACTTGCTGACCGACTCACGCCAATATACGTCGGCAGAATGGCACGTCTGCGCAAAACAACGTATGGGTACGCTGTCCCCTTAAGAGTGGGCATGAGAGCCAGCATGGGGATTTGTGTGTTCTGTCAGGGAAGAGGAGACATATCGTTTGTTCCTACAAAGTAGGAACAACAATATGTCTCCTCCCCCAGTCAGTCCTCTGCCCATACAGTTAGAAACACCGTACTAGGGAACACATTTGATATGATACAGGATTTGACCCTTGATTGGTCCCTAGTGTTAACCCCTTCCTTTCCAGTGACATTTACACAGTAATCAGTGCATTTTTATAGCACTGATCGCTGTATAGATGTCAATGGTCCAAAAATGTGTCAAAAGTGTCCAATCTGTCCGCCGCATTGTCACAGTATCGCAAAAAATGCAGATCACAGCCATTACTAGTAAACAAAAATGGCATAAATCTTTCCCATAGTTTGTAGACACAATAACTTTTGCGCAAACAAATCAATATGCATTTATTGAATAATATATATTGGCCTAAACGGAAAACATTTTTGGGGATATTTATTATAGCAAAAAGTAAAAAAATATAGTTTTTTTATTAAATTTTTTTTTTTTTTATAGCGCAAAAATAAATGCAGAGGTAGTCAAATACCACCAAAAGGAAGCTCTGTTTGTGGTAAAAAAAATGGAAGCAAATTTTGTTTGGGCACACATTGCATGATCACGCAATTGGCAGTTAAAACAACACAGAGAAAATTTTTAAAAAGTGCTCTGGTCGGGAAGAGGGTAAAAGCTTCTGGGGCTGAAGTGGTTAAGTGAACAGAATCTGTATTTTTTGGGGGGGGGGTTAACAAACACTTGAAATTAGGGATGCACCGATATATTGGTGGCCGATACATATCGGCCAAAAATAGCAATTTGGGGTGTCACGATCGCGCCCCGCCAGCGGCAACTAACTAACCGCGACGAGCGTACCGTGACGGGGGCTATACTAGGAACTATGGGAATAAGGGGAATTCTACTAAGCATGTAAGACTGGCTGTGATACTTTCACATCCCGCACTACCTTTGGCCACCACTAGAGGGAGACTCCAATCCAGCTGGCTGACCACACACAGGCAGATACACATCTTAGATACAATCTGGTGCACTCTGAGGGTTGGGAAACAATCTAGCAATTACTACACACTTCTAGGGTTCCTCCAGCTATCCTGTAAGCTTGAATCCCAGTGTTAATCACTTTTCCCACTGTCCCCACACACCAGACACACACTAAACGATAGCCTGCCACCACCCAACAGTTTGTCCGCAGACTGGTCTGCTAAGTTACCACACACACAGATCTCCGTCTGGCAGATCTGTTAGCTTACAATCTGCATGCAATCTGCCAACACACAGGGCAAATTGCATACCAATTGGCATGTAGGCTCTAAAATACAATAACCTCTTCAGAGATATGAGTCCTAGCTTAGTACACAGAAGTCACATATTAATTTTATCATTTAATATCCCGAAAGTGGGCAGCGCATCAAAGAAAACAGAGTTACCAAAAAGATACAAAAAATACAGAGACACAAACTTGGCAATTTGCTATGAAAATAAAAAGGGATAAAACAGAAAATAAACTTTACCTAAGTCTATCCTATAGCAGAAGCATACTAGAATATGGCACTCCCCAGTGTGGAACTGGCTTCATGGAAGAACCCTGTCCATATCTCAAGGAATTATTTTCATCTCTCTGCCGCTAATATTTTAGCTTTTATGAGACATAAAATAAATTCCTCAGATCTGATGATATAAATCAACGTACACAGACTGGCCGGAGCTTTGCGAACGCCCCCTGTGGATCCTTGTAGCCTCAGTGGCAAACTATGTTTACTGAAATGGAAACTTTTATTGGCCTCTAGGTGTCAACTCTGGCCTAGAAACTGGTCCTGTCCTTTTCAAATGCTAATGAAAGAACATATGTGGCATGACTGATGATGCCTATTATATTTTTAATAACCCAGAATTAAACTACATCTACCACTACACTATTTCTATAGATCACATCACATCTCGTTAAGGGAAAAGTATCTTGATTGATTGATTTTGAATTTATTTACAGCGCCACATGCACCCAGGAGGGTGCGCCTACGCGCTGCAAGCGGTTCCGCTGATCTATTCAGAACCAAAATCATCTAGAAAAAGAAAAGCCTACATAGACTAACCAATGGCTCATGTTGGTAGAGGAAGGAAAACATACAAACAGTACGAGACCAGGCAGGAACAAAAGGAGGGTGACAGGAGCTTAGGGATGGGGAGAACAAAAAATAAATAAAAAATCAACTCGCTTCAAAAGAGGAAAGTTTTAAGTGCCTTTCTGAAAGTGATGAGGGCGGCATTCTGTCTCAGAGGCAACGGAAGAGAGTTCCAAAGTGTGGCGGCTCTAGCTCTAAAAGAGCGGCCACCAGTTGAAGTCAGCCTTACTGAAGGGATGGCAACAAGGTCCAAGTCGGCCGATATCAAGGCCCTGGAGGGGTGGTAATGTACAGCCATGTTATTGATGACCAGTGGGCCTTGTTGTTTGTAGGCCCTGAACATAATACACAAAGCCTTAAATTCGATCCTCTTTGCACATGGGAGCCAGTGGAGTAGTCTAAGAATGGGGGATATATGGTCCCGTCTGAGAGTCCCCGTAATGAACCTAGATGCCTGGTTCTGCACCAGCTGCAGCTTGGAGATCCATTTGATAGGTAGTCCAAGGTATACCACATTGCAAAAGTCAAGGCGTGAGATGACTAAGGCCTGTACTAGTGTATTTCTGTGTGTTTGGGAGAACAGATGTTTTACCCGTCGCAGCATCTGAAGGTAATAAAGGGCGTTCTTGGTACAATTCCTCACCTGTGGGATCCATGAAAGTTTATTATCAAATATAACACCCAGATTTCTTACTTGGCTAGACGGAGCGGGACACGGGCCCATTGATAAGGGCCACTCTGCAAGCAAGTTTACGCTTTTCGGTGGACCTATGAGAAGAATCTCAGTTTTAGATGCGTTTAGAGCCAGGAAGTTGTCCTTCATCCAAGTCTGGATAGATGAGAGGCAGCAGGAAAGATGATGGGCTGCCTTGGGGTTGAGCCCCCATGAGGAGAGGATGTCTGCCACGGGCCTCACATAGCAGTTAAACAGCCATGGGGAGATTGCCGAGCCCTGGGGGACCCCACAGAGGAGTGGTGCCCTCACTGATCTAAATGAACCCAACTTTACTTGGAATGTTCTGCCTGTCAGAAAGTTGCGTATCCAGGTGAGGGTCATGCCTGTAATATGGAACTCATGAGAGAAAGGGGTCACCGCTCCAGGTGGGATCGCTAAATGGTTACAGGTGGTGCAGGATACCGAGGGTGCTGGCGGTGCACTATATGGAACTCATCCTGTAGCCGAGCCAGAAGGATCTTGTGGCTGACAGTATCGAAAGCCGCAGAGAGGTCTAGCAGAACCAATGCTGCCGACCCCCCCGCGTCTCTCGACTCCAGCAGCCTTTCCCTGGTGGCCATAATGGATAACTCGATCCCTCTTTTGGGTCTAAACCCCGATTGGGCATCGTGGAACAGATTTTGTGATTCACAATGCACTTGGAGTTGCATAAGAGCCTCATGTTCCACCAATTTAGCCAGAAAGCATAATCCTGAGATGGGGCCGTAGTTGGACATAACTTTAGCATCCAGCGTGCTTTTTTTTTAAATTGGTGTAACCAGGGCATGTTTCCATTTGTCTGGGAACTCTCCGGTTGTCAAGGAGAGGTTAACCAGGATCAAAATCTCATCGATGACTGTGTTGGTATTGTCCTTAAGCAGCCAGGCAGGGCAGGAATCGTCGGCATAGTAGGAAGGTTTTAGCTGTTACGTTTACGTCACATGGGATACATGCCGAAACACATTTAAAATTGGCGATAATGACCGCCCTCAGTGGGCGGTACCATTTCGTATAGGAGGGGGCGCAGTTCTTTTACACATGCGGCCGCCAGACCAGTGCAGAGCGCGGGCAGTGGCACTGTACAAATTGTGTGTCGAGTGCGCTCCACCGGAGTCACCTCCTAGCTCCATTTCCTGTTTTTTTACTCCCCCTATGGTAGAGTCTCTTGAAGCAGTCCAGCGGCGTGAGCCACATGACGTCACAGCCGGAGGTGAGGGAGGACTCGGAGCGCTGGGCAGGGAGTTGTGTCGGAGCTGCCTGTGATACAGTGTGCTGCTAAAGAAAGTAAGCAGAACAATAGAACCTGTTAGAAGTTGGAACTTAGAACAAACAAAATGGCTGGATTGGGGGGGGGGGTTAATACTGACTGAGGTGATCAGCACTTTCTTAATGAAAAAATGGCAGATCATTTTTTTTCTGCCATTTTTTTCACAGTGGCACAGTGAGGCTGCAATTGATGTTTTTTTTTTGGTAGTCAGAGAAGGCAAGCATGGCTCAATAACACACAAACGTTTTAAAAAACGTTTATAGTCTATAGTGGTAGGAGCTCTGCTGTCTGCACTGGCTGTGTGTAACATAGTGATGATGTCACCACTACTTTTAAAAGACAGGATCTGTGTTTGCAAAAGCATTTGGTGCTTGTGATATATACCTAATGGAGACGCAACCAGGCAACATAGTAAAGTCGTATGACAGGGTTCCCAGGTCTCTTGCCCTTTTGTTTGTGCCCCTGTAGTTTTGCCTTATTTTGTTAATTTTGTTTATATTTTCCCAAATGTAACTGCTTGCCGACCAGCCGTCATTTTACTGCGGCAGGTCGGCTCTCCTGGGCGAGAGCCCGTAACTCTACGTCGGCTGTTTTTTGCGGCTACTAGGGGGCGTGCGAGTCTCGCGCATGCCCGGCGGGTACGATCGTCGCCGGGCACCCGCCATTGCTCGTTACAGAGCGGGGACCAGGAGCTATGTGTGTAAAACACACAGCTCCTGGTCCTGTCAGCGGGGGAAACGCTGATCTTCTGTTCATACAATGTATGAACAGATGATTAGTGATTTTCCCTCAGTGAGTCCACCCCCCCATACAGTTAGAACACACCCAGGAACACACTTAACCCCTTCCCCGCCCCCTAGTGTTAACCCCTTCACTGCCAATGGCATTTTTATAGTAATCCAATGCATTTTTAAAGCACTGATCGCTATAAAAATGCCAATGGTCCCAAAAATTTGTCAAGTGTTCGCCATAATGTCGCATTACTGAAAAAAAACGCTGATCGCCGCCATTACTAGTAAAAAAAAAAATATTAATAAAAATGCCATAAAACTACCCCCTATTTTGTAAACGCTATAACTTTTGCGCAAACCAATCAATAAACGCTATTTGCGATTTTTTTTTTTTTTTAACAAAAAATATGTAGAAGTATACGTATGGGCCTAATCTGAGGAAAAAAAAAGTTTTTTTTATATATTTTTGGGGATATTTATTATAGCAAAATGTAAAAAATATTGCATTTTTTTTTTGCATTGTCAGTTAAAGCAACGCAGTGCCGAATCACAAAAAGTGTTCTGGTCATTGGGCAGCAATATGGTCCGAGGGTTAAGTGGTTAAATAGTTACACATGCAGATGAGAGAGGAAATATAAATTCCCTTTTGTGTCCTAAATATTGAAAAATACACAGTATCTTTGTTGTATTATAACTTGAAGGAATAGTGTTCCTCCAGAGTGTTCTTTTAATCTTTGTAGACAAAAAGAGACAAGGATGCGCCCAATCTAAGTGCAATAACGTATTTAATCCATAAAATAAGATACAAAAGGAGAACGGCCAAATGGCTACTCACACATTAAAAGTGGATAATAGGCATGTATGAGACCGTGGATGTAGTCATCATCCGGTGTATGAGGGGTGTCCGCTCATGGTGGTGAGGTGCTGTAGATGGGAAACAGCGAGTGGAACAGCCTGGAGGAACTTGTTGGGAGCGCCGTGTACGACGGCGTGCGTCTCACGATGGAGCGCAAACACAAGCCAGTCTCACCGGAAGTGACGTAACGTGACGTGGCGGGCTCAAACGAGGGAACCAATAGGATGACGCGTTTCACAGCCCAGCTGGTTCCCTCGTTTGAGCCCGCCACGTCACGTTACGTCACTTCCGGTGAGACTGGCTTGTGTTTGCGATCCATCGTGAGACGCACGCCGTCGTACACGGCGCTCCCAACAAGTTCCTCCAGGCTGTTCCACTCGCTGTTTCCCATCTACAGCACCTCACCACCATGAGCGGACACCCCTCATACACCGGATGATGACTACATCCACGGTCTCATACATGCCTATTATCCACTTTTAATGTGTGAGTAGCCATTTGGCCGTTCTCCTTTTGTATCTTATTTTATGGATTAAATACGTTATTGCACTTAGATTGGGCGCATCCTTGTCTCTTTTTGTCTACCTTTGTACAGAGTATGCTTCTGCTCTTCAGGGATTGCTGCCGCTAAAGTGCAAACTTGGATTACTTATGAACTTATCATATATTTTCACGAATATTTATTTTGATATTTAGATCACTTGCCAAGGTAGTTCTATTATCCATCTCCCCTTGCGCCATCAGACAATATATTTTTGACATTCTTTTAATCTTTGTACATTCATTTATGAATATATTTCCAGACACTGAGCTGTTTTGGCAGTATAATAATCCTTTACATTTTTATCCCTATTACTTGACTGTAATAAGCAAACGCCTATTGATATGTTGATATTGATAGCTGTCATGCAAGAGCTGTGAATTGAGAAAATTGATGCATTATTGAAGCTATTCAGGCTGCCCTATGACCCTCAGTACTTCTCCCTGGGGTTTTAGTATTCTATTTAGCAGAGGCTTTAAGGGATCAATATGGAATTCTGTTGATATTATATTTAATTACGCTAATCAGAAATCATGCTTGGAGCATGGCACCTGCTATAGAGAACTTCAAACGCACATTAAGCAGCATTCAGTGATCTAGCTTGGTTTAACTATCCAACAGTGCAGTCTTGTGTGAGTCCCAAATGGGGCCAACAAGGCAAGCTATTTCATAGCATTTGATACAGTTTTGGGGGTGGTTTAATTTCCCATAATGCCATTGATCAATGATTTCCTTTCAGCAGTGATGTAATTAAAGGGATTAAGCTGGCATGTGCTGTGTTATCTAGAAATATATTATTCTGGAGATTTGGAGAAAATCGATGGCAAGCGAGAAAGGCCAGCATTCAGAATAGAACAGTAGGAGCATGTTGAAAGGCTGAGCTGTGGTAAAACACTGCTCTAGGACAAATATACAGTAAAAAATATACCTGGGAATTTATTCTGACCTGTGAAGGCCAGTTTCTCTGTAACCACAAGCATTTTGCAACTCTTTATCATTTTATTGTACATATATTCTAACAGCTTTATGGCTGGCAGTTTAATCTCTTGTGGGAATAAAAAGAACATTTTTCGTGGCTTCATATTTACTTTACTTTAACCAGAAACCTGTTATATTCTGTTCCCTACTGAAACAAAATGATTATGCACTTAGCAACAATATTGTTTCTGGTGACTTCTACATGCTGGTTGAAACTGATAGATGTGCAATATGGGCTTCCTAGTAATGTCACATGTAAGTATAATTTTTCTGACAATAATCATGTTTTCATAAAAAAAAATAGAAGTGAGGGATTAGAATAGAGGTCGACCGATATATCGGCAGGCCGATATATCGGCCGATATTTGGCCGTTTTGGAGAAATCGGCATCGGCCGATTTTTCTCCAAATTAGGCCGATATTTCTACATGCTGCTAGCGCTGCCATGGCTCCGGAGCTAGGCCGAGGCCGCGGCCTTTCCTGATGCTGTGACCGCAGCGGCAATCCGCGGATTGCCGCCACGGTCACAGCATCAGGAAAGGCCGCGGCTTCGGCCTCGCTCCGGAGCCGCGGACATCTTAGTACACCCAGCGTTGGCGGCGGCGGCCGGCAATTGGCTGTTACAGGCGTCAGTAGATAGCAGCGAGCGGGCCCCTCCTCGTCTGTGGGTGTATACAGAGAGGAGGGGCCCGCTCGCTGCTATCTACTGATGCCTGTGACAGCCAATCGGCGGCCGCGGCTGCCGACATTCTACACTGCAAAGAAAAACATCCCCTGACGTGCAGCGTGCCCGGCTTCTGCTTACAAACCCCAGAATGTTACTGGCCCGCTCTGCATTCTGGGGTTTGTAGGCAGAGGCCGGGCGCGCAGCACATCAGGGGACTTTTTTTTTTTTTACAGTGTAGAATGTCGGCAGCGGCGGCCGCTGATTGACTGTTGCAGACAGGGGTGGATGGCACAGGGGTGGATGGCACTAGTTGGCACAGGGGTGGTTGGCACAGGGGTGGATGGCACTGGTTGGCAAAGGGGTGGATGGCACAGGGGTGGATGGCACTGGTTGGCAAAGGGGTGGATGGCACTGGTTGGCAAAGGGGTGGATGGCACTGGTTGGCAAAGGGGTGGATGGCACTGGTTGGCAAAGGGGTGGATGGCACTGGTTGGCAAAGGGGTGGATGGCACTGGTTGGCAAAGGGGTGGATGGCACTGGTTGGTGATGCACTGAGGTGATGCACTGGTGGGCATTGTTGAGGTGGCACACACTGATGGGCTGCACTGGTGGGCATTGATGAGGTGGCACTGGTGGTGGACACTGATGGGCATTGATGAGGTGGCACTGGTGGTGGACACTGATGGGCATTGATGAGGTGGCACTGGTGGTGGACACTGATGGGCTGCACTGGTGGGCATTGATGAGGTGGCACTGGTGGTGGACACTGATGGGCTGCACTGGTGGGCATTGATGAGGTGGCACTGGTGGTGGACACCGATGGGCTGCACTGGTGGGCATTGATGAGGTGGACACTGGTGGGCATTGATGAGGTGGCACTGGTGGTGGACACTGATTGGCTGCACTGGTGGGCATTGATGAGGTGGCACTGGTGGTGGACACTGATGGGCTGCACTGGTGGGCATTGATGAGGTGGCACTGGTGGTGGACACTGATGGGCTGCACTGGTGGGCATTGATGAGGTGGACACTGGTGGGCATTGATGAGGTGGCACTGGTGGTGGACACTGATGGGCTGCACTGGTGGGCATTGATGAGGTGGCACTGGTGGTGGACACTGATGGGCTGCACTGGTGGGCATTGATGAGGTGGCACTGTTGGTGGACACTGACAGGCTGCACCCCACCTCTCCACCCTAAACAATTATCTCCTCCCAACCTCTCCACCCTAGGTTTTTTGAGTTGAGGAGAAAAAAATAAAATAAAAAAAATCGGCCTAAAATATCGGCCGCAAAAATCGGCAACACATATCGGCCATCGGCCGCCCCGATTTCCAAATATCGGCATCGGCATCGGCCAGAGAAAAACCCATATCGGTCGACCTCTAGATTAGAACCTCTGTAGGATTCTTGCAGCGAGAGATGAGGCTCTTTATCTTCTCAGACGCTAAAGCTGCCCATTCCTCTTGACAAAAAGCCTACATTTCCTGTAAATTCTTGGGCTGTCTTGCATGAACTGCGCATTTGAGGAGACTAAGGTGGCCACTCCAGAACCTTCAGTTTATTCTGCTGTAGCCAATGGCAGGTCGACTTGACCTTGTGTTTTGGATCATTGTCGTGTTGCAATGTCCAAGTACGTCCCATGCGCAGCTTCCTGGCTGATGAATGCATATGTTACTCCAGTATTTTTTGATAACATGCTACATTCATCTTGCCATAAATTTTGACCAAATTTGCTGTGCCTTTGTAGCTCACACATCCCCAAAACATCAGCGATCCACCGCCGGCCGTACCTTCATCATTACCCTTGTTGACAAATGTAGCTTTATGGTTGTGGCCAAAAAGCAAAATTTTGGTCTCTGTGCTGTTTGGCATATTGTAAGCAGGATACTTTGTGGTATTTGCGTAGTAATGGCTTTCTTCTGGTGACTCGACCATGCAGCCCACCTTATTTCAAGTACCTCCTTATTGTACACCTCGAAACGGCCACACCACATGTTGACAGAGAGTTTTGTATTTCACCTAAATTATTCCTGTTTTTTTTTTTTTTTGCATCCCGAACAAATTTCCTGGCAGGTTTGGCTGAATTTCCAGTTGGTCTTACCTGTCCATGGTTTGGTTTCATCAGAACCCCTCCTTTTCCACTTCTTGATTAGAGTTTTTCTGTTTCAAATATTTTATTGAGAATTTTCATAAATAAATACAGAATACAATACATGTACAAATAGTTAAATATGCACATCATATAAAACAGACTTCAAAAGGCAAATTCAACTTGATTAGAGTTTTTAACACTGCTGATTTGCATTCTCAATTCTTTGGTTATCTGTTTATATCCCTTTCCTGTTTTATACAGTTCAACTACCTTTTCCCGCAAATCTTTTGCTTTCCCCTTGATTCAGAATCCAGAAACCTCAGATCATAGGTGAGGGTGGCTACCTTTAATAGCCATTCAAACCCCTTTGTGTCAAATTGTGTGCATGTTATCGTGCCAAAATCACCATGGTATGTAAACTTTTGATCAGGGTCATTTAGGTCGTTTCGGTTTCCATTATGGTATAAAAAGAGTAAACACAGTTGATTCATAATAAATGGCTTCAGCCAAACACTAACCACAAGTGATAGAAATTGTCAGGCCTGGGCTCAGCCCTTCCTTCTCTGTGCTGGCATCTCAGCTGTCAGCTAATTGCCAGCTCCCATCTCTCCACAGTGATCCACCTGTTGATGATCCTGTAAGTCAGCTCTGCTTACTTAAAGCCTTCCAGTTCATTTGCTCTTTGCCTTTGCCTGTTTTAACATCACAAGAGACTTTTCTCCTGCGTTCATGTTGAAGACCTGCTTGACTACGTTCCCTCTGGCTACATATCCTGCTTGCTGAACTACTACCTTTTATCCCTGGCTTTTGGCCATTGGCTTGGCCGACTACCCGATCCAGTTACTGAACTCTGGCTATGTTTTGACTACGCTTTCTCTGTTTACCTTTTTATTATTAAACAAGTGTGATGTGACTGTACTTCTATCTCGGTCTGATTCATGGTTTCTGACAGAAATGTATTTGTGTTATTCATATTCTCTGAAAAATGGCCAACAAATCATAAATTCTGCCAGGGTATGTAAACTAATGAGCACAACTGTATTTACAATGGGAAGTCAAACGGCTATACAAACAATTACAGATCTACCTGAGGATTAGTAGTGCTTCATATACACTTTATTGCAAGTGTATCGTGAAAGACGGTCTATATTGTACCACTTAGGACGTTCAATGTTTAAGCTGTAACCAAAAGTGACAAGCTGAGGACAAATGATTACTCACCAATGTTACCTGTAGTCTACTGCCAGGTAATCTTTTCCACGGGACTGACTTATTATGCCTAAATCTTCACGTCTATAAGCTGAGGTGGCATCTTGGTAGTGGGGCAGGGCATTGCCTCTTCATATCAAAGCTTCCCCTGATGGCTTCTGGGGGAACAGTCAAAGAGCAGCAGAAGAGGCAAATGAAGAAAAGACCCCTAGAATGAGTGAAGCAGAAGGATAATCTTGCACTCAGTTCCTTACGTACAACTTATCTCCAGTAAGCAACACAGTAGGACTCTTGTTTTATTTCTTTTGAGAGTAGCAGGGCAAGACAGCCGTTTTAAATTACCTCACATGGCAGATATATACCTATGATACTACAAAACAATCACATGTCCATAAGTGCACCTCTATTTAAAAGGAACAATTCAGGGCAAAATATATTTAAGTATATGTAGACCCACGTACATGTAGGTTTATATTGTGTTGTCTGTGTATGCATGGGGAGATATGTATTCACTTTCTGTCCCAGAACCACAAAAGGAAATTAAAGGAAATCTGCCAAAGTGAGGGGAATTTCACTTTTAGATGGGTCCTCCCGGAATTCTGGTGACCACTTGAACATTTTGGCTTTCCTCTCACTTTTTTTTATTTAGAAGATGACAGTGGTCAATAGTACAAACATAGAGATATGTTTTCTCAGTATGGGCCCAGACCACAGTTACATTTTAAGAGAAGGTTTAATCCTTCCTTACTTAAAACTAAATAAAACAGTGTTTACCTTTACATTGACTTTACCCTTTTATACGATGATCTTGAAATCTTTGGTTTTTGAATATAAGTCCACTTTAAGAGAGTTACTGTTCTTTGAAATTTCTCTGTCTGTATTTTTCAATACTTTATATTTACTAGCCTGAAGCATTTGCTCTTTTGTATGAACTTCTTTTCAAGCTGTACTACAAGCCCCTGTCAAATTAATATAACAAACTATAGCTTTAACACTACATAAATATGTAAAATGCTAAAAAAAAGTGCAGGGGTTCTTATCATAATAAGAGTGCCACTTCCCTCAGCCTGCTGATACCCTGCTGGATGCCAGAACAAGAGGGCAGAAACAGCTCCGTGCCATCAAGTCACTTGCAGTGACTCAGGCAACAGTGTTCCATTTTCTAATGGCGAGAACAGTTCCCTCTTGATAGAAGAAATGACTACCTGGGTCTGGCTGGAGAGGAATAAATTGCCCCCTGTAGTTCGGTAATGAGTGGTTGAAGAAACATGGGTCCAGCCTGAGGTGGGCAAAAATGTCACTGTGGTAAGTTTTATATATTCTTTGTATCTTGCATACTTGTGCAGTATTACCAGAATTATTGATAATTCAACTCAATATGTGTTGTAATTAAATGTAACTTTGTTTTCAGATATGTTTGGCTCCCTGTTATATTTTATAATTTGTTTTATACAAAAGAACTGTCTAAATCTCTGATAATAAGGCATCAGCAGCTTTTTATTTGTGTAACTGACAGGAGATCGGCAGCTGTCTCAGTTGAGAAATTTAAATGGAAATACCCTAAGGCATAGAAGTCAAATAGAATATCGGTCCTACTTTTGCATCCATTTTAAATGTTTTGTGGTTTCCCACTTAATGCATGTGTTCAGGATGCCTGCCGCTTACAGGAGTCATGCTTGATCTAGGCATGTTTGACATTTTTAAAATGGCAGATGAAAGTCTTGCTCATTCTGTATACCAGCTTCACTGTGGAATGTTTCAGCTTTGCTGACAAGCTGTCATGTGAATTTTTTTCGTCTTAAGTGCCGTCAACAAGGTTAAAAACGTCACCTGTCACGTGTAATAAGTGTGCAGTACATCTGTACTCATCTGCTGGCAATACGTTCTTTTACTCTATTGAATTCCCAATAAACAAAGCTAGTGTGGTGTTCAACATGTATTAGGTTTATTTGTATTTGGTCTCATGAGATTCATGTGATTGTTTTAGCAAACTAAAGAGACCAGTTATCCAGATAATTAAAATCTTCAAAATAAATTTTGTATTTATAGTGTAAAAGAGTATCTTCAAATATGTTTTTTTATTTTATTGCATTTTTATATTTGCAATGTAACGGTAAAATCAGTTTCATGTAATGCTTTAAGATTTAAAAGTAATCGAAATGGTTTAGACTATACCTTTATTAAAATTGAGCCCAGATAAATCACTGCACATAACCAAACTCTGAAAACCGCTTGTGAAGCACAAATGTCAGTAGCTCACAAACTGTTTATTGTGCTATTGGTTGTACAAATGTTATACCCCTTTTTTGTATTATGTATACATTGACATTCATAAAAAAAAAAGCTCAGAAACTAAAATGAAATTGGTAAAACAAAACAGATTTATATGTCATTGACTATATAAGGATATAGCTTTTGTTATTTCTCTAATGCATAACCTTAAATTATATATAATCCTGCATTAACAAATGCAATAAAAAATTCCCTGTTTCCACCGGAAATCCAGTGAGCTCTTAATGTGGTTGTAAACCTAATCACACCACCAATAAGGCTTCCCTCTAGGTACTGTAAATATCTCCTAAACCTGCGTGGTTTAGGAGATATTTACCATATAGGCTTGTGCACTAAAGAAAGGGCACGATAGTGACGTTTCTATAGGGCTCGTGCCCTGACGGCTCCCACGCGCATTCGTGGTAGAGACGTCACGCGACTCTGGCCAGTCAGAGCTGGAGTCTACGGCCCCGGAGTGAAGATGGCTGCAGCCACCAACAGGGCAGTTTGGGCTTCGTATGCAGGAAAGTGGCACATAATGGGCTAGTATGTGATGGATACTAGCCCATTATGCCTTTAATTTGCTGGGGAAAAACAGGAAGTAAAACCCATCAGAGTTTACCTCCTCTTTAATTTCTTGTGTACACTACCTGTGCTGAACAGTTATTAGTCATTGTTCTATGTGGAACAAAGCTGTTCCTTTATATATACAGTATGATCGATGAGTAAGTGTTGTCACCCAAGGGCAGAAAGTGTGTTATTGGCATGATCAGCTGTCAGAAAAAAAAAAAAGCTGATAAACGTTTGCTGCCACCACATTCAAGGACTGATAAACAGCAGTTTATTACATATTTGTTGTTGGCACCAGATACCATTTTAGATTATTATTTTTGGAAGTGAACCGAAAATAGATATTTTCCTCATGCTATGATTTTCAGCATAGCCATGCAAATCTATGCCACAGGCTGTTTGACCTATAGTGGAAGGTAAGAAACATACTGGCATACCCCACTTTTAAGTATACAATGAGGTTTATTTACCATCTCTGGAAAATGCAAAATCAGGCTCACTTCTGCATAGAAACCAATGAGCTTCTAACCCCAGTTTGTTCAATTAAGCCTGGTAATAAAACCTGGAAGCTCGTTGGTTTATATGCAGAAGTGAGCCTGATTTTGCATTTTCCAGCAATAGTAAATAAACCTCATTGTGTACTTAAAAGTGGGGTATGCCTGTATGTTTCTTACCTTTCTTACCTTCTTACCTAGGGTTTTTGGGTACACAATGATAGTTAAGTAATCGTAAGGTGGGTCAAAAGTAATAAATAAACCATTCTTTGAAATCATTGTAAATAATAATGCCCTTTTTAAAACGCAAGGTATTTACATCACTTCCAACCCAAAGTGGCAAAACAAGTGGTTCAGAATTGGTTCACGCTAGTGCGATGCAAGTTTGATGCTATTTTCAGTACGACATTGGATGTGGTTAGCATATTCTATGGAGCCAAATTACACAGGAAACGTATCCAAAATTGCACCGCATAAGCCTAGGGTGTCCATCTGTGTGCCTCACTGTGTCCATGTGCATTCCTCGCTGTGTCCATGCCTCGCTGTGTCCATGCCTCGCTGTGTCCATGCCTCGCTGTGTCCATGCCTCGCTGTGTCCATGCCTCGCTGTGTCCATGCCTCGACTGACGTTTAACATGGGAGTCTATAGAAGGAGCTCCCCATCTGTAGGTCCCCCAGACAACAACCTTTGCACACTTGTAGAGGAGAAATAGGGCTAATTATTCCTGCCAACATGCCAATATCAAACACATTGTTAATAAACACTGGCATATTTTAAAAAACGACAAGGTATTGGGAAGTGTATTACCAACCAAACCTCAGGTTGTTTTTAGGGGTGCACCATCACTTAACGATAAAATAGCCCCCAACATTATGAACCCCCCCAATATGGAGTCTAGATTTCTATCCGGACTGACTGGGTATTATAAATGTGGCAGGTGCCAAGTATGTTCACTAAATGGCTGTAATTCAAGGAGAACGACGACGTTCATCTCTACACAGACATCGAGAAGCTACCCCATTAAACCCTTCATCACATGTTCCACCATGGGGGTGGTCTACTTGTTGCAATGTCCGTGCGGCTTGCAATATGTGGGCAGGACTAAACGCCCCCTACAAGTTCGTTTGAACGAACATATTAATATTAGGTTGGGCTACACCAAACATTCTGTGTCTAAACACTATCTCATCACCCATAAAAGGGATCCTAAAAACACTATATTTTTAGGTATAGACAAATTTAGTCCCCACTGGAGGGGTAGCCACCTAGTAAGAACCATTTCCAAGTCTGAAATGGCCTGGGCGTATGAATTAAAATGTTTTACACCTTTGGGGCTTAATATCGAAGTAGATGTAAACTGCTTTATAGCCAATTCATAATAACATATGGAGATATTTTCGGAAAAAAATCTCAAACGAGTTGGGCCCTCTGTTCAGATCTTGATGAGAATGAAAGACTATGAGGTTCGCATCTTTGATATACATTTTTGGTATAGAATACAAATTTTATTGTTTTATTTATATATATTTCCATACACTTTTTATATATACATTTTGTATTAATAGAATATTTGGTATTCATTTATTTATTATTCATTATTGTTTTTTTTATTTATATTCTGCTGTAACACAGTTTTTGGGAGTGAGAAGCAAGCTGGTTGTGAGCTCCATCTAGCGGTAGTTGGACTACAGACCTTATACTTCCCTGTATAAGGAAGGATTGCTAGGTTCTCTATTCCTAGATATTTTTTTTCTTTCATTATAAGTTTTTTGTATATTTAGCATTCAATTGCTGAGCTTATCTCCTGATAGTTCAGCGATGATGCTGAGTTTTTAGATTGATTGGCAATATCGCATAAAGGTAGATTAATTTCCGCCGTATGCGACAAGCTGGTTTCCAGTTTCCAATATGGCGGGCGGAGAGCTAGGTTATACTCACATCGAGGCTGCGCTCCACGTCAGGCCTACAAATGCGGTGATTCAGCACGCCGCCTATATCCCGTGAACACGTCCCATTTGTGACGAAACGTAGGGAGGAGACGTGCTGACGTCACCGCGCATACGATCCATACCCGGAAGATACGGGCTGTGTTTGCTAGCCGGCCGGCTGCATTTTTTTCATGCTTTTAAACGACAGACCGTTTGTAAGTGCATTACTATTATTACTATTTATTCATTAAATGAACGATTCACACTATGTGAGCTTTGTTGTCTCCTGCTTTATGGTCTTTGGGTATACAAGGAGATTGCCTACATCCAGGTGACTGCAATTAAGAGCCTTCCAGGATACATGTTTATATCTGAATGCTGTCTTTTTATCTTCATCTGGTAAGAGGCCATACATATATATGTGGTGGAGGTTTTCCTGTAGCACCTTGTCCGGAGTGTCTGTTTTCATCATCATCACCTGGGAGTCTTCCAATATCTGAACTTTTGAATCTATTGATGGATTATTTCTATGTGTGAAATCACTTTGAACATTGAATTCAAGTTCCAGCCTGTACATATCATTTTTGTATATTATGCAGGACTTTCTTATATATACTTTTAATTTGTAGGTGTTTGACATACTACATTTGTTTATTTACAGCTTTAGCGCGATTTTTCTTGTCTCATATATTGTTTTGGTGTAGTCTAACACCTTTTATATCGCTGCTTTCCATACATGGTTTTTTGAACGAGCGCTATATTTTTACCTTTACTATTAGGGCTACGTGTGTGCCAAGTTCCGGGTCAAGGGAACCTACGACCAACCGGTACCGGGTCCCCAAAGTTACCAGAGAAATGACCGTTTAACATGGGAGTCTATTGAAGGGGTGCCCGGCCGTAGGTCCTATGGACAACAAACTTTGCGTACTTGTATAGAAATAGTGGGGCTACATGTGTGCCAACTTTGTGGTCCAGGGGACCTACAACCGGCTGGTACCGGGTCCCCAAAGTCCAGGAAATCAGGAGCAAAAAGGTGACTCGAGTATAAGCCGATGGGGGCATTTTCAGCACAAAAAAATTTGCTGACTAACTTGGCTTATACTCGAGTATATATGGTAGTTACTTTTTGTTATGGGTTTTTCTATTGTCAGTCCCATTATAAACATGCAAATAGCATTTAAAATATATTTTAAGGCAGAACTTGAACTTTTTTTAATTTTTATTTTTTTTATACGGTAGAGAAAGAATTATTTGTGTCTCATTAGAGAGATTTTTCTTATACCTTCTGACCTAAAGACTCAAAAAGAAGGGGAAGGATAGGTTTCCAGTGTGAAGAGAATCCCATCCAGTTATCATTTGAAAACGTGTCAGCTCAGAGTTTTCAAATTACTCACTTTCATTCTGGTGAAACTGATCAGCAACATTAACCACTTGACATTGGGAAAAAAGATATATAACAAAACAAATGTTGTTTACTTTCTGCTAAAATTAAACTAACAAAAAAAAAGGAAAACAATCCAATTTTTTCCAAAATTTAGACCAATGTGTATTCTTCAACATATTTTTGGTAAAAAAAAAAGCCCAATAAGCGTATATTGATTTTGTGCAAAAGTTATACAGTGGATATAAAAAGTCTACACACCCCTGTTAAAATGTCAGGTTTCTGTCATGTAAAAAGATTTTAAAAATTCAGAATGTTTTCCACCTTTAATGTGACCTATAAACTGTACAACTCTAATGAAAAACAAACTGAAAACTTTTAGAGGGGGCAGTAAAAGTAAATATCTAAAATAATGTGGTTGCATAAGTGTGCACACTTCTTAAAACTGGGGATGTAGCAGTGTTCAGAATTAAGCAATCACATTCAAAATCATGTTGAATAGGAGTCAACACAGGCCTGCCATCATTTAAAGTGCCTCTGATTAACTCCAAATAAAGTTCAGCTGTCCTAAGGGGTCTTTTCTGACATTTTCTTAGTCACAACCTACAGCAAAAGCCATGGTCCGCAGAGAGCTTCCAAAGCATCAAAGGGATCTCATTGTTAAAAGTATCATTAGATATACCATGGAACACAGTGGAGAAAATATGGCACAACAGTGGCATTACCAAGAACTGGACGTCCCTCCAAAATTTATTAAAATACAAGAAGAAAACTGATCAGGGAGGCTGCCAAGAGGCCTACAGCAACATTAAAGGAGCTGCAGAAATATCTGGCAAGTACTGGCTGTGTGTTACATGTGACAAAATCTCCAGTATTCTTCATATGTCTGGACTGTGGGGTAGAGTAGCTTTTTCTTACAAGCTTTTTCTTACAAAGAAAAACATCCAAGCCCAGATAAATTTTGCAAAAACACACCTGAAGTCTCCAAAAAGCATGTGGGAAAATGTGTTCTGGCCTGATGAAACCAAGGTTGAACTTTTTGGCCAAAATTCCAAAGGATATGTTTGGCACAAAAACAACACTGCACATCACCAAAAGAACACCATACCTACAGTGAGCATGGTGGTGGCTGCATCATGCTTTGGGGCTGTTTTTCTTCAGCTGGAACAGGGGCCTTAGTCAAGATGGAGGGCATTATAAACCGTTCCAAATATCAGTCAATATTGGCACAAAACCTTCAGGTTTCTACTAGAAAGCTGAACACAAAGAGGAAGCTTGCCGTGTCCATCTGAAGGGCTACTTTGCTGTGCCTTGATATCTGCATGCTTACTACCTGCCACACGCACGGGCTGTTACACTTCCCTCTATCAACCTGGGATTCTACAGCCATCCACTGGGAGTCGTGATAGTTCTCTTCATTGGAACATCTACATGCCTACGGACTGATGTTATCCCCTCCTCATCTGGATTCAGCAGTGGCATCGTTGTACACATTTTTATACCAGTATCATACTTTACTACATGTTTTTATGACTGCTTTTTCTACCGTTTGGTATTACTCGCACCATTTGTAGAGTTTGTTGCTAAATCGATTTTTATCTGCAGTGCAATATTTATTTTGTTACCTACTTGAAGACTATGAACGTTTTAATGCTTTTCCCATCGAGCGCTGCCTTTGTGTGTTTTTCGTATCCTGCTATCCATTTTTCCAGTGGTTGCTAGCTGTACTGGGAATCAGCCTGCAAGGAGATCAGCTAAAAGTAGTTGGATCTGTATGTGTGTTATAATTAACCAATATTAATCGATTAAAACAAATCGATTAATCGAACACGAAAATTTTAATCTGTAACAGCCCTATTTTTTTACATCAGAGAATCCTGACATTTTAACAGCGGTGTGTAGACTTTTTATATCCACTGTAGCATCAACACACTATGGGATATTTATATTTTATATTTTTACTAGTAATGGCGGCAATCAGGAACTTATAACGGGACTGCAACATTGCGGCAGACATTCTGACAATATACAAATATCTTTAAAAAAAAAAAAGACGTTCTGATAATACTGACACGTTTGACGCATTCTGGGGACAAGTGACACGAATACAGTGATCGGTGCTTAAAATATGCACTGTCACTGCACTAATGACATTGGCTGGGAAGGGGTTTACATAAGGGGTGATCAGTTAACTGTGTGTCTACGAAGTGTTTTACTTTACTGTGTTAGGTGCTTTTACTAGGGAAAGATGTGGATCACATTGTGTAATCACATTGCATTTGCACCCCCTTTCCGGAAGTGTCGAATCAAGTGTTTATATATACACATGGTCTATTACACAGCTGCCACCTTATAGTCTGCCCTGTCCAGGTCCGACTTAAAGAGAATGAAGACCGCAACAAAAGTTGATGGTGGTTCTAGTTCCTCACCACTCTTTCCAAACAAAAAGAAAAGCAAGGTTTGTCTTTTGTTATACTTAAGTGCGACTGCGTGACACTCCTAATAGTATAGCTTATCACATATGTCTTTTTCGCTGGATCTGGCTAATTCAATGTGAACTTTGCAGCTCCTAAAGGCACCAAGTGCAGGCACACTTGACAGGCAGGAGTCATCTAATCAATATTGTGCTGAGATGTTGGCTCTGGGAGTGGCACAGGCACAGATCATTTCCCCCAAAGAATGTTTTGCAGTTGATTTGTGTATACATATTCTGAACACCACATCAATGCAGCTAGCTTTATACTGTTTAAAACCTTGCTTGCTGTACAATGTAAGGAGAATTTACCCAGGAGAACAAACAATATTGTCCTGCAATTAAAAGCTTGTACAGTTGCTTTGCTGTGACCTGTGTGCCATTGCAGTGCCCCAGTCATGTCTGTGTGATGATCCCTCCTCAGTGCACGCAGCTCAGGGATGTTCTTTTATGCTTCTCATAAGAATTATGTTGGCAGAAGAGTGACAGGAGTCATTTTACTATGATTTGAATGTGTTTGAAGACACCACGGTGTATATTTATTCTCTCTGACACATTCAGACTGACAACTTTCTGTTAGACTGACTTTGGTCATATAATGGCAATGAATCCTTCGCTTTCTTGTCCTGGCTTTTTGTAGTCATGTGTTAGATCTATTTAGCTGCTTTGTTTCACTGTGACAATATTATAACTGCTTATTAGGCATCAGCATCTCTTCATCAAGGCAGGCATACACGCAGGTAATTCAATGTAGTTCGATGTAGAATCCCTGTGTGGCTACATTACAACATATTATTCATATAGATGGTGGTGATATATTAAATATGTTTGTATTGGCTCGTAAATGATTCACTTTTTTTTTTTTTTTTTTTTACAGATGTCATTAAATGTTTTGAATTATACACTTGCCAGCCACTTTAATAGGTACACCTTGCTAGTACTGGATTGGACTAGATTTTTGATGGTGTTGGAAACTATCCTAAGAGATTTTGGTCCATGTTGACAGGATCGCATCATGCAGTTGCTGCAGATTTGTCAACTGCACATACATGATGTGAACTTCCCATTCCACCACATCCCAAAGGTGCTTTATTGGATTGAGATCTAGTGATTGTAGAGGCCATTGGAGTATATTGAACTCATTGTCATGTTCGCGAAACCAGTTTGAGATGATTTAAGCTTTGTGACATGGTGCATTATCCTGCTGGAAGTAGCCATCAGAAGATGGGTATACTGTAATTATTAAGGATGGACATGGTCAGCAACAATCCTCGGGCAGGCCATGGCATTTAAATAATGTTCAATTGGTACGAATGGGCTTAAAGTGTGCCAAGAAAATATCTGGCACACCATTACACCACCACCAGCCTGAACTATTCATACAAGGCAGGATGGATACATGCTTTCATGTTTAAACCAAATCCTGACCCTACAATCTGAATGTCGTAGCTGAAATTGAGACTCATCGGACCAGGCACTGTTTTTCCAATCTTCTATTATCCAATTGTGGTGAGCCTGTGTGAATTGTAGCCTCAGTTTCCTATTCTTAGCTGACAGGAGTGGCACCAGGTATGGTCTTCTGCTGCTTTAGCTCATCTGCTTCAAGGTTCGATGTTTTGTGCCTTTCATGTATTCTGCATACCTTGGTTGTAACGAGTGGTTATTATAGTTACTGTTGGCTTGCTATCATCTCAAACCACTCTGACATCAACAAGGCATTTTCGTCCATACAACCGACGCTTACTGGATATTGCGTTGCTTCCATGTTATTGGCTGATTAGCAATTTGTGTTCCCAAGCAATTGAAGAGTTGTACCTAATAAACTCATCGGTGATTGTATAAAACGCACTAAAAAAGGAAACGTTCATGGAACATAAATGTAGATTGTACACAACAAAATACTCATCAATTGGTATACCATATACATCAATAGTATGACTACACCTAAACATACCGTTTTTACAGCTCAATACTCAGCGGTTTCACCTCTGGGGGGGCAGAAACGAAAGTAAAGGGGAGAGATGGAGAAAAAAAACAGGAAGGGTGGAGGGAGAAGCTGTAAAGGATAGAGAAGGAAGGGCAGAAAACAACTTCAAAACCGGAAATGGAGTTACAAAAGACTTCAAACATCTTACCACCCTCCAGCCATAGAAATAGAATACTTTGTAAATAATCTAATTTACTGCATTTAAGCAATGCATTTGGATTCATTGTATCAAGTCAAAAGTAAGGGAGGATCAAAATTGTGTCTAGCCATGGGAACTTGTCTCCACCACTCGCAATTTTGATTATGCAATATTTTTGTGTGGAAATTTGCATTGCATTGGAATATATTGCAGTGCTTCAGGTTAAGCTTAGGTATGTTATTAAATTCATCATACTATTTGTAAACTGGCCTTGAAAATACATTGTGAAAAAAGAATGTACACCTCATTGAAATTGCTGTTCAAAACATTTGAACAGGCAAACATTAGATCTTGATTTAAATATTGTCTACAGATAAACATCATTTCTTTATCGTACACCACGAGACACCGAGCCTTAGTCATTACATAGTGGGTTGTATGGTCACCATAGGTGATTGGACACTGGCACAACCAAAGAGAACAAGTTCCCCTCCATATAACCCCTTCCATACAAGGAAGTACCTTAGTTTTTTTGCCAGTGTATAAGAAGATTGGATGCAATTAGGATAGTGCTAAAGGAAGCTCTGCCATAGAGGCCCCTGGGGCAAAAGAGCTATACTTTGGGTCCATCCAAGGTGCTTAAATTATTACGCCACAATTGGATGGTATCCGGGCCTCATGCACAAGGTGTTACCTGTAATGTCTCTTTGTAGGACTGAGCTCTAGGGTCTAGCACTTTTGCTTTTTTATAAACGCTAAAAGTTCTAGCAGAGTCTTTTACAAGGACCATGAAAGAGGCATCCGTTAAGTAGGAACCCATATCCCTGAATGTTGGCACACATGCTGGGTGAAGATTGATGGGTGAAGATTGTTTTTTGTCTGATTTTCAGCAAACCTGCAGTGGGGATAAGGTAAGCAGGAAAAGGTATTAAGCATATACCCTAAAGACCCTTTCCTTGTGAGTGGTTGTCTTCTCTATTTCCGCCACTAGAGAGAGTAAAGAGTTGAGTTTTACTCACCAGGCTCCGGACAGTGTCAGGTCGTTTTCAGACTGCACACTCTTCGCTGCAGAGCTCTGCCAGGGATAGCGACCAGGTCCTTTCCTCACTGCCATGATGCAGGAGACCGCCATACCCCACTAGGTTGGGCACTTTATGGGGGCAAGAAGGAAGGGGCGGGTCGTGAATGTGCACGCACCTGTGCGCGTGCACGCATGCCATGGCATTTTTAAACAGGCAGAAGCACATATAAAGCCCCTTAAACCTGTAGCTCTCCCCTGATCAGGAATACAGAGACTTACAAAGGGCAAGCAAGGTCTCTATATGGTTGGTTATCTGAGCACCACCAAGTGAGGATACTCACTGGGCATGAAACTGTGATTAGTTGCATACTGTATGTAAAAGGCTTAACTTGCAAAGGAGTATATGCAGTTTATAGTACCTTGGCTTTGTTGCTTGGTAATATGTCTTCCCAAAGGAAAAACACAGGGACTAAAGACAAAATAGCATTGCCACCTGAGACGAGAGACTCTAGCTGGGCCCACTTGGTACTTTCCTCCCCAGTAATTTATGATGCACCTGTACAGGATGAGCCATTGACTCCATCAGGAGCAACAGCCTCTCCTATAGTGCCTGGGCCTTCTTATGTCACTGAGGACTCTTTGGCAGTCACCCTGAACAGTTTAGAAGGAAGAATCGCTTTGTTAATCGCAAAGTTCTTGCAAAAGGACAAAAAGCGAACCAGAGCGACTTCTAAAACTTCAGATCTCCCTTCAGAAAGGTCTGAGGATGATGGGGATGTGGAGAACATAGCACCATCAGAGGATAAGGATGAGGAGTCAGAAGGAGACAGCTGCACAGGCTAAAGACCAGGACCAGGCCCAGAAGAACAGGAAGCATTGGGGGCAAAGAGCTAAGAAGCAAAGCCCCAAATCTTCCTCATGAAGGGGCACCCCCGCTCGGCAGAGTGGGGGGATGGCTTTGGCAGTTTTCAGCAGCTTGGCAGACAGAGATCCAGGACAAATGGGTGGTTTCTGCTGTATCCCTGGGGTACAAGCTGGAATTTAGAGAGACCCCACCCTATCGGTTTCGAAGTTCAGAGGTATCCATAGATCCAAGAAAGAGATTCTTTCTTCCGAGGTTTGGATCATTTGCTGTCTCAAGGAAGTCCCCCTAAAAGGTGCAGGGTTTTATTCAAACCTCTTTGTGGTACCAAAACCAAATGGGGACATCAGACCCATTCTGGACCTAAAGGATCTAAACCAGTTTCTGAACATTCACTATTTCTAAATGTCAACCATTCGGCCTGTGGTCGCCACCCCACAAGGTGGGGAGTATTTGGCATCTATAGACATCAAGGACGCCTATTTACATGTGCCTATTTATCCCACTCACCAAAAGTTCCTAAGGTTCACAGTAGCGCATCACCACTTTCAGTTTGTGGCTCTACCTTTTTGGTTGAGATAGATGATCTACTTGTGATGGGTCAGTCAGTGGCAGGATTTGATCACGCAGTGCTTAATACAATGCGATACCTGGAGCATTTAGGATGGATCATAAACCTACAGAAATCCTTTCTACAAGCCCTACGAGGGGTAGAGTACTTGGGTGTGATTATAGACACAGCCCAAAGCAGGGTATTCCTGCCAGAGCCAAAGATAAAGTCCCTAAGAGAATTGATCTACAAAGTCAGGACGAAGAAGGGACCATCTATTTGCCTTTGCATGAGGCTATGGGGGAAGATGGTGGCCTCCTTCGAGGCGGTTCCTTACACCGTTTCATTTGAGACTACTGCAGGGCAGTATTCTGGCTGCCTAGAACAGGAGAAGCCAAACCCTGGATTTACCCATGCGCCTGTCTCCACAGTTGCGCCAAAGCTTCAGTTGGTGGTTAAAGACCAAAAACTTGCAGAAAGGAAGGTAATTTCTCAGTCACCTGAAAGGTGGTGTCGACAGATGCCAGCCTGTTGGGCTGGGGAGCAAAACCCGAGGAGAGTCTGTCCATCAACATACTGGAGATTCGGGCAGTATACTTAGCCCTTAGAACCTGGACACACAGGTTACAGGGCCACCTGGTTCGGATTCAATCCAACAATGCTACTGCAGTAGCTTATATCAATCACCAAGGCGTCATCCGGTGTCAGGATACTCAGAAAGAGGTGAATCGGATTTAATATGGACAGAAAAACATGTTGCTTGTCTGCAATCTTCATTCCAGGTGTAGAAAACTTGCAAGCGGACTATCTTGGTCACCAGCAACTGTCACCAGGAGAGTGGTCTCTCCATCCCGGTTTCTTTCAGACACTATGCCAGAGATGGGGGATATAGACCTGCTAGCTTCCAGGCTCAACAGAAAGTTGGACAACTTTGTGTCCAGGATGAGAGATCCGCTGGCCTACGGAACGGATGCTCTGAAAATTCAGTGGAATCAGTTTTCACTGATCTATGCATTCCCCCAGATCCCTCTCTTACAGAGATTACTGTGCAGAATCAAGGAGGAGGGAATACAGGTCTTGGTACGCCGAGATCCTAAATATGGCGGTAGGAAGACCTTGGGTGCTTCCGCTCTGTCACGACCTGCCGTCGCAGGGTCCAGTGTTCCACCCTTCCTTACAGAAGCTAAATTTTGACAGTCTGGCTACTGAGACCCACATTTTGAAAAAACAATGGCTTTCGCGTCCAGTTCTTTCTACACTCACTGCGAGAAAGCCAGCCTCCAGGCTAATCTACTACAGAGTCTGGAAAGGTGTATGTTTCTTGGTATGAATCCAGAGGATGGAATTCTCTAAAGCAGGCATATGCAATTAGCAGACCTACAGCTTTTGTCAAACTACAAGTCTCATGAGGCATAGCGAGGCTGACAGCATCAAGCGTGACACCAGGAGGCAGAAGCATGATGGGACTTGTAGTTTGGCAACAGCTGGAGGTCCGCTAATTGTATATCCCTGCTCTAAACTATGCCATAAGTAGGATTCTCGCCTTTTGCCAATTAGGAGTGGATATAAAATTGGTACCATCAAGGGTCAAATGTTAGCTCTATCAGTCTTTTTTCAGAGACCATTGGCATCTCATTCCCTAGTCTGGGCATTCATTCAGGGAGTACTGCGGATAAATCCGCCAGTCAAGTCGCCCTTGTGTCCCTGGGATTTGAACTTAGTATTATCAGTTCTGCAAAAGCAACCTTTTGAACCTGTCTGCCGTATTCATTTGATTCTTTTAAGCAAGAAATTGGCCTTTTTGATTGCTATCTCTACTGCTAGAAGGGTATCGGAGTTAACAGCTCTTGTAAAGAGCCTTATCTAATTTGTCACAAAGACAAAATTGTAATACGCCCTCATCCTACCTTTCTTCCAAAGGTGGTGTCAGCGTTTCATTTAAATCAAGACATTGTTTTGCCTTCCTTTTTTCCTGAATCGCGAAACAGCGGGGGAGAAGTTATTACACTCTCTAGATGTAGTGAGAGCAGTAAAAGTTTATCTGAAGGCTATGGCTCATATACGTAAAACAGGTTTTGTTCACTGTGCCAGATGGTCCCAAGAAGGGCCAGCCGGCATCAAAATCGACCATTGCTAGGTGGATTCGACAAGTAATTGTTCAAGCGTGTGGTTTAAGAAATAAGGTTCCTCCTTTTTGTGTTAAGGCACACTCAACCAGGGCAATAAGTGCTTCATGGGCAGTGCAACACCAGGCTTCGATGGCTCAGATCTGTAAAGCTGCAACCTGGTCTTCAGTCCATACATTTACCCAATTCTATCAAATAGATGTAAGACGACATGGGTTCTGCCTTCGGGGTGTAGTGTGCTGCAGACAGCGGTTTAGGGCTTTTTGTCCGTTGGCAGCCTGATTGATCTGCATCTCCCACCCTTCATATTGAGCATTGCTCTGGGACGTCCCGCTATGTAATGACTAAGGCTCTGTGTCCCGAGGTGTACGATAAAGAAAGTAGGATTTTTAATAACAGCTTACCTGTAAAATCCTTTTCTTTGAGCAAACCACGGGACACAGAAGTCCCCCCCCCCCTTTCTATAGGATCCTTACTGCTTTGCTACAAAAACTAAGGTACCTTCTTTATGGGAGAAGGTACTTTATCCCCCCCCCCCCCTCTGATGTTCTGTGACTTGTTAGTGTTAAAAGGTCTCAGGTGTGAATGGGAAGCAGGCGTGTTAAATTTGATGTTATCGCGCTCGCTCTCTCATACTAGTCACTGGAATTTAAAAAAAAAATTTGACCGTAAAAGTTTTATTTTTATTGACATACTGACAAGTAACAGAAAACAATGACAGCTAAAAGGCAGAATGTATACAGTCAAACAGAGATCGCAATTATAAATCGATTAGGGGATCAAAGAAAGTATGGTTAGAGGAGGGCCACAAGGCAGCAGAGACAGGTGGGCAGAACCTAAACCGACAAAGCAATAAGACTCTGAGCATGATTCCCTCCCTTCGGAAACTGGGCAGCAAGGCAGTATTCCAACATAACGACCCCAAACGCACCTCCAAGACAACCACTAGAGGTGACGGACTGGTTAATCATGTCTCCAGATCTAAGCCCTATTGAGCATCTGTGGGACATCAACAAATGGAAAGTGGAAGAGTTCAAGGTCTTTAACATCCACCAGCTCTGTGATGTAGTCATGGAGGAGTAGAAGAGGACTCCAGTGGCAACCTGTGAAGCTCTGGTATACTCCATGCCCAAGAGGGTTGTAAACCCTTTGTGTTTTTTTCACCTTAATGCATCCTTACTTACTTGAGCCGCTTCATTCACTCGGCGGTCCCGGCTCTTGATTGGTTAAATTGATAGCAGCACAGCCATTGGCTCCCGCTGCTGTTAATCAAATCCTATGATGCAGGGGTGGGGTCGAGTTTGGCTTTTGTGTCTATGGACGAAAATGCTGGACTCGAGAGCACACCCGCAAGGTAACCCCCTGGGAGAGCACTTCTCCTAGGGGATTATCTGATATGAGAAGCCGCAAGAACCGCCAAGGGACCCCAGAAGTCGAGGATTGGGGCCACTCTGTGCAAACCGAGCTGCAAAGTGGGGGTAAGTATGACATGTTTGTTATTTAAAAACAAATTACCGTATTTGCCGGCGTATAAGATGACTGGGCGTATAAGACGACCCCCTAATTTTCCAGGAAAAAATTTGGTTTTGGGATATACTCACTGTATAAGACGACCCCTCACTGTGCCATTATTACATGCCTTGCTGTGCCATTATAACATGTCCCCACTGTGCCATCACTTGCCCCACACTGTGCCATCACTTGCCCCACACTGTGCCATCACTTGCCCCACACTGTGCCATCACTTGCCCCACACTGTGCCATCACTTGCCCCACACTGTGCCATCACTTGCCCCACACTGTGCCATCACTTGCCCCACACTGTGCCATCACTTGCCCCACACTGTGCCATCACTTGCCCCACACTGTGCCATCACTTGCCCCACACTGTGCCATCACTTGCCCCACACTGTGCCATCACTTGCCCCACACTGTGCCATCACCTGCCCCACACTGTGCCATCACCTGCCCCACACTGTGCCATCACCTGCCCCACACTGTGCCATCACCTGCCCCACACTGTGCCATCACCTGCCCCACACTGTGCCATCACCTGCCCCACACTGTGCCATCACCTGCCCCACACTGTGCCATCACTTGCCCCACACTGTGCCATCACTTACGTTTTGCAGATTCCAGGCCGATGACAGTCTCCGTCTGCTGCGAGCGTCCATGATTTGAAAGCCGCGCCTTCTCCTCAGACTGTCCTGTGATAGGCGGAACACAAATTTTCCCAGCAGGGCCTCTGTTCAGTGTTCCGCCTATCACGGACGTCCTCTCGTCCGAGGATGAGAAGGCATCCGTGATAGGCGGAACACAGAACAGATGCCCTGCTGGGAAAATTTGTGTTCCGCCTATCACAGGACAGACTGAGGAGAAGGCGCGGCTTTCAAATCATGGACGCTCGCAGCAGACGGAGACTGTCACGGCGTATAAGACGACCCCCGACTTTGGATGCATTTTTTTGCATCCAAAAAGTCGTCTTATACGCCGGAAAATACGGTAGGCCTTACAATCACTTTGAGGCAGTGCTTGAAAATAATGGTGGTCACACAAAATATTGACACTTTGGGCTCAATTTGGACTTTTTCACTAGGGGTGTACTCATTTGCCAGTAAGGATGAATTCCGGCGTGTTCGCAGAGTCCACGTGCAGAGTCCACCAGGAAGTCGGCACCACGCTAATCACAGGCAGGGAGACATTTCCCGATTTATGCAACCGAACATCGGGACAATGTTTCCCTGCCTGTGATTAGCGCGGTGCAGACTTCCTAGCGGGCTCTACACGTGGACTGTGCGAACACGCCGGAGGTCATCCTTAGTTGCCAGCGGTTAAGGCATTAATGGCTGTGTTAAGTTACTTTGAGGGGACAGCAAATATGCACTGTTATACAAGATGTACACTCACTACTTTACATTGTAGCAAAGTGTAATTTCTTCAGTGTTGTCACATGAAAAGATATAATAAAATAATTACAAAAATATGAGGGGTGTACTCACTTTTGTGAGAAACTGTACATGGTCCTTTTATTCTTTGTTGTCCTCTACTGCCCCCTACTGATGCCAGCTCAGTGAAAAACACATTTTAAAATCTAACTCTATTAAAATTAAATTTGCTCTGTGCTAAAGTATTGATTTTTTTTTTCTTTTTAATTGCACTGTTGTACATTTGCGTTTGGGAGTCAACTGCTATTTTCTGTAATAAGTGCAAAAGCATGCATTACTTTTTTCTGCAAATAAGTTTCACTAAGCTTCTATATATTTCCACTTAAAATAACTACTGGAAATCTGCCCCCCACCCATGATTTTGCACACCCTCTGGATTACCAGTACTGACCACAGAATCTTTGGCACATCCGTTCTACCTGTTTGGTGTGCATGTTTTGCTGGGAAAATCTATTGTGTCCCGTGCAGCTCATTATCTGCTATAAGTGAAGCCCAGTGTAATCTAATATGGCAGCACATTGAAGTGAAATATGTCAGCTCATTTAGCAGCCTTTTGAGAGACATGTCAAGTACATAATAAAAGGAACTAATTATTAAATCATTTAAAAGAAGGGGGAAAGGGACTAGTTTCCTTGCTGTTTAACAGATTTAACCCAACCATAAAAAGGCATGTTTTATTTTCCAATTTAACAGACAATTGGTGGTGGTTGCTATGTTTGCTTACGTACTCAAATTTATTTGCTTTCGTACAATGTCATAAAAGTTCCTTAATTGCGTGACCATCACATAATTCCTAACTCAAAGAGATTTTTTTTTTCCCCCCTCTTCCAATTTTTTTTTTATCCAGAGTTTTCAGAATATTCAGCATGTCGCAGCTGTTCATGAATAATGTCCATTTAAAGCGCCTGGCATAGAATGCTGGTGTGTTGGCGAGATGAATTAAATGTTTGGGGGATCTGACAGGCAGCACGCTGCTTTGTGATCATTCCAAAGTTCTAATAATCTCCCTCACCTTCTTTGCCTGCCACTAATGAAAGAGAATAGGTGATTGCACCTCCGGCTATGTTCTTCGCCTAATGACTTCTCCAAAGGCAGATTTATGAAGAAAAAATTAACTTTGAATGAGGATTGAATTGGTCCTGACAGTCTGATAGACTGTGACACAGATTCTATGGCAAAACAGACGTAGCCCTAATTGATTATCAATATTTTAAGCAAAGTGATGAAAATAAGCATTAAGTGATGAGAAAGGCAGTCTTAATACAGTAGGCAGTAACCAGGACGGCAAGAGTCTGCGGGGAGGCTGGCCCTGATTGCAGTTACCGAGTTTTATCTGTCAATTTCTCTTCTTTTAATATTTTTTTTTTTTTACCTTTTTTGTGTCCCAACATTGTCCCTTTTCAGCTGCCTTTTTTCTTTTTATAGCTCTACGACTAGCATGTTAATATTCTTCTGAGAGGGTCTATGCGGCACTTTCTCTAGAGATGTTTGTTTAATATTTAACCAATTTAGGTATTGCTACTAGTGCTTTGTTTTTTATACCCTTTTTATTACAAAAAAAGGGGCCCATTTTTTCAATACTTTATTCAGCATCAAGTTCCTAAAAAAAATTTTTTTTTTTTATTACATGGCAGTCAAGCTGCCTTTCCCAGCCTTCCTCCAGTTTCATAATTACATGATAATGTAGAGATGGATGTTTGTAATTAGAACACCTAATAACAAAAATGTGTTTTTTTTTTTTTTTTTTAATTTCCCAGCCTGGGAAGTGAAAAGTGCAATCACAGCATAGATATCCACTAGAAACTCAGCAGGTGTCAATTAAAAGCAACATTAATCTGTCCTGATTTTACAGTGTTAGATTTGGTTAGTTTTATGATGCAAGGTGTGAGCGAGAGAGCTGTTAATGCTCTGCAGAACAAGTACACTCCACAGAACATTCTCACTGTATTTACGTCTGCTCAGATATTTTCTTGCACCATGTGTACTGTTATATAGATTTTGCTTTATTTTGTAGCTGTGGATAAATCTTTTTATATATATATATTTGTAAATGTGCATAGGTGCTTAATTAAGACACATGCAAAAAAAAGAAACTACGGAAAAAGTTAGGATCGTGCCTAAAGCTGAACTTGGAACCGGACAAAAAAAACTCTTTCAAAATTTTCCTCCCTAGCCTCAGAGAATAACAAACAATTTTGTTTGCACCAATTGCCTCATAAAAGTAGTGGTGACCTTATCACGCTGCTGTACACTGTGCAGAGAGAGAGTCCTGTGGGAGGGACTTAAAGCAGAGAGCCAGTCGTTTTTGTATTTAATAAAAGTCAGTAGCTACAAAAAGTGTAGCTACTGACTTTTAATAAACGCACACTCACCTGTCCCAGGATCCAGTGATGTTACCGCCTAAACCATCGATTTTTCTCCCTCCCCTCTCACCGACATTACAACTGTGAGCACCCAGATGTGACAGCTTCTGTATGATTAGGCAATCTTCTGGGACCTGTGATGTATCCCAGAACATTGCAGGGAGGGAGGGGGAAAGGCGAACTTCTGCTCAGACTACCTAGGTGGTCCGAGCAAAAGTGGAAGCTGGTACCTGTCAAGACTAGGTACACGCTCGCCCCCTCCAAAACAAAAATGTGGCAGGGGAGGGGTGGAGGAGTGTTTAAAGTAAAGCTCTGCTTTGAAAGACCCCACTCACTACAGACTACCTGCAGAAAGTTAAAGGAGAGGGAAAAGTTGAGACCAGTCACCCTGAACAAGGAGAGAGAGCAGCAGACTGGTCTTTATTACAGGAAGCTCCTGCACAGAGGTAAACTCTTTTTGAACCAAATAAGCATTATACACACATGCTGCTTGTATTTAGACCGACTTTTATTATCCTGGAGTTCAGCTTTTAACTACTCTTCTTTTATTGCAAACCTATGGGCCAAGCCCAACCTGATTAAAAATGACAGGCTATATTGCTAAATAAGCACATCTTAAAAGTTGGAAACACTAATCGCATTCCACTAAAGTGAGCATTTACAGATTTGCCTAAGTACTATAATAAAAATGTGAAATGGCAATCACATAAACATGTGAAAGTCGAAGCAAAATGAACAGTCAGAAAACACACACGTGTACTTATTGAATTACACCTTGGTTTATCTTTAGCAAACAACTGAGCATTTTAAAGTGCCATTTACATGGTGTGATAATGAAACCTCTTGCCACACAAAAGGGAAGTTTGCTTTGTTGCTGTCATTATGACCTGTTTTGTGCAATCATTCTAGTAAGCTTGCAAGCAGTTTTAACATTCAACACTGTACTAGTGGAAAAGCTTTGATTGAGCTCTAATAATTAAACTATATAATGTCAGAATCAAGGTATTTATACACATGAGATGTTTCGCTGATCATTCTTTTTGAGAGTTCCTGTCATGTTCAGACATTAATTTGATTATATAAAAAAATGTGTAACTGCGCCAATGCTGCAACTTAATTATTGTGATGGTGAACCCAATATAGTTATACAAAAAACATATTAATAATGCCATATACCAAATACCCGTGGGAATAAAAAATAAAAAATGTTAAATTGTGTCTATAATGGAAAATTCAATAATCCGAAACAAGTCCAGTAATGCAAAGAAAATCCAATAATGTAAAGAAAGTCCAACGTTGTAGTGCTCCTTGTTGTATAGATAAATAGGTGCCTACTATTCCACCAACACGTACCAACTTCTGAAATGGGCACTCATCAGAACTAAGTTTAAAATACGCCTGTAGTTTTTAGGTAAGTCTCTCCTCTCCTCGCAGCAACTGCGCAATCCACCTCACCCAATGCACTCACATAAGGTTCCTGGTTGTTACTGTTTATTATAAGACAATTGACTAATCATAGCGTAGTATGTCCAAACAAGTTTATTATAAAATATATAAGGTCTCCCAGACCGGCACCAAGTCCTTCCAGCAGTGCCGAGCGAAAGACGCTCACCAATGTGTGGATCCCTTCCTCGGCGTGCGTTCCACGTCTCCGTTGCCGTGCGGGTCAGCGGCAGGAGGTGACGTATGACATATTACGTCCAACGTGCTACCCGGAAGCCTCTACGCATTTCACAATCCACCTTGCGTCGTCAGGAAGCTACAGGCGGCATGTTGGTTAAGGTATTCATAACCTTACTTGATATTTGTTTAGCCAATGGTGATTTTCCAAAACCGGAAACACCTATTCTGCCATTTTCATTATTGGCCACCCTTTACCCTATTTATTTTGATGATTTACCAGTGTGTACTCAGCGTAAGTTGTTATGCCTCATTTGTGGTTCCCTGTAGTCGTTTCACTATCATTGTATATGTTACCGTAACTGCTGGAAAGACCTTATAATTACTTACTAAGATATAGTAATAAAAAAAGTCATTAAAAATCTCATTAACCACTTGCTACCCACCTCCCCCAGTCACTTCCCCCTCCCCCTACAGTTAGAACACACCTAGGATATACATTTGACCCCTTCCCCGCCCCTAGTGGTTAACCCCTTCCCTGCCAGTTACATGTATACAGTAATCAATGCATATTTATAGCATTGTTCACTGTATAAATGTAAATGGTCCCAAAAATGTGTCAAAAGTGTCCGATGTGTCCGCTATAATGTCCCAGTCCCGAAAAAAAAATCGCAGACCGCCGCCATTCCTAGTAAAAAATAAATAAAAAATAAATCATAATTATGTCCCCTATTTTGTAGGCAATATAACTTTTGCGCAAACCAGTCACTATACGGTTATTGCGATTGGGGCTCGCAGGTGGTCAATCTCGCCGAGAAAGGTAGCGAGATTGGCACAATATCACGGTCAACCACTGTATCTGCCACACACAAGGGCTGTTACACTTTCCTTCTTTCACTTCCCTCTATCACTTCCCTCCATCAACCTGGGATTCTACAGCCATCCACTGGGAGTTGTGCTAGTTCCCTACATGCCAATGGACTGATGTTAACATCTCCTCACCTGGGTTCAGCAGTGGTATCGTTGTACACATTTTTATACCAGTATCATACTTGGCTACATGTTTTTATGACTGCTTTTGCTACCGTTTGGTATTACTGGCACCATTTTTACAGTTTATGTAGCTACATCGATTTTATCTCCAGTGCAATATTTATTTGGTTACCTACTTGAAGACTATAAAGGTTTTAATGCAATTCCCATCAAGCGCTTCCTTTGTGTGTTTTTGTATCCTGCTGTCCTTTTTTCCAGTGGTTGGGAGCTGCACTGGGAATCGGCAGGCAATGAGATCAGCTAAAAGTAGTTGGATCTGTATGTGCGTTATCAATCGAAATTAATCGATTAAAAAAACAAACGATTAATCGAACACAAAAATTTGGATCAGTAACAGCCCTAGTTTTATTACATGATACCTCCCTTCTTAAGTTCACATTCCTCCAGTTTTGATCTATCTTGTCAATAGCATAACATTTAAATTTTTGTGGATCTCTATTATGCATTTGTCTAAAATTTTATGAGACACTGTGGTGTCTAAATCCATTCTTTATGTTTCTAATATGTTCACCTATTCTCACTGAGAGTTTTCTGGTTGTCCTACCCACGTACTTTAGGTCACATTCTAGAACACAAGCAACATGCGTACTACAGCACGTGATTAATTTGTCTATTTTATATTTCAACTTGTTTTTACTAGATTGGAATTGGGTGATTTTTTGTGGTCCGTCCGTGAGGCGGCAAGGTTTGCACCTTCCACATCTATAAAAACCTTTGTGGTCCAAAAACGTCACAATTTTTTTTTTTTTTTTTTTTGGGGGGGGGGGGCACATTTTTCACAATACCATCCCTTGCTCTTCTATAGATACATTTAGGCTTGGGGGCAGAATTTTACTCTGTTGTGGGTCACCAAGGATGATGGGCCAATGTTTCCTTATGTTACCTTTTAAGTGTCTTATAGTCTGTATTGAATCCCATTATAAATTTTACATCATTCCTCTCGGTTTGTTGCCTAGTTTTTTCCTTTAGTATAATTTCACGAGTCAAAGCTCCTATTTCATCTTTTGTTCTCTCCAGCTTGGTTCTTTCATACCCCTTATATACAGACCTTTTAATCAATGTATCAGTTTGTGAGTTGTAATCCTTCATTAAGTTACAGTTACGTTTGATTCTAATAAACTGTCCTTTGGGTATAGCCTGTTTCCACTGGGGTTGGTGATGACTACTATACAGGATATAACCGCTACGGTCCGTATTTTCAAAAAAACGTTCTAGTATGCAGTTGCTCACCCTGTTTAAAGATTTCCAAGTCTAAAAACTGTGTTGTATTTTGCGCAGATTGACTGTAAACTTGATTCCATATTATATTATAATAAACTAGTTTGGACATACTACGCTATGATTAGTCCATTGTCTTATAACAGTAACAACCAGGAAACTTATGTGAGGTTTGTCTGGAGTGCATTGGTGGAGGTGGATTGCGCAGTTGCTGTGAGAAAAGGAGAGACTTGTCTAAAAACGACAGGCGTATTTTAAATAGTTCTGGCAAGTGCCCATTTCAGAAGTTGGTGACGGTGACACATGTTGGTGGAATAGTAGTCACATTTATACAAAAAGGAGCACTACAACGTTGAACTTTCTTTACATTATTGGATTTTCTTTGCATTACTGGACTTGTTTCGGATTATTGAATTTTCCTTTATAGACGCAATTTAATTTAACATTTTTTATTTTCTATTCTCACAGGTGTTTGGTATATGGCATTATTGATACTTTTTTTGTATAACTATATTGGGTTCACCATCACAATAATCAGGTTGCAGGATTGGAGCAGTAGCACATTTTTTCATATATACTTTTCACACTTTATTTGAGGTGTACACGGTACTGCAGCAGATCTTTATCACACAACAAATATAAATATAATTTTTGCGCCAGTGACACATTACATATTTGATTATATAGCTCAGTTTGTTAACCAGTGGTACCCCGAGGGGACTATATAACATAGCCAAACATACCAATCAAAATGTGCACTGTAGTGTTTTAAAATGTGGAGAGTGCAATAAAACCATATACAAATAAATAGAGGGTACTGACTATCAATGTACTTATGTAATAGAGGTACTAAATACAGTTCAGCCCTTGCCAGGGTTCCTTTTAATAACAGCTCTTTATAAAGTACACACTTCAGTGACATTAAAAAGTATTAATGTAAATAATGATGATTGTGTTGGTATAGTCAAATGAAAACTCAGTCATTGCCCAGTTATTCTGAGTTGTGAGTGTAGAAAAAAGCTTTGTATTTTGGATCAAAGCTTTTGTTACAATCATGAAATAATCAATACACAGTGTATGGGATTAAAACAGACCTTTTAGAGGCATTGTTGTTTGTATGTCTATCAATAAATGCGGACAGATTTAAACAGGAGTTGCGTGCTAACGGGACAAATGTTGTTAATGACCTTTTAATTGTGGTGGTCAAGTTTCTGTAATTCAGACATTAGTCGAGAATAATAAGTGCAATATCCAGGATTTCTGTTTGGACGTCTCCTTTGAATCCATGGGTCAATTTCCTCCATGGTTCTAATATTTTATACAAAGATTATCACAATGGTCTATTTTCCTATTTATTACATTCGAATACAATTAATATGTCTTCACATTGGAAGTCATCAACGGCTCCACCCTCAGCCCTTTTCTGAGATTTGGTGTTTACAAGTTAAAAACATTTTTTTGCTAGAAATTACTTAGAACCCCCAAACATTATATATATTTTTCTAACACCCTAGAGAATAAAATGGCAGTCGTTGCAATACTTTTTGTCACACCGTATTTACGCAGTGGTCTTACAAGCACACTTTTTTGAAAAAAAAATGCACTTTTTGAAAATAAAATATAAGACAACAGTACAAGTTAGCCCACTTTTTTTAAATTGTGAAAGATGTTATGCCAAGTAAATTGATATCCAACATGTCACGCTTCAAAGTTCTGCCCACTCGTGGAATGGCGACAAACTTTTACCCTTAAAAATCTCCATAGGCGACATTTAAAAAATTCTACAGGTTACCAGTTTTAAGTTACAGAGGAGATCTAGGGCTAAAATTACTGCCCTCGCTCTAATGATGTGGTTTGAACACCTTTTTCATATGCGGGTGCTACTCACTCACATATGCATTCGCTTCTGCACGTGAGCTCGGCAAGTTTAAAAAAGTGTTTGTGTATACATTGTGTATTGATTATTTCATGATTGTAACAAAAGCTTTGATCTAAAATACAAAACTTTTTTTTATTATTTATTTTACCTTTTATTTTAAATTTGCACATTTATTCCTATTACAAGGAATGTAACCATCCCTTGTAATAGAAGAAAAGCATGACAGGACCTCTTAAATATGAGATCTGAGGTCAAAAAGACCTCAGATCTCATATTTACACTAAAATGCAATACAAAAATGTAATGTCATTTGAAAAAAAAAATGTCCCGTTAAAAGCATTGGGTAGAAGTGACGTTGCTTTCGCCCTGCAATGACATCGAGAAAGGTGGGGGCCATCTTCCCCTCACTCGTCTCCACACCTAGAAGGGAGAAGAACCAGATCGCCTCTGCCGCTACTGATGGCTCCGGTAAGCGGCGGAGGGAACCGAAGAGCGGCAGGAGTTGGGGGGGCCCTCTCCCACCGCTGATAAGTGATCTTGCGGAGAATCTGCCGCAAAAGACCACTTTTATGTTGAAGCGGACCGCCTGCTGAGGAAGAGGATACCAGAGTTATGGTAGCTAACTGCTGCCATAACAACTACCGTATTTATTGGCATAAAACACTCACTTTTTTTCCCCTTAAAACCAGGGGGAAATCGTGGGTGCGTGTTTTACGCCAATCCCCACGGTCTGTGAGGGAAAGAGGAGCAAGCGCCACCGAGATATACAAGTGTACTCGGCTCCACTCGCAGTCATGCCCAGTCCCGCTATTGGACCTGTGTTATGTTCATCATAGGAGGCTGGCCAAGGGGCGGGACTGCGAGAGGAGCTGAGTACACTGTCTATTTCGGCGGCGGTAATTTTAAATGATCCTGCTACAAATGATACTGGGCGAGGCTGCAAATGACACTGGGCAAGGCTGTAATGACACTGGGCAAGGCTGTAGATGGACACTGATCATCTGCAATGATGGACAAGGCTGCAGATGGACAGTGATAAGACTGCATTGATGGGCATTTAAATGTAAGTTTTTTTCCTTAAACTTCCCTCCTAAAAGTTTTTTCCTGAAAATTCCCTTCTAAACTTGGGGAGTGTGTTATACGCTGATAAATACGGTATATGCCTCTTCAAAGTACAGTGTTAAATCCACAGCAGGTGGTTAATACATGGTTTAATCAGTTAGATTATATAATACACATGGAGAAACTAATGCAGTGCAGTGGGCAATTTTTTAAATCTAATATCTAATGTCTTTGGAAAAAATTTAGGGCAACCACAGAATATTTATAGGCAGCCTAATGACCTTCATACTTATTATTTTTCAATTTTTAAAGCTCCATGGAAATTGAATTGTTTATTGCTTTTTGAAGACCAACGGAATTGAGTTGCATATATGTGAACTGTTTTACCTGTAAACATATTTGCAATTGTCTTAAAGGAGAACATCGGCATTGTAATAGTATTACAAAAAAATGGTTATATTTTATTCTTACAGTACAGGACACCATGCTGTGAGGGTGGCCTGTAATGTTGCTTCAGGCACTTTATCCTGCATAGACATTCACCTTGTTGACTTAGCCCCAAGGTGTGCTATCCAGCGCTGTGGTCCATCACAGTGTTATCCAGTCCCTGAAGACCCCTTCAAGGGTAGGCCTACTGTGACAGGAAAAGCTTGTACTTTTGGAATGTATTCACCTCACACATTGTCCTCCCATCCTTATGCCCTGCTCATAAACATCCAATGGGAATCTCTCTGCATTGCCTGGACAATGTCAGAACCATTAGAGTATACTTCAAGGCTACTGCTCCAATCAGACAGATCGATTCCCTGTTTGTCCTATTCTTGGGACCTCGCAAGGGACACCCTCCTTCAAAGTCCACAATTGCACGATTGATACAAAATCTCATTGCAAGAGCTTACATTCACAAAGAGAAATCTCCTCCTCCATACTGCATGTCCATTCATAAGCATTTTGGCACCAAGCCTTTCAAGCAGAGTTGTGTAGGGCAACCATCTGGCTTTCTGTTCATACTTTTTCAAAATGATTACATCTGGATGTCCAATCTTCTGCTGATACAGCTTTAGGCTGCAAGGTTCTTGCAAACATTCTCTGAGGTTGGGTTTTATGACCCTTGTTGACACAGTTCTGTTTGCCTCATCGTTGCCCAAACTTCTTATTCATTACTTCATGTCCCATGATGAGAGAAAAATTAACTAGGGGCAAGTTATTTAACTTTTCAGGCACTATATGTTGTAAAGGATGTAGTCGTACAGAGAAAATTTCTCTAAAAATTTTTTTTATTTAGACACAAGGGTGTAATTAAACATTAAAAATTAGACGTTCCATAGGAACAGTCTGGCAAACTAATTACACGTTGCAGGGTACCTCCAGAGTAGTACAGGAAAATTGTAAAGCCATAATAATTAAATGAAATACAAGAATTGTTTTAATTAAATTAAAGAAATCAATTAAAATAATCAATAAAAAATAATATTAATAGTATAAGTATCTTGTATAGACGGAGGAGGCACATGAGAAAGTCTGCAAGATGGATCTTGCGATGTGGAGACTCGACCGGTTTCACGCGTCTTACAGCGCTTCTTCACGGAATCTTTTGAATAGTTTGAGAGAGTATTAAAACGTCTGTGTAGTCCAATGATGGGTGTAGAGCTTAAGAGAATAAATTTCTTATAGTAAAGCTCAAATAGGGGTCCGGGCTGCTGGACGACTAAATAACCCTTGAGGGTAAAGGATCTAGGATGAAGTGCTGCCAACACAAGGAGGCCAAACTGAGCGTCCTTGAGAAAGGTGTATTTGCGAGATGGTAGTGTTAGCAATAAAGATCCCTCAGTCTCCCAGGAGCTGCAGTCTCCTGGGAGACTGAGGGATCTTTAATGCTGCCATCGACGCCATCTGGATTGACCAGCTTTACTTTGTGCTACCAGCCCAAAAAGCTTCATTGCTAACACTACCATCTCGCAAATACACCTTTCTCAAGGACGCTCAGTTTGGCCTCCTCAGTTGGCAGCACTTAATTTTTTTTTATTTTTTATGTCACAATGTAGAGTAAAATATTTCCTATCATCTGTGCCCAGTCTTGCCACACAGAGTTAATCCAGTGCACATCTCAAAAAATGGCCTGTCGTGAAGGGGGGGTAAATCTTCCAGAGGTCACATGGTTAATCAGTGATTTACACCCCCCCCCCCTTTCATGACAGGCCATTTTTTGAAATGTGTACTGCGTAACTTAAGCTGACAACTGCGTAGTTGATCACCTCTGCGTTTTATTTATTTTTCGTTTTATTTTATTTTTTAAACAAAAGACCAATTTTGACAAAAAAATAATTTTGTTTTGCTACATAACATCTATTTTTTTAAACATTTTTTTATAAACTCAGTGACAGGCTCACATCTGGTGCCCGTCCTCCTCATTGGAGTACAGGTGAGGGGGGGGGGGGTGACACCTGTCAGCCTGCTAGATAAGGTGGAGGCCTTACTGTTACTTTTCTTCAGCGCGTATACGGCGGCAGTCTGACAGTCCTGTCCTGTTCTGGTCCCGCCGTTAGAATTTGAAGCTGCATGCATTACTCATGCACGCAACGGCGCCGCGCCGCGCTACCCAGAACAGTACCACCTGACCTGAGACAAGATGTGGAGGAGAGGGGAGGAGGAGGAGGGAGGGAGGGCCAAGGTGTGAGTGTCTTGTCAGACACTTCGGGCGCGACGGCGCCCCTCCCCGCAGCTCCAGGGTGCCGAGCTGGCTGCCTGCTGAGCAGTGACCCGGACGGCGGCCGCCCCACAAACATCATTCACACATCATTCAGGGTAAACTGACTGTGGCACCCCTGTTGTCCATGGCGCTCTGTGCGTTCGCACAGTTGCACACCGCAAAGGCCGGCCCTGACAACTACACGGGACACCCTACCTTCCATTTCTTTGTTTACTCTCCATTTGTTGCTACAAAACGGAGGACTTTAAAAGGTGCAGTAAAGTTATAAGGGAGATGCCCAGGGGGTGTGTCCTAAAGCTTTGCCACTATACGAAACACCTGAAGTTACAAGCCTATAACCCATTATGTATGAATACTCTGCCTGTGTCCTGTACTGTATTCCAATAATTTACAGGTAATTTAAAATTCCTCTTTTTTAACAATCCAGTAACAGCTTACTTGAAAAATATCTCCCTTCATGTTGTGATTGCTCTCTTTTAGCTTTGATTAGACTATAACTTTATCTTATTTTTGGCTGGAGTTCTGATTTAAATACCTAAAACCTATTAGTGTAAATGTGGGGGGGGCTTTTTTTTTTCATGCCAGGCTTTAATTCTAAATGTCAGTGCTTTGATCAGGGTCTGTGTGTACACGTAAAAATCAATTTTAGCATAGTCTGCCACTGCAAGGGAGATTATGTAATCTAGGTGTACGTTTAATAAACCGTGATAAGCCGAGATCACGGCTGATCACAGCTTATCACAGAGCATTGCCGGTTTAATATACTGTGATAAGGAGCAGAGAACACATTCTCCACTTCACATCACAGCACATGGATGTTTTGTCACAAACGGTCAGTTTAATAAACCGTGATCTGAAGATTTCACAGCTCTTCCACTGAAATATCTCCCTTTCAGATTCACCAGCTCAGAGGTGGAGAATCTGGGAGAGAAGCTGGTGTGATAAGAGGAAGAAGGCTTATTTCTTCCTAATATCAACACCAGTGGGCTAAAAATGAATATTAACAACAATATACATGTGTGTATATAGATACTGTGTGTATGTATATATATATATATATATATATATATATATATACATACACACACGCATATATACCGTATTTATCGGCGTATACCACGCACTTTTTTGCCCTTAAAATCAGGGCAAAACCGTGGGTGCGCGATATACGCCAATACTCACTTCCCGCGCTGTGTTTGAACGCGCTGTGTTTGAACTTTGCCGCCGATCCCTGCTTCCAGCGCTGTGTTTAAATGCCGCCGCCGCTGACATATACAGAGCGCAGTACACTCGGGTACAGTCGGCCAGACTCGGCTCCCCTCGCGGTTATGCGAGAGGAGCCGAGCGTGGCCAAGCGTGCCCGAGTGTACTGCGCTCGGTATATGGCCGCGGCGGCGGTGTTCAAACAGCGCGGGAAGCAGGGATCGGCTCAGGGACAGCGCGGGAGCAGCGGGGAGGACACCACAAAAGCCGCAGACGGACGCCGGACCGGACAAGGCAGCCGATACAAAAAAAAAAATCAGGAATTTCACGTCCAGAGTAGGGGTGCACGCTATACGCGGGTGCGCACAATAGGTTGATAAATACGGTATATATGTATGTACATATATATATATAGATATATGTGTGTGTATGTATACACACATATATACAGTATTTATTTATATATATATATATATATACACACACACATATATACCGTATTTATATATATATGTAGTTTTATATATATATGTTATCACATGTCTGAAAACATTAATTACATGTTCTTTTAAACTTTAGATTCACTTTTTGAACTCGGCTGCACCATAATCTCACAATATCTCACGAGATTACAGGCAGTCCACCCACTTTTACACAGATCTCGGCTGTTTTCAAAGAAAAAACTTCACCTCTGTTCACCATCTGAGAACTGAAGTTCTCAGTTTATTAAACTGGCTGCAGAGGAGATAATTTTCCTCCTGAGAACTGCCGTGAACTGAACGGTGAAAAAACGTCACAGTTTATTAAACGGACACCTTAGTGTGTTACATCTCATTAGTATTTTTTTAGGAAAAGGTATTCATAAAAGTTGCTTACTTCTTTGTTTTGCAAATACAGCATTCCAGCCTAAAGATATTACATAAAGTGGCATTAAAATATTTTTTTTACACCAATCATTCTAAAAAATCAAGTATACAATGGCTCTTTTTTTTTTTTTTTTTTAAGTCTTCTACCGTTGTGCACCTCACAGCTGCTAATGTAGAGAGAGCAATGCCATTATTTTTGGTCACATTCTCTGCTCTGTGTGTACTTCAATTCCCATAGAGCTAAATGTGTCTGCAGGTAGATGTGTAATCTATCTCCAGGGCAAGCAGGAAAGCGTGGCTACATTCACATAAATAAAGGGGTACTGAGCCATCCTAGAAGAGGAAGTCTGAGAACAGCAGAAAAAAATTGTGTTTAAGAGGTTAAACAAAGCAAAATAATTCAAGGCATATTCTACTTTATATTTAAATGTATTGCATTTATTTTCTTTTATAAAAACAATTTGAGTTGAGTGTCACTTAAATATTTTAACACTTTGCCTGTAATAACTGGTAACAAAAAATGTGCATGTACCCAGATTAACAATCTCTGATCCTAAATTTGTCAGGGCAAAGCTAAGCGGTTGCATTTTTCGTGTATTGTTTACGGAAGTAGATCATAATTAAATACAATCATGCCAAACCATTTTCTAATTACTTGATTTGGTAATTCAAATACACAGAGCTAATATTACATTATTAAAGTGTCTTATTCTCACTGCGCCATCTAGTGTTCTAATAGTAAATTGCTTGTGTTTACTTATTGCTGACTGTATCTTGAAGGCTTTTTCGTTATAATTCATCACAGGAAGGCCCTAGACATCTTGCTTTAGGCATAGCAGCTATTGACTTAATTAGTCTTAAAATATTTTATTAGGACATAATCCTATTTACTGGCATCGATAGTAATTAAAAATCATTTTCTCTTTCTTCAGAAGAAATACAGACAATCCATTTTACACAGATATTCTATACATTTTTATACATTACAAAAACATTTGTGTTTTTGATTTAGAAAGTTTATGCAGCCATCCAGCAAACTTTTTTTCTTTGTGCCATAGTTAATGCTAAATACAAATATCAAATATATTGAATGGATGGTATAATATTGCTGAAATAAAGTCTGAAAGTCCTTTAACTTTCTATGGTTCATTTGGACCAAGCTGGTCCAAATGAACTATTTTCATTACCAAGAGCCATTTCACCCTGGGGCAGTAGCGTTAAAGCGACGCTAGTTTTAGTGCCACTATTCGGATGGGAGCGAGAGTTTTTAACCCCCTAAAAGTTTTTTTTTTAAATCCTGTGTAGCGATGCTGCTGAAGCGCTGCCCATGCATTCCAATGGGCAGGGGCGGTTTAGGAGCAGTGTATACACTGCTCGCAAACCACCTCAAAGGTGCTGCTTGCAGGATTTTTTCAAACATTCTGCAAGCGCACGGCCCCAGTGTGAAAGCTTTCGGGCGTTCACACTGGAACTGCAGATGAGTCATTTTTCAGGCGCTATTTATAGCACTAAAGCGCCTGAAAAACGCCCAAGTGTAAAAGGAGTCCTACAGTAAATGATTTGACGGAGCAGCGAAACTGTACGATGCCGTGATCGTACATTTTCCGGTTGAATGTTCCGCCTACAAGCTAGCTATAGTAGAATTCTAATGTTGTATTACTAGTAATATTTATATTTATTAATTATTACTAGTCAACCAACATTAGAATTTTTCTATAGCCTATGGACTGAGCATTTGACCGGAAATGTACAAATGATTGTGGCATCGTACAGTTTAGCTGCTCCATCGAATCTTCTTAGAACTTTCGACAGACACCATAAGCCTTCAATGACAGATTCAACGTTTGTATGTTTTTCTCTGAGTCATCGAACCTTCGTCGTTCATGTTGAATTGTCAAGTTAGTTCTAGCTATTTTACTGCTCCTCCTCTTTGGTTACAATCAGCCAATAACATTCATCATTATCATTATTTTTATTTTACTTCCCTCCACCCAATTCCAACAGCGAATCTTTCCTCTCTATGTATAATAATCTTGGACTAATAGAGTTAAGGTTAGGCACATTCGACCACAGGTTCGATAGACACAGATTGTTATTGTCAGCGTCATGTCAAATCTCCTATCTATATCTAACTGTTGTCGCAACGAAAACAAAAAAAAAAGCATTTGTTTATGTTTGATCTTTTGGTTTTTGTATTCTGCGTTTTTGTTTGTTAAAACAATAACGAAAATACCTGGAAGTCGGACGAAAACTAATGCACATGTCTACTATATACTATTAAATGCTACAACAGTTTGATACTGCATGCAGCCATGTCACTTCGTAATGGAAGTAGTTTGGGCCAGCTTGGGGGAGGAGAGGCAACAGTACAGTGAGCTTACCAGTGAAAGGCTATGAGAGAGGGGGGGTGTCTGAACACATCTGATAATTGGGGAAAGGCAGACTGATTGATGGCAGCCACACATCTCAAAAAAGTTGGGACAGGGCAACAAAAATCTGGCAAAGTAAGTGAACAGTTAAAATCACTCCCTAGGACACACTTAACCCCTTCCTAGCCCCCTAGTGGTTATATATTTTATATATATATATATATATATATATATATATATATATATATATATATATATATATTTCAGGATATTTATTATAGCAAAAAGTTAAAAATATTGCTCTTTTTTCAAAATTGTCGCTCTATCTTTGTTTATAGCACAAAAAATAAAAACTGCAGATGTGATCAAATACCACCAAAAGAAAGCTCTATTTGTGGGAAAAAGGACATCAATTTTGTTTGGGAGCCACGTCGCTCGACTGCACAATTGCCAGTTAAAGCGAAGCAGTGCCGAATTGCAAAAAGTTCTCTGGTCTGTGGCCAGCCAAGTGGTCCGGGACTAAAGTCTTTAAAAGAAGAGGGGACGTTATACTGTGGTAAACATGGCCCTGTCCCAATTTTGTTTGAATTTGAGGTTGTACTTTGCCAGCTTTTTGTTGCCCTGTCCCAACTTTTTTTGAGACACGCTGCTGCCATCTTCAAACTTACTTTTTTCTTTTTGTTTACTTTTTTCTTTTTTTTTTTTACTTAAAATGGTAAATTTTGCCAGTTTAAACATTTGATATGTTTTCTATTTTCTATTGTGACTAAAATATTAATTTAAGATTTGCAGTGTATATGTAGATTTTACACAGCGTACCAACTTTTGGAATTGGGGTTGTAGTTTTGCTGTTATTCATATATTTTGTACTATGAAAATTATTATTTAAAAAAAAAAAAATGTAAATTTGAATAAACCTGGTCAATCTGCACAATTGGTGCATTTAATTATGATGTATACCATATAATTGAACTTATAATGGCATGGGCCTTTATTATGTAAATGTATGTCTTTTAACCACTTCAGCCCCAGACCACATTGCTGGTCAATGAACGGGCTACTTTTTGTGATTTTAACTGACAATTGCGCGGTCGTGCGACGTTGCACTCAAACAAAATCAGTGTCTTTTTTTTTCCCTACAAATAGAGCTTTCTTTTGGTGGTATTTGATCACTTCTGTTTTATTTATTTTTTTTGCGCTATAAACAAAAATAGAGAGACAATTTGGAAAAAAAATGAATTTTTTTTTTTTGCTGTAATAAATATCCCCCAAAAATATATAAAAAAAATTTTCCTCAGTTTAGGTCGATACGTATTCTACATATTTTTCGTAAAAAAATCGCAATAAGCGTTTGATTGGTTTAGGCAAAAGTTATAGCGTCTAAAAAATAGGGGATAGTTTTATGGCATTTTTATTAATATTTTTTTTTTTACTAGTAATGGCGGCGATCAGCGATTTTTATCGGTATTGCAACCTTATTGCGGATACTTCAGACACTTTTGACACATTTTTGGGACCATTTGCATTTTTATAGTGATCAGTGCTATAAAAATGCATTGATTACTGTAAAAATGCCTCTGGCAGGGAAGGGGTTAACACTAGGGGCGTGGAAGGGGTTAATTATGTTCCCTAGGTGTGTTCTAACTGGAGGGGGGGTGGAACTGACTAGGGGAAATTACAGATCACTGTTCATACATTGTATGAACAGACGAACAGTCACTTCTCACCCTGACAGGACTGGGAGCTGTGCTCCCGGTTTTCACTCTGTAACGAACGATCGTGAGTGCCCGGCGGTGATCGTGCCTGCCGGGCACGCGCGTCGGCACGCGCGTCGGCACCAGGGGCGAGTAGGGGGCACGTGCCCCTAATAGCTGAAATGCGAAATGACGTATAACTACGTGATTTTGCACAGCCGACCCGAACTGCCGCTGTATACGACGGCTGGTAGGCTAGTGGTTAGCTTATCAGCTTATCAACTGTTTTTAATGACACTTATTAATGCATTAACATTTTGTTTGATAGTAAGTGATTTGTCCTGCAGTCAATTATGAGAGTATTTGCTTATTTTTATACTTTTTATTTTTCCTTGAATGCTTTATTATCTGTATAGCTAATTCCCATTCAGTATCGGTGTATATTATACTAGTGATTTCTTAATGATTGGGTGGGGGGGATTGACATCTTGTTACCAGCCCTTAATGTGAGCCAATTGCCCATAAACTGATAGAAAGGGGAATATATATTTTATTTAGAATTTTTAGAATTTTTTTTTTTTTACTGCACGATTTGAAGGAATTTGTTCTCTTTTCACCTGCTTTGCGAAGGCATCCATACAAGGAGTCTTTCTGTCTGAGATAGACACTTGGAGGAGCTGATTGGGAGGCAACCGAGGTGGTCCTAGGATGGTGACCGCTGGAGGACCCCAGGTTTACCTTGGAGAGTTCATATTAAAAAGTTCTTTCTAATTGTTTTTAACCATTGAGTTTGCTACATCTTTTAAGTCACATTTTGGATCTATATGGTGAATGTTTTTTTTTAAATTGTAGGTGGAGCTGGCTATCACCTGCTGCATAAAGATATTTCTTTCTCGTACATCACGGGACACAGAGCGGCATATTCATTACTATGTGGGTTATATGGAGTACCTTCAGGTGTGGACACTGGCAATCTCAAACAGGAAGTCCCCTCCCTATATAACCCCCTCCCCTAAAAACCATAAGTTCCTGTTTGCCAGGGTGCTATATAGGTCCAGGACAGTGGGTACCTTCATAGGACCCCAGGGCCTGAAGGTCTACTACGCTACCCACGGAGATGGGAGAAGATTGGATCAGTTTGCTGGACAAACATCCTGCAGCATGGAGCAGGTAAGGGGGAGCCTGCGGGACTTGGTTCGACAGCAGGCTCTTCGGGGACCTAAAAAGGGGGATAGCCTAAGTATGCTCTGCATGGGCAACCTTGCTCACTATGTCTAAGAGACAGGATGACACCCTTTTCTCCCCCATCACTAGGTCCCCCTGTCTAAATATGTGTTGCTAGCTAAACCTGCTGTTTCTTCCTAGGGCTAGTAAGGATCCCTAGGGGCCTTTGGAGAGTCCTACCTGGCCGGGGGTTTGAATCTGCCGCCTGTTTCTGCGTTCCTGGATCTCCAGCAGCGCGGCTCCTCCATGTTCCTCCTGTTTCCGGCATGCGCGCGCGCGCACGTCTTATTGACGTTTTTCGCGCCGTTCAGACAGGAGGGCGGGGGGGGGGGCGTGCCTGCGGCGTCATACAGGGGCGCGCCTTTGTGCTGTTATAGACAGCAGGCATTGTCAGTGCTCAGTCTGAGGCTGATTTTCAGAGGAGAGGACGCAGAGCGGCAGAACAGTGACTCCCGGTGGCGGAAGAGGGGTAGTACATGTGGACTTTGTTCCAATGCCTTTTTTGTTAAGCCAAGAAATCCCCCTTTTTTGCAGCAGGTTGGAGGCTGGCAAACTTAGTTTGGAGTCACTGTATGTTGTCAAAAGGAAATATATAATATATATTTAAAAAAAAAAAAAAAAAAAAAAAAAAAACATACGGGATCCCATCAGTTTTTGGGCATTAGTGATCTATTGTCCCCTAAACTCTGGTTTTGTACTCCTGCCCACTACAGTCTGTTGTGTGGACGGAGTCCCTCGATTTTGTATTATGGCTTCCAAAGGTTCGGGGTCAAAGGGTACAAAAAAGACCAAAAAACAAAAGGGTTCCCTTTCTGATTCTGATATGCCGATACTTTCCCCGCAACTTATTAACATAAAAAGCGCCTTGGATGAGCCATTAGGGGGATCTGGTGCGGAGGCTGGCCCAGATCAGCCCAGCCCTGTGTTTATCACAGAGGAGATGCTAGCCGTATCCCTAGGGGGGCTAGAAGAGAGAATAGCAGCATTGATCGCTAGAGCTATTCCTGGTAAGTAACGGATTAGATCCCCATCACCAAGAGGTGTATCCTCAGATGCTGAGATTCTCTCTCCGGAGGAATTGGAATCACAGGAGGATCAACTAGACCTGAACCAAGAGGGTTCAGGGATTGAGGGGTCTGCCTCGGAGGAACCATTTTCAGACTCCCAGACAGAAAGACTGTGGGTACAGTCTTTGACGGACATGGTCCGCTCGGCATTTAGTTTACCATTGCCAGAGCCTCAGGTTCCTCCGGTATCCTCTCTGGGCTCTTTGAAAGCTCCGTTAAGCAACGCAGTTTTTCCAGTCCATCCTCTTTTGGAGGAATTGATCTTTCGGGATTGGGTACGGCCGGACAGGATTTTTCTGCCACCGAAAAGATTTGCGGTCATTTACCCCATGGAGGAAAGATTCTCCAAGAGGTGGAGGCTCCCAGTAGTGGATGCAGCCATCTCATGTGTGAATAAATCACTAACTTGCCCGGTGGAAAACATACATATGTTTAAAGATCCGGTTGATAAAAGGTTAGAGACACTTTTAAAAGCATCCTTTGCTACGGCAGGAGCAGTGGTACAGCCAGCTGTGGCTGCGATTGGTGTTTGTCAGGCGTTAAAAGACCAGACAAAGGAAATGTTAAAGGACATGCCTACCCAACAAGCAGAAGAGTTTTCTGACATTCCCAGAGCTCTGTGTTTTGCTGTAGATGCTATAAAAGATTCCATCCAGCAGGCCTCTCGTTTATCACTATTTTTGGTACACATGAGAAGGCTCTTATGGTTGAAGAACTGGGCGGCGGAGCCCCCATGCAAAAAGCTTCTGGCAGGGTTTCCCTTCCATGGAGGACGACTCTTCGGAGAGGATCTGGATAAATATATTCAGACTATTTCAAATGGCAAGAGTACCCTTTTACCGGTCAAAAAGACATTCCGGGCGCCTACATTTAAAAGGCAGCTCTTTCCTGTCTCGGGGCCCTCAAATTCCAGGCAGTATCGACGGCCGCCTGCACGATCCAACGTTAACAGTAGATCGCAGGGACAGGCCCCTGGGGGTAAGAGGCCGTGGTATCGCAAGCCGACAAAGACAGCCCCTAAGTCTGCCTTATGAAGGGGCGCCCCCACTCTCACGGGTGGGGGGAAGGCTTCGTTTCTTCTCAGAAGTTTGGGAAGCCAAGATCCCCGACAAATGGGTCCGGGCATCTGTAACCACAGGTTACAGACTGGAGTTTCTAAGGTATCCTCCGCCTCATTTTCAGGAATCAAGGCTACCAAGGGATCCAGCAAGGAAGGCCTCAATGCTGGCAGCTTTGGATCACCTGCTTTGCCAGGACGTAATTATAGAAGTGCCAGCCCAAGAGCAAGGGCTAGGTTTCTATTCCAATCTCTTTGTCATACCAAAGCCCAACGGCGATGTCAGGCCAATCTTGGACCTAAAGAGGTTAAACGGTTTCCTAAGGGTTCGTTCCTTCCGGATGGAATCCATCCGGTCAGCAGCCGCCGCGCTTCAGAAGGACGATTTTCTGGCCTCCATAGACATAAAGGATGCTTACCTTCATGTACCAATCTGTCAGTCGCATCAAAGATTTTTACGCTTCGCGGTGGGGCAGCGACACTTCCAATTCAGGGCGCTCCCCTTCGGGCTGGCCACGGCCCCCCGGGTATTCACGAAGATCCTAGCCCCAGTTCTGGCCAATTTAAGGGTCCAGGGGGTCACAGTCCTAGCATACTTGGACGACCTTTTAATCATAGATCACTCACGGTCGAGTCTGCAAAAGGCAGTAAACCTCACGGTTCGGTACCTCGAAGAATTCGGCTGGGTCCTAAACCGGGGAAAGTCAGCGTTCCAGCCTACAAAGCAGTTGGAATACCTCGGCATGAGGTTAGACACAGAACAGCAAAAGGTGTTCCTGCCCCTGGTAAAGATCGAAGCTATCAAGGAGTTGGTTCAGTTGGTTCTAAACAAGAAAAAACCAACTATTCGCCTATGTATGCGAGTACTAGGCAAGCTAGTGGCCACGTTCGAGGCAGTACCATACGCTCAGATCCACACTCGCGTCCTACAGGCAGCCATTCTAGCAGCCTGGGGCAAGAGGGCACATGCCTTAGAGTCCCCTTTGACGCTATCATCAAGGGTCCGACAAAGCCTGGCCTGGTGGTTGAACCCCCAGAATCTTCTAAAGGGAAAATCCTTCAGCCCTGTTGTCTGGAAGGTAGTTACCACAGACGCCAGCCTGGCAGGATGGGGGGCGGTCTTCGAGGGGTTCTCTCGCCAGGGAACTTGGGTGAAAGCAGAGAGGCAGCTCCCCATCAATATCTTGGAGATCAGAGCTGCTCGCCTAGCCCTTCTGGCATGGACCTCCAGATTAAAGGGGTTCCCGGTGAGAATCCAGTCAGACAATGCCACGGCGGTGGCATACATAAACCACCAAGGGGGAACCAGGAGTCAGGCCGCTCAGAGGGAGGTGAGCTTGATTTTTCAGTGGGCAGAGGTTCATGTACCCTGCATTTCGGCGATATTCATTCCCGGAGTGGACAACCTGCAGGCAGACTTCTTAAGTCGCCAGAGTCTGTTGCCAGGGGAGTGGTCTCTGCATCCCCAGGTCTTTCAGACAATCTGCCAGAGGTGGGGAATGCCGGACGTAGATATAATGGCATCCAGGTTCAACAAGAAACTAGACAGGTTCGTGTCTCGAGCGAGGGATCCTATGGCCTGCGGAACCGATGCGTTGGTTTGCCCTTGGCATCAATTCAAACTTCTATATGCATTCCCTCCGCTACAGTTACTCCCTCGCCTGTTGCGCAGGATCAGAGTGGAGCACAAGCCAGTCATTCTAGTAGCTCCGGCTTGGCCCCGGAGGACTTGGTACTCACTAGTCCTGAAGATGGCAGTGGGAGACCCTTGGACTCTTCCTCTACAACCAGACCTACTCTCACAAGGCCCGATCCTCCACCCTACATTACAGCGTCTAAATTTGACGGCCTGGAGGCTGAATCCCTGATTCTCAGGGGTAGAGGTCTGTCTAGGCAGGTAATTCCTACCCTGATTAGGGCTAGAAAGCCGGTCTCCAGGGTGATTTATTACAGGGTGTGGAGGAACTACGTAGGCTGGTGTGAATCCAAAAGATGGAATTCCCGCAAATATACTATTGATAGGGTGTTAAGTTTTCTCCAGCTAGGAGTGGATAAAGGCCTGGCACTAAGCACAATCAAGGGACAGATCTCAGCTCTGTCAGTGTGGTTTCAGAGGCCGCTGGCCACCCACTCGCTGGTAAAGACCTTCATACAGGGGGTCTTGCGTATTAATCCTCCTGTCAAGTCACCAATTTGTCCATGGGACTTAAATCTTGTCCTGTCCACTTTACAGAAACAACCCTTTGAGCCGTTGGCTGAGATTCCTTTAGTCTTACTGACAAGAAAGTTGGTTTTCTTGGTCGCCATAGTTTCGGCCAGGAGAGTGTCAGAATTAGCAGCCTTATCATGTAAGGAACCATATCTCGTTCTGCATAAGGACAGGGCAGTTCTCCGGCCCCATCCTTCCTTTCTACCAAAGGTTATATCCAAATTTCACTTAAACCAGGATTTGGTACTTCCATCCTTCTTTCCAAAACCTACATCTAGAAAGGAGGGGTTGCTGCATACCTTGGATATTGTCTGGGCCATGAAGGCCTATCTTAAAGCTACAGAAAAAATCCGGAAGACAGATGTATTATTCGTTCTACCAGATGGCCCCAAGAAGGGGCAGGCAGCTGCAAAATCCACCATTTCGAGATGGATTAGACAATTAATCATTCAAGCCTACGGTTTGAAGAGGTTGCCTCCTCCGTTGTCGGTAAAGGCCCATTCTACCAGGGCCATGGGCGCCTCTTGGGCAGCACACCATCAGATCTCTATGGCTCAGATATGCAAGGCGGCAACGTGGTCATCAGTCCACACGTTTACAAGGTTTTATCAACTAGACGTGAGAAGGAATGCGGATTCTGCCTTTGGACAGGCAGTACTACAGGCTGCAGTTTGAAATCCTCGGGATCAGAAGCACCCTTGGTTAAAAAAAAAAAAAAAAAAAAAAAAAGAAGTTTTTTCTTGACTAAGTTGGAATTATTATTATTATTTGAGTTTACCTCTAAATTGAATCCTTCTTTGGAAGATGTCTCCCTCCCCTCATTAAAGCATTGCTTTCGGACATCCCACATAGTAATGAATATGCCGCTCTGTGTCCCGTGATGTACGAGAAAGAAAAAGGGATTTTTAAATACAGCTTACCTGTAAAATCCTTTTCTTGGAGTACATCACGGGACACAGAGCTCCCACCCCTCTTTTGGGTGACCATTTTGGGAGGCATACTGCTTGCTACAAAACTGAGGGACTCCCTCTAGGGGAGGGGGTTATATAGGGAGGGGACTTCCTGTTTGAGATTGCCAGTGTCCACACCTGAAGGTACTCCATATAACCCACATAGTAATGAATATGCCGCTCTGTGTCCCGTGATGTACTCCAAGAAAAGGATTTTACAGGTAAGCTGTATTTAAAAATCCCTTTTTCTGTTATCACTATAAGTATAGATTAAGGTGAAACATTTAGTGCCTTATATTGGTTATGAGGACATTCCTGTTGCACAGAGGCAGATATACTTAAGTAGTTTTGCAAAGATTAAATATATTGTGATTGTGATGGCAGAACTGTTTATATCACAAGGTGGGCTGAGCAAGAACATAATTATAAATCTTTAAAGTGTATGTAAGTCTACTTTTTCTCTTTTTTTTTTTTTTTTGATCGAGTACCGAAGGAGTAAAACTCTACTCAGGTTTTTGCTATTATTTTGGGCTCCGTTACAGAGATTTCCTCTCAGTTACTGTCACATTGAAGGTGGTTTTGTTAAACAGAAAATGAGGGTAAATTTGCAACACAGACACCAATAAAAGTTCACTGGATTCCACGCATTTTACTCTTTACTAAGATACTGTATTTCTATCTGAATTGCTATTGGAGACTTTCACTTCCTGTCTGGTTAAAGCTGTAGTAAATACAGCTCGGTCACTTGTACCTCCATGTAAGTTTATAATAAAGCTTACCTGTAGGTACAATGAATAACTCCTAAATGTGCACTGTTTAGGAGATATTCACAATTTATACAGCCAGTGACATCACTGCCACATGCGCACATAGCTGTGAATTAAGGTCACACTGAATGTGCTGTCAATCCAGAGCACCGCGCCATAGATATGACTCTTGTGTGCCTGTGCGGGAGTCACATCATCACGGCTTGGCCATTTAGATGGCTGAAAGATGGAAGCTCTGTCAGCGATTACAGAGCTCCACTGGAGGGTCCCTTTTTACAGGTACAGTGCCTTGGAAAAAAATTCATACCCCTTGAAATTTTCAAAATTTTTGGCATGTTACAACCAAAAATGTAAATGTATTTTATTGACATTTTGGTGTCCGTTTATGAAGCAGTGAAATCTATTTACTGCTTCATTCTCCGGCATTCTCAGTGGAGATTAATCTCCTCTGTGTGCCAGTTTAATAAACTTTGTAGATCGCTTCTCCTTTGGAGGAGTGAAGCGATCTACAAACGCTTCAAACACTGGAGACCGGTCCCTAATACTGGAATCTCGTGAGACTCATGAGATTACAGTACCAGAAACACAGATGTCAGTTTATTAACCATTTGACAACTGGACACTTAAACCCCCTTAATAACCAGACCAATTTCAGCTTTCGGTGCTCTTACATTTTGAATGTCACGCAACACTGTACCAATATGAAATTTTCGTCCTTTTTTTCGCACAAAAAGTTTCTTTTGGTGGTATTTGATCACCTCTGGGTTTTTTATTTGTTATGCTATAAATTAAAAAAGACCCACATTTTTGTAAAAAAAATGCATTTTTCTTTGTTTCTGTTATAAAATTTAACAAATTAGTAATTTTTCTTCATAAATTTGGGCCAACATTTATACTACTACATATCTTTGGTAAAAATAAGTACAAATTGGTGCATATTATTTGGTCTTTGGGAAAGTTATATAGTCCACAAGCTATGGTGCCAATATCTGAAAGTTGATCACACCTGAAGTACCGGCGGCCTATCTCATTTCTTGAGACCCTAACATGCTAGAAAAGTAGAAATACCCCCCCCCCCAAATGACCCATTTTTGGAAAGAGGACATTTCAAAGTATTTAGAAAGAGGCATGGTGAGTTTTTTTAAGTTGTAATTTTTCCCACAATTCTTTGCAAAAATCAAGATTTTTTTTTTCTTTTTCTTTTTTTCTCACAAAAATTGTCATATTAGCAGGTTATTTCTCACACACAGCATATGCATACCACAAATTACACCCCAAAACGCATTCTGCTATTACTTCCGAGTATGGCGATACCACATGTGTGAGACTTTTACACAGTGTGACCACATACAGAGGCCCAACATGCAGGGAGCACCATCAGGCCTTCTGGAGCACCCAGTTCAATTCTGACTTTTCTCTCCTACATGTAAAAATCGTCATATATTTGCGAGAAAATTACATAGACCCCAAAACATTATATGTTTTTTTAGCACAGACCCTAGAGAATACAATGGCGGTTGTTGCAACTTTTTATCTTGCACAGTATTTGCGCAGCAATTTTTCAAACGTTTTTTTGTTAAAAAAAAAAAAAAAGTTTTGTGCTTTAAAAAAAAAAACAGTAAAGTTAGCCCAATGTCTTTGCATAATGTGAAAGATGAAGTTACGCAGAGTAAATGGATACCTAACATGTCACCCTTCAAAATTGCACACGCTTGTGGAATGGTGCAAAACTTTGCTTCTTAAAATTCCCCATAGGCGGTGCTTTAAAAATGTTTACTGGTTACATATTTAAAGTTACAGAGGAGGTAATAATAATTTTATTGTTCATTTTACTTTATTAAAAATATTTTTTTTTATCACTTTTATTACTATTACAAGGAATGTAAACATCCCTTGTAATAGAAATATGGCATGACAGGTCCTCTTTACAGTGAGATATGGGGTCAATAAGACCCCACATCCCACCTCTAGGCTGAAAAACCTGAAATAAAAAAAATAAAACAATCCTGGTTTCGATCGTATCGGTGAGTCGGTAGAAACACCGGAGGGGGGCGGGAGTAGAGTACGTCCCCTCTCGCCTCCCGTAAGAATGATCAATCGGTGGAACAGGTGCTGCGATCATCCTTATGGTGTAGGTAATCGCTAGCTGAAAAAGATGAAATCTGAATGATGACTGTAGCTGCAGGTATCATTCAGCTATCCCTGCACAAGTCGAGGACGTCATATGACGGCCGGCGGGCGGGAAGTGGTTAAACAAATTTTTTTAACACGAAGTTGTCCATTTATACAATATTTATAACACATAGCATGTACATACCAAAAATGACACCCCCAAATTGATTCTCCTACTCCTCCTGAGTATGGCTATACCACATGTGTGAGACTTCCACACCTGGCCACATACAGAGGCCGAGTATTGCTGGGTATCACAGAGTATGGCTGGGTATCGCGGGGTATTGCGGGGATGGCAAAGCATAGATGGATGGATCTGTGACTGCAGTTGTCACAGAGCAGCCAGCCCACAGTGCTGCTGCCATCCGCTCTCTCCCCTCTCCTCTCACACTGTACCGATCAGTACACAGAGGGGAGAGAGTAACAGGCGTCATTACATGATGCTGGTTTGTTTACAAGTGATCACTCCGTCATTTGATGGAGCGATCAAGTGTTAAATGGCCGCTATCAGAAGCAATTTACCATGATCTGTGATGCGCCGGGTCCTCTGGACCCAGCGGTCAGGGACACTCATGTGTGCGCCCCAGGGGGCGCACGGGAGCACGATTCTGGGAGGACCTCTATGTACACCCTCCCAGAGTTAACAAACCGCCCTGTAGACGTCTTGTCTAAGGGCGGGTCGTTAAGTGGTTAAGCAGTGATAAATTATCACTGCTCAATACACAGACAGACGGCATGGTTAAATAACGAGTCCCCCTACATTTTATATATATATATATATATATATATATATATATATATATATATACATATATATATATATATATACACACACACACACACACACATTGTATATACGCGGATATACACACATTATATACACAACACATATACACATATTATAAATATTACAAGGGGGATGTGGTTACTGTCTTGGGTTGTCTGAACGAGGTAGAAGGAAGTTAAAAATAATCTTCCTTCCTCCTCAGATCCCACCAGATTTCCTCTTCACTCCCCAATTCTCCACCTCTGAGTTGGTGAATCAGGGAGTGTGAATTCTGACATAGATCACCAGTGAAGCGCTCAGATCTCGGCTTCATAAACTGCCCCCCCGAGTCAATACTTTGTAGAGCCACCTTTCGCTGTAATTACAGCTGCAAGTCTTTTGGGGGATGTCTCTACCATCTTTGCACATCTAGAAAGTGACATTTTTGTCCATTCTTCCTTGAAAAATAGCTTGAGCTCTGTCATATTGGATATACAGCGTCTGTGAACAGCAATTGTCAAGTCTTGCCACAGATTCTCGATTATATTTAGGTCTGGACTTTGACTGGGCCATTCTAACACATGAATGTGCTTTGATCGAAACCATTTCATTGTAGTTGTCGTTGTCATACTGTAAGGTGAACTTCTGCCCCTGTCTCAAGTCTTTTGCAGACTAACAGGTTTTCTTAGATTGCCCTGTATTTGGCTCCATCCATCTTCCCATCAACTCTGACCAGCTTACCTGTTCCTGCTGAAGAAAAGCAACCCCACAACATGATGCTGCCACCACCATGTTTTACGGTGGGCATTGTGATGTGCAGTGTTAGTTTTCCACCACACATAGCGTTATTGCTTTTAGGCCAAAAACTTAAATTTCGGTCCAGAGCACCTTCTTCCACGTGTTTGCTGTATCCCCCACGTGGCTTCTCCCAAACTGCAAATAGGACTTCTTATGGCTTTCTCTTCAACAATGGCTTTCTTCTTGCCACTCTTCCATAAAGGCCAGATTTGTGGAGTGCATGACTAATAGTTGTCCTGTGGACAGCTTCTCCCACTTGAGCTGTGGATCTCTGCAGCTCCTCCAGAGTTACCATGGGCCTATTGGCTGCTTCTCTGATTAATGCTCTCCTTGCCCGGACTGTCATTTTACGTGGACGGTCATGTCTTGGTAGGTTTGCAGTTGTGCCATACTCTTTCAATTTTTGGATGAAGCTGTTCAAAGCTTGGGATAGTTTTTTTATGATTTAAACTTCTCCACAACTTTATCCCTTACCTGTCTGGTGTGGTGCTTGGACTTCATTATGCTGCTTGATCACTAAGCTGCTCCAACACACCTCTGAGGGCTTCATTGAACAGCTGTATTTATACTGAGATTAAATAACACACAGATGGACTCTACTAATTAGGTAACTTCTGAAGGCAATTGGTTCAACTAGATTTTGGTTAGTGATATCAGAGTAAAGGGAGCTGAATACAAATGCACGCCACACTTTTCAGATATTTATTTGTAAATCATTTGAAAATGTTTTGTTGTAACATGACAAAATGTGGAAAATTTCAAGGGGTGTGAATACTTTTTCAAGGCACTGTAAGTCTGACATAATGTGCTAGTATATGATGCATACCAACACATTATGCCATTAACTTGCAGGAAGATTGTTTTTTATTTTATTTTTTAAGATTTTACAACCTCTTCAAGCTGTTCTCACAGGGACAGTAAGTGAGAAAAAAATATTTTAAAACGTTTTTACTGGACTTACACTTTATTCTTCTTCCTGTCTATAATTAATTAATTATTCCCCAGCACAATGCCCAGAGGATGGCACTTTAGTCTGAAGAAGGTAGTGTTTGAAGTAAAGCAAAGGATCCCAGGTACCATGGTTCACAAAAAATAAACATCTATCATGAACGAAACTCATTTAATATTCTTAAAAACATGGTCCCTGTGGTTGGACCATAACCTCAACCTCTCTCTTTGCTCTCTCTCTCTAATACAACATGAAGCACAAGCACCTGCGACACCCACCTGACCCACCCCCTCTCTACACTTTCTCCATTCCTCTCCTCTACCCCTCTTTGCAACATTTTTCTCTTTTGATCATCTTAGCATCATCACTCTTTTCCACGGCGACGAGTCTTGAACATACTGAACTGTGTGTTCACGGCTTTGTTGTGCTATTGCTGTAAATATTGCCGCCATTCACTTACAGTATATCATATGTTGACTTATGCTCCATACTCTACTATGCAACATAACCTGCCTGCAATGTATTCTTGAGCTTGTATTTCATGCCTAAAAATTGATAAAGAAGGGAGTGTTTATTTGTAATTCTCAAGTACAATTGCAGTATTAAAAATCTATAAATTTATTTCATATATACACACTTTTTGTTTACATTGTTGCAAATTTTTCAAGTCTATAATACAAACTCATGCTTTAATAAAACAGTGCATCAAATAAAACCTTTATATGTTATTAAAAAGTCAAGCTAACCAACGCATTCTGACACAGAGTGTAAAATAGTTCACATATACAGTGTGTTTTTCAGGTGTGTATACAGTGAATCTGCCAATTAGTTATATGTATATGCTTGGGATTACTTTTAACCAGCTATAGATGTAGAAAGCAGTTATAAGGTTTGACAGGTGACATACCACCTGCCCAGATTGAGTGCTTTCATTGAAATGATATTCAAATATTGGCAGGGCACATTACTTCTGCTATTTCTGAGTCACCTTGCATTGGTACACCTAAGTAAATGAAACATAAGCTCGTAACAAGTGCATGTTGTTAGGTTGTCTGGTATCAAATGAGTTAAGTGCTTTGCATGAGTTTGTAAGTTTTGCATGGGTGAATAATGTCTTTGGTAGCTACTACTTGCTGGACTAAGCACAGAACAGTGTACCAAATCTGCCACTAAAGCTCTCTAACATTCTAAGTGGCATTAAGACCATGGCAACTTTTAAATCTTGTAATTCAATATCCCATCTTGTCATGACTCAGCTAACAGCATAGATTTTGCGATGTCATCTCAGCTCAAGTGATATTCATGCATTAAAATGCAGGAAGTGGTGAAAACTTTCCAAAATTTAGAAGGTGAAAGTTTCTGACTGTGTGGCTGCTGAAATGTTCTTGAGTCACCAGCTTTTTTGAAAGTATGTTTTTTTCTTTCCCACTTGAATACACCTGAATTCCAATTCCAAAAAAGGTGGGACACTGTAAACTCTGCATAAGAACAGAATGCAATGATTTTCAAATCTCATAAACCCATATTTTATTCACAATAGACATTCCCAGATGTTCACAGAGTGTTGTTAAAGAGGAAGTAAACCCAAAAAATGTTTTCCTGAAAAAAAAAACCCTGCAAGAAAAAGGCATAATAAGCTAGTATACATAGCATACTAGCTCATTATGTGGGACTTACCTGAGATCGAAGCCCCCAAAGCGCTCCTCGTTCTCTGTCACCGCCATGTCCCCTCGTAGTGTCTCACTTGTATTGCTGCTCCGGCGCTGTGACTGGCCGGAACGGCGATGACGTCGCTCCCCTGCATGCGTGCGGGTTTCCGGCATTATCACATTCAGAAAACCGGCACACTCAGTGCGCCTGCACCATTGTCTATGGCACGCCTGCACCGCTGTCTACGGCGCGCATGGACCATAGACATTGGTGCAGTGTTTTCTGCAAATATCTCCTTAACCATGTAGGTTAAGGAGATATTTCTTGCACCTACAGGTAAGCCTTAATTTAGGCTTACCTGTAGGTGCAAGTTGTCTGGTTTCACACTGGGGCCTTTTCCAGGCGATTTGGTGTTGAAAAAAGAGAAGGGTGCTTTAGGAGCGGTGTATTCAATGATCCTAAAGCGCTGCAAAGAAGCTGCTTGCAGGAATTTTTTGGACGCCCTGCCAGCGCAGCGCCCCAGTGTGAGAGCACTTGGGCTTTCACATTGGGATTGCGGATGCAGCTTCTTTCAGGGGCTTTACAGGTGCTTTTTTTTTAACGGTAAGACCCATTTCACACTGGGGTGTTTTTCAGGCGCTTTAGTGTGAAAGCACTCGGGCTTTCACATTAGGATTGCAGATGCAGCTTCTATCAGGCGCTTTTTTTACCGCTAATGCGCCTTAAAAATGTCCCAGTGTGAAAGGGGTCTTAATGAGGGGATGCTATATCCTGGTAAACATGGCTCTGCCCCCACAAAGACTTGCTGCCATCAACTTCAAAATTACCTTATTTTTTTTCTTAACCACTTTACCACCGGAGGCCGTCTTTTAACGTCGTCGGCTTTGTGCGGTGATATCTGAATGATGCCTGCAGCTACAGGCATCATTTAGATATCACCGTCTTCAGCCGGCAATTCTGTGCACAATAAGAACGATCAAAGCGGCATTTCCCGCAGCCATCCAGTGCTTCCCCAGGCTCTCTCGTGGCATCGGGAATAAAATATATATATTTTTTTTTAACGCCCCTGTCCCCGGTAGCTCTCGCGCAGAAGCGAACACGCATGCAAGTCCCGCCCACATATGTAAACGCCGTTCAAACCCCACATGTGAGGTATAGTCGCGTGCGTTAGAGCGTGTGCAACAGTTCTAGCACTAGACTTCCTCTGTAACTCGAAAATAGTAACCTGTACAACATTTTAAAGCGTCGCCTATGGAGATTTTTAAGTACCGAAGTTTGGCATCATTCGATGAGTGTGCGCAATTTTAAAGTGTGACATGTTAGGTATCTATTTACTCGGTGTAACATCATCTTTCACATTATACAAAAATTGGGCTAACTTTACTGTTTTGTTATTTTTTAATTCATGAAACTGTTTTTTTCACTAAAAAAAGGCGGTTGAAAAATGATTGCGCAAATACCGTGCGAGAAAACGTTTCAATGACCGCTATTTTATTCCCTAGGGTGTCTGCTAAAAAAAAATACAATGTTTGGGGGTTCTGATTAATTTTCTAGCAAAAAAATTGTGATTTTTACATGGAGAGTGTCAAAATAAGTGCCAAAATAGGCCCGGTTGTCAAGTGGTTAAAATGGCACATTTTTTCAGTTTAAACGTGATATGTTTTCTATTGTGAATAAAATGGGTTTATGAGATTTGTAAATCATTGCATTATGTTTTTATGTAGATTTTACACAGTGTACCAACTTTTTTTGAATTAGGGTTGTAAATTATTTTTAAACACATTAGTTTGCGCTTTTAAAAAAATTCCCCTAAAAAAAAAAAAAATATATTCTGCCCACTAACATCCTATTTACAATAGTTTTTAACCTGACTTTTACTGTACTGTGTTTTAAGGTATAGAATACAACGTATATGTATATATTATATTAATATACAATGCACATTTTTCCATAAAATATAGATTTATGTGTATTCAGTTAGAAAATAAATATTTGCAAGGAATTTCTCACATGGTGTGTTTTTGATTCTTTAACCACTTCCCGCCCGGCCAATAACAGATTTACGGCCGGGAAGTGGTTATGAAATCGTGACTGGCCGTTCTCAAACGGCTAGCACGATTTCAATGCCGCGCGCGCCCGTGGGGGCGCGCAGTGCGGCGATCGGTGATGCAGGGTGTCAGTCTGACACCCTGCACCTCCGATCTCAGTAACGAGTCTCCGGCGGAGCCTCGTTACCACGTGATCAGCCGTGTCCAATCACGGCTGATCACGATGTAAACAGGAAGAGCCGCCGACGGCTCTTCCTCACTCGCGTCTGACAGACGCATGTAGAGGAGAGCCGATCAGCGGCTCTCCTGACAGGGGGGGTTCGCGCTGATTGTTTTTCAGCGCAGCCCCCCCTCGGATCGCCACACGGACCACCAGGGAGTGCCCACAATAGACCACCAGGGTACTAAAAAAAAAAAAAGGAAAAAAAAAAAGGGGGGGGCAGTAAAAAAAAAAATGATGCCAATCAGTGCCCACACATGGGCACTGATTGGCAACATTGATCCATCAGTGCCACCCCTCAGTGATCATCAGTGCCACACCAGTGTCTGTCAGTGCCAATCCATGCCCAGTGCCCACCTATCAGTGCCCACCTGTGCCACCTATCAGTGCCCACCTGTGCCACCTATCAGTGCCCACCTGTGCCGCCTATGAGTGCCCACCTGTGCCGCCTATGAGTGCCCACCTGTGCCGCCTATGAATGCCCACCTGTGCCGCCTATGAGTGCCCACCTGTGCCGCCTATGAGTGCCCAGTGCCGCCCATGAGTGCCCATCAGTGCCGCCCATGAGTGCCCATCAGTGCCCCATACCAGCGCCGCCTATCAGTGCCCATCAGTGCTACCTAATTGGCGCCCATCAGAACTACCTCATCGGTGCCCATCAGTGCCACCTCATCGGTGCCCATCAGTGCCACCATATCAGTGCCCGTAATTGAAAGAGAAAACATACTCATTTACAAAAAAATTAACAGAAAAAAATAAAAACTTTATTTTTTTTTCAAAATCTTCGCTCTATTTTTAGTTGTTGCGCAAAAAAAAAAAATCGCAGAGGTGATCAAATACCACCAAAAGAAAGCTCTATTTGTGGGGAAAAAAGGACGCCAATTTTGTTTGGGTGCAGTGTAGCATGACCGCGCAATTGTCATTCAAATTGCGACAGTGCTGAAAGCTGAAAATTGGCTTGGGCGGGAAGGTGCGTAAGTGCCTGGTATGGAAGTGGTTAACAACCATTACCATGTATTCATTTGACTGATAGATTATGTGGTTAGATGCCAATAAGCCTGAGTATGTTATGTAACAACAGGCATTTTTTTTTCTATAAGTAATTTGATTTTATTATATCAGTGATGTTTAATTATTATGTGATATACCTACTGACAACTGTATTTTAGTTTCAACACAATATTGGTTGTCAAGATTTTTTCATGTTTGTCCCTCCTCCTTAACTTGTTCATTGATATAATCAAATGAAGTTCACTTTAATCATTCAGGGTGCTAGTATTGTGTGCATATCTTTCTATTCTATAGATTAGTGGTGGCCAACTTAAAAATTAGAGAGGGCCTCAAGTGTGGCCCCTGATAATGCCAGAGTGCCACGCAATAGAAGCTATAACACCCAAAAATGTAGTTGCTGCATTTTTTGCCGCATTTTGCAATAACAAACCCCAGGACTGGTATCAGCAGATGCAATAATAACCCCTAACATGATATCAGTGGAATGAAATAAACTCCCAGCATTAGTGTTAGTGACTGCAATAATAGCCACTAGCATAAGTGTTGGTACTATTAACACTGCACACACACACATCAGTGGCAGTCAAATTGTACCATCCTATCCCTGCATTGGTGGTCTGCAACATTTTACCCCCTACAAAAAAGTGTCCACTATTCTCACCCATAACTAACTGGCCCTTACAGCAAGGGGCATTGGAAGGTAACACCTAACAAAAAAGGGAAAAATCCAAGGAGAATTCCAAGCTCTATTTACCGACCAGCCTGCAACCAACCAGATTAACCTGTCTAACAGTATGCATTTAAAAAGGGTTTTGTTTGCAAATGCATGCATAAGCTACAGAGCCCCACCAAGGCACTCTGGTATCTGTAGTCCTATATCTAACTTATAAGAGGCTCCACCGTGGAAGCACATGCATTCTGATGAGATGGATGCAGGCAGATGGACTGGAGGGAGCCCATCCCTCAACCACTTGCTTACTGGGCACATATACCCCCTTCCTACCCAGGCAAAATTTCAGCTTTCAGCACTGCGTCGCTTTAAATTAAATTTGCGCGGTCGTGCGACGTGCCTCACAAACAAAATTGACATCCTTTTTTTTCCCACAAATAGAGCTTTCTTTTGGTGGTATTTGATCACCTCTGCGGTTTTTATTTTTTTGCGCTATAAACAAAAAAGAGCGACAATTTAAAAAAAATATATATATTTTTTACTTTTTGCTATAATAAAAATTCCATTTAAAAAAAAAAAAAATTCTCAGTTTAGACCGATATGTATTCTACAATAAGCGTATAGTAATTGGTTTGCGCAAAGGTTAAAGTGGCTGCAAAATAAGGAATAGAAGTCTGACAATTTTTTTTTTTTTTTTTTAATAGTAATACGGCGATCTGCAAATTTTGTCAGGACTGCGATATTGCGACGGACACATCGGACACTTTTGACACATTTTTGGGACCATTCACATTTATACAGCGATCAGTGCTATAAAAACACACTAATTACTGTATAAATGTGACTGGCAGGGAAGGGGTTAACACTAGGGGGTGAGGAAGGGGTTAAATGTGTATCCTGGGTGTGTTCTAACTGTGTGGGGGGAGGGGACTGACTGGGGAGGTGACCAATGCTGTGTCCCTATCTACAAAGGACACAGCATCAGTCTCCTCTCCTCTGACAGGACGTGGAGCTCTGTGTTTACACACAGAGCTCCACGTCCCTGCTCTAAAACTGCCGATCGGCGGGTACCTGATGGACATCGCGACCGCCAGGCACGCGCGTCGGCATCTCGGGGACGCGCCATCGCCATCGGCGCGCACCCCCCAGTGGCCGGAGAAGACGATGCTGTTAAATGACGGTGGCTGGGATATTCAGATCCCCTTTGCCGTGGTCATTTGACTATATGCAGGGATTCAAGTGGTTAAAGGTACAGGGGCAAATTGAACACCCAGCAGGTAGCACAATGGCCGCAAAGGTGTTAATGCGTTGCCTGACCTAAAATCAAACGTACAAAAAATGAACCACTGCTCTCACCTTTAACTGGCCCTTATAGGATAGGGTACCCCTAACCTGATGGTCAATAGCATTGAACATTACCCCCCACCCTCCTGTATTGGTAGTCATGGGAGTGAAAGTTAACCCCCTCCGTTTTGGTAGTCAAGACAGTGAAGGTGTTAACCCCCCCCCCCCCACGTATTGATGATCATGGCAGTGAAAGTGTATGTGTACTGTGGCCGCAGATAAATCCAAAGTGAAGTAGAGTTTTTTCTTTTATGTCCTTTTATACATGGATGTTTTCTAAGTTAAGTCCACTTCGTAGCCGACTCCTTTTACTTGTTACTGAACTTGTAGATTCATCATGTGTAGCTTAGAATTTTTTGAACATTTTATTTAGAATTCTAGGGCATAAAGAGTATTGTGGAGAATAATATTGCTTTTATTTTATTATTCTACTAGACTGGAAAAATAGAATACTAAGGTAGTTGCCATCAGCAGCCTGTCAAGTCTATTCTTCTGTAGCCTCCACTTTGAAAGTGAGAATCTGATTGGTTACTATGGGCAGCAATGAGGCAGCTGTGCTCCAATTTTTAGAAATCTGACCATCCATTTTTTGTACTATTGTTGCCAGGCAAGTTACCCTGCCCTGTTGCTTTTTCTGTTTGAAAAATAATTTGAGTGAAAGAGCTTAGGAGGTTTTATTCACGTTATTCAAATGACCATTTGTACACTTTTATTCAAAATAGCCATTGCTCTTTTGGCATCTTGGTGAAATTCCTTTGCAAAGAAACACATTTGCTGCAAAGGGCAAACTTGCATAGTAGAATAGATAAATCAAAATCATGAATGGGTAGTTTATTGAATCTAAATTGTGCCCAGTTGGCCTAAGATCTGCGTGTGAGCAATCCATCTTATGCTGATAATGGAGGCGCTGGAAATCCACCCGATGCTTGCAATATTAAATTTCAGTCTAATGAGCTGTACTAATACATATGGAAGATGGTTGCAAAAAGCAGCTTGTGAACAAAACTGCATCTTAGCCCTTAACGTGACTCTAGGGGTACATCTACTATTACACATAAGACCAAGATTATTTTTAAACATTTTTTTTATTAGGCTTGTTTTCCTACATCTTTGAATCAAATAGTGTATACTTTTAATATTTTAATCATTATGTGTGTTTATTATGATTGTTTCTATTGTGTTTGTGACTGTTTCATAGTATGTGGTGAATATAGTCTATTTGGATTGTTCTTGCTGTCATTTATTTAGGGATTTCAAAAGCATGCACAGTGCTTCTCTTTCAGATGCTATATTTAGGCTTTGTAGATATAGAAAAAGATTCACACCACACAAACAAATTTGATAAGATTCTGTGTCCATTTCTTAGATTTGTTAGGCACTTATAAGCATAGATGAGGACTGTAAAAATTGTCCTTTCCAGACAATTCCCTGTCCTTGCTAACAATACATTTTCCAAGTACTTTTACAGCACCAAAACCAGAGAGTATAGTATTCCTCCAGACATTAAATAGTAGTTATAGTTCTATATCTCAAATGTTAGGATTTCAGATCCCTTTTTTACTGTTAAACAGATCTATGGTGTTTAAAACAAAAGTCTCCCATTCCCTGTTCAAGACTGATCCATATACTTTTTTAAAGGGAGTATAAGGCCTAATAATAAAAAAGATTGCAAGTATTCATTACAAAAGTAGAACCGTTTCCAGTAGAGCCAGCAGTTTTTCTGCTCCATTTTTTCTAAAGGCCATATTTCCATGTGCTGGATATCATTCACTTTAGCAACCTGTTGAAACATGGTGGGTGATGATGATTGTTTCCACATGCTGAGAATACAGGCCCTGGCGGTATTTAAATGTTTAACAAGCAACTTATGATACCTTTTACTGGACATTGGCGTTGGGTTCAGGAGAATCACTGCAGGGTTATCAGAGGAAGACGCCCATAGGTTTATGTACTGTTTGAAGACGACGTTGCCAAAAGGGTGTATGATTGTGTATTCCCCAAAAATATGTAGTAGTGTACCCGTTTGGGTTCTGCAATTCCAGCATAAGGGGCTGTGCCATGTAAAAAAGAATGGGGCCTTCACCAAGGCAAAAATATTTGAAAGGAGTGAGATATGAAAATGTACATGATCAGGTAGGGAACATACAAAGTGGGAGAGCTGTAAGATTCTCTTTCTACCTTTTTGTATTTTCTCTTTACAAGGCATTTAACTGGCTTCAGTAATAAGGTTCTTTAGGCAGCTCTGTAGGCTCAGAGTAGCCACCTCTGTTAAACCACTGGTTTTGTAGGCCTGTTGGCCTTTTTTGTCCTGTTGCCCACCCCTCAATTGGACTGGTTGTGTGCGTCCCAATGGTTCCAGAATTACCGTCCTGTGTATGGTGATGTACGATTAAGGAAATTGTATTTTTGTCTCACTTGCAAAATCTTTTCTTTGAATACGTCACAGAGCACAGGTTCATCCGCTGTCCAAATATGATCCACACTTGTTATTGCTACAAAGGCATGCAGCGAGTGGGAAGGGTTATACTGGCCTGCCTTTACAGCTTTGTTTGCAAGTGTCATATTCTCCTGAAGGTGGTAGTAATAACCCAGTCATTCTAGAATTGCCATCCTGTGATGTATTCTAAGAAAAGGATTTCACAGCTAAAACAAAAATCTTTTTTTTTTCAGTGAATACATAAAAGTATTAATTTAAAGTAATTGAAAAGATGTGTACGCGTTGTAGACATTTGAACACAGTTTAGTTTTAGAAAAAAATGAAAGTGTATGTCAAGGGGGAAATAATAAAGACAAAAACATGTTTTATCCTTTGAAACTTGTTGCAAGTACAAAAAAATAACTGTTGATGTTACAGAAATATAATATACTCCTACCTTCTGCTTTAACATGACAACACAGATCTGAACGTAGAATGACTAATCACGTGTTGCCAGTCTTGCCTACACTATAACACACTTCCCCCATATTCATAACTTGTCCCCTAGCTCAAGCAGAGAGAGCAGAAATGTATCCAAAAAGGGAACAAATAAGAGAAGTTTCTTGTTGGGCAGACCATACATTAATCATTGTTTTCCAGATTCACCCATTCACATACTTAATGTGAATGGGAGAATCCTCCGCGTTTAATTTTTATATTCCGACAGCAAGGGGACTTCCCTGCTGTCATAACACACTGATCAGAGCTGGTGGCACTGATTGATCGTGAAAAACAAGACAGGCAGGTTGTCGATTGGTAAACTTCTGTCCTTGTTGAACTGACTTACATTTTTTTTTTCAAAATTGTCGCTCTATTTTTGTTAATAGCGCAACAAAAAAAAAATGCAGAGGTGATCAAATACCACCAAAAGAAATCCCTATTTGTGGGAAAAAGGGACATAGATTTTGTTTGTGTACAACTTTGCATGACCACGCAATTCTCAGTTAAAGCGACACAGTGCCGTATGGCAAAAAATGGTCTGGTCATTAAGAGGGCAAATCCTTCCAGGGCTGAAGTGGTTAATGGCATCCCAGTCTTAGACCGTAGGAATGTCTCTATGGGAATGTTTGACCATTCTTCCAGTAACACATTTGTGAGGTCAGGCACTGATGTTGGATGAGAAGGCCTGGCTCACAGTCTTTACTCTAACTCATCCCAAAGGTGTTCTATTCGGTTGAGGACTTTGTGTAGGCTAGTCCACTACAAACTTGCTCATCCACACTATACTGCCAAAAGTGTTGGGCCCGCCCCTCCAAATCATTTGATGGAGTGGGGGTTATAGTGAATGGCTGTTTATCAGGTGTTGGGCTTGGCCCCTTAGTTCCACTGAAGGAAACTTTTAAGGTGTCCGCATAATAAGACACGTTGGACAATTTTATGGTCCCAACATTGTGGAAACAGTTTGGGGACAGCCCCTTCATTTTCCAACAGGACTGCACACCAGTGCACAAAGCAAGGTCCATAAAGACATGGATGAGTACGTTCGGGGTGGAGCTTTGGCTGCAAAGAGCTGGCAAACTCAATATTGAACCCTACGAGCGAAGACTAGAGTGTCAATAAAGTTCATGTGCGTGTAAAGGCAAGTGTCCCAATACTTGTGTGTAGTCAACAGAATGCAGATGCAATTTCTCTATTGCAAGTTTGAAGATGAAGCCAACATTCTGCGAATCAGTATGACTGTTTAAGAATATTTATTTATGCAAAATTAAACTGGACTTTTGATTTGAAACCATGTACATATGGCAGTTTACATTGTGCCATAAAATAATGTACTGTAAGTTAATAAAAAACTGTCATAGATGCAGTATATTATTCTGGATCACTAGCTCCATTTCATACGAGAGGGATCAGTTAAAGTTGAATTCCACGTATGGCTTTTTTTTCATGGTTACATTACGGTAGTTTAGCTTGGACCAATATAAGTAATTCATGTTCCATTGATCTCCGTGAAATCAGATAGTTGCTGTAGTAGCCACTACTATTAAAATGTTCCACGCTATCTTTCTGGGTCCTGTGGCCTGCTGCATTGTGAACACAGAGGGTCAGTTGCTTGACACAGGCATCCAAGCTTGACTAAAGTAACTGCATAAAAAATCATACATGGAATTCAGTTTCAAAGGTCCATATCTCGCATGAGCTTTGCATGCATTTCATTTTGGGATTTGCTGGTCCACAGATCGGCAATGCATAGTAAAATAAAGGCACTTGTAATGCATTTTACTTGTACAGCCTTGTTTCTACTCAGTTGGTAGCCCAACTATGTCTATCTATGTATACATCTGCTGTTTGCCCTTCCTTTTAGATAAAGTTCAGATTCTTCACTTTTATTTTTTATTTTCCATCTGACAAGGCAGTACTTTTTAAACTTAATATTTCATCAAGTATAATGCTATTAGAGACTTATTTTCACTTAGTTCACTCATCAGGCAGTGAGATGGCAATAAAAGGGAATGGCTCCTTTGAGACATTAATGCTTTGGAATAAATGATGTGCTAGAACAGAAATTTAATTAATTTACAGAGTATATTGATAGTCCCCTGTTACTGTGCTGTATATTTTTAATCTTCTTTAACATCTGTAGTAAAGTGTTTCAAAACCCCTGCAGTTGAGCAACTAATAGATAATTAAGTAATAAGGGAAGAGGTTTCCAGAGGGAAAGAGATTCTTTTAACGAGTGCTGTCATAATAGGAATAAAGTACTGTTCATATGATTTATTGGGACGAAAATATATAATTCTATTATTTCAAAATAGAAACTGCATCCTTGCTATGTGTTAAGAATCTAGCCATATAAACGTTTTGTGCTCAAGAAAATCGTCACTGCAATAAGAGAAGATGTGTTATGTTTGCGACCTTATGTATTTTTTGTGGAGAGTGGCGTTTAAGGGGGAACGATTACTAAAATGAACGTGCCTGTAAATCAAATTAATAGGGATTAGTTAAAATTACCTGAAGCTGTAAATGTTGCTTTTTTGAATGGTCATAAACATCCTGATACAGCTAGAATACAACACTTGGCGAAGATAAGGTTGTTAAACGCTACACTAGAGGGCGGTAATGTGTGCTTCCTAATGGGTAGAATATTTTTTTCATGTGACCTGACCAGTAGTTCATTCCTAATCTAAATGAAATGAAGGAAGGAAGGTGTTGGCTATACATGTACTCCTTCAACAAATCATGCAAATCCTTAAGGGGTGCAGAGGAAGGACCTATCTTTTCAGATAGGGGACAAATGTTGTACTGGGGGAGACATCCACCTCTCTGTGGTTGCATGGAATATTTTAAATCACTTCCTTAATTATACTGTACTTGATTTGAAAGAAATCCAAGTCCCTAAAGAATAGAACTTTGGGAGATGGGTATGATGAAAATAAATATATGCAGATTTGTGGGGGCTTGAAGAGAATCTTCAGGCTGTATGAAGAAAAAAAACAGCAGCTACAAATACTGTAGCAGCTAACTTTTAATAAAAGGACCAGGCCAGTTCTTCACCAGTCTTTGGGTTCTCAGCGCCGGCATGTTTGCTAAGAAAGCTGGCTCCCTGCGACTTCACAGCCAGCTTTCCACTGCATGCACAAACCACTCTGCACTTCCTGAATGGTCCTGCAGTCTTCTGGAACCTGTGACATGTCTCAGAAGGCTGCGAGGCAAAGGGGGGGCACTTCTACTTGGATCGCGTTGGCAATCTGAGCCAAAGTGTGAGTCGATACCTGTCAAAACCATGGTTCCTGCACCCCAAAAAAAGGATCCAAAAGTGATAGAGTAGGAGGGGGGGGGGCAGATAAGGGCAGACCTTACTCTTTTGGATAAGGTTCCACATTAAATTTATTATACAATGATAATGTTGGTTTTTCAATAACCAGCAAGACCTGATGGTTTTAGCAATACAAAACAGAAATGATTAAATAATAACATCAAAGAATATGGTCAGCATGTGTTCTTCAGGTCAGCTGTAATTAATATGTGTACTATTTGGCTTAATAGATAAATTGTGTATTTAGACTACTTATGTATGAATTTGGTTATTTTTTTTTTATAGTACATAAAGGCCTGGGCAGCAGGGCTAATCGACATTTGTGGATATATAGTAGATCTGAAACATTGCCTTTTTCCTTGTATGAAGAACCCTAATTCATGGAATTTACAAGAACTTTGAGTATTTGACTTTTGGCATATTAAAAGCCTGTCAAAACTTGGGCCAAATTGTAAACCCTACAATCTTCCATTTTCTATTTTTAGTAAGTGAATTATGCTATCTTTGTATTGGGGTGTCAATCTTTAGTCACATTTTATCAGCCTTCTCTAATATATCAACTGCTAAAATATAAATTTACACAGAAAACTGGTAACATTTTACTAAATAACCCAAAAATATATTTTTTACATGCTGCTCTGTTTTACCGCATAACAGTAAGGATTTGCAAGGTGACAATCCAATATTCTCCCCTGCTTACAGGACAACTGCAGCATGCTCTAATGTTTACATCCTCTGCCCTAAATTTTCCTCGGTACTGGCTGTGCAGTGATCCCTCTTAGACTTTTACAGGAGTGTCTCCCAAGATTGGATTTTTTTTTAAGACATTTCAGAAGAAAGCATTTGTTGCTTAAACACCGCAATAAACCTAAAACAAATTATGCTGATCCTGATGCTAACGAGTGCTGAGTTATTCTAATACTCTTATCCCTTGCTTTTCTTAGTTTTTGTAGTGAAGAATAATATTTTTTTTTGTTTGTTTTTTGTTTTAGCAAAAGCTGATGAAGCTTTAAGAGCAAAAGAGAAGAGTGAAGAAGATGCCCGAAAACGTAAAGAAGAAGGTAAGTACTTGTGTGCTTCTTTAACTGAAAACAGTTTTTTTCCAGGACTGCATTTATAGTAACCCGTGTAGCTGCTGTGTTGCCCATTGTTGCAAGGCCTCATGGTCTAAAGAAAAGGAGACTGACTTTCAATCTAACTAGCCCTATAGAAAATATTGTTTTTTAAAAGTTGCGGTGACAGACCCACATTGCCATGTGATTTATTTGAGAGAATTTAATCACTGGCTTCAAAGAGGAAGTAGGTTTTCTTTACTGAACAAACCAGTGGATTAATTTTTAGTGCACATTCAACTCTGCTTCTCCTTGCAAATATTTTAATTGCATTTGGTATAATTTTTTTATGGATGTAATGTAACATTAAAATGCTCCACTTCCTGTAACAAATGTAATAATCTGTACGTTCTGTTTTAAACTATTAATTGACAGAGGAAGAATGATAAGATTTATTGAGTGGAATGTAGTCATTCTCCAATGTCTTTGTAGGTCTGTCTACTTCTAAGCATTTATTTATCTCTACTTTGAGTTATTATTCATAGTAAGAAAAAGCAAATGCCTGTAATCATCTTTAGAGGTTTAGGATATTGAAGTTTAAACATACTTTTCATTGATCATTTAAAAAAATAACTTTTTTTCAGTGTAATGAGAGATTTAAATAATGTATGCAAAACTGTTCTCACTTCAAACTAAGCTGGGCACTCATTTCATCTAAAGAATGTCTTTTTTTCTCTTATGTTAATTTGCTAATTATGTTAGCCAGGTACCCAGTTTAATGCATGATAAAGAAATAAATTGCAGATTTAATGGTGATTAATAGAGTTAAGACTGCAATGCAGTTTTCTTTTTGTTTGATTAGTTTTACATGTGGTTGCTTAGTGGTCCTGTTTATTCTAGAGGTATCAAAACTTTGCATATGTCTTCAAATATCTGTTTTTTGTGCGCACTGTTGCTACGGGAGTCACAGGAAAAAAGCTGCACTTCGGAAACAGAGTGATCCTGGGAGCAAGCCTGGATGAGTGCCCCCATAGCAAGCAGCTTGCTATGAGGGGGGGGAGCCAAGAGCGCCTGTGGGGGACCCGAGAAGAGGAGGATCAGGGCTGCTCTGTGCAAAACCATTGCGCAGAGTAGGCAAGTATAACCTGTAAAAAATGGTTTACAATCACTTTAATGCTTATTAGCCAATACATCATTTATAATAACAACAAACATAATCAGTTTTTTACTTAAACCATGTTTAAAACTGAAGTGCTTTGCCGCAAGCATACAATTAAAAATTAAAATACTAAGTGTACAAACACAAATCATAAACTATAGTGATAAGTGAGGTAAAAAAAAAAAAATATGTTGAATGATTGCTTTTAAAAGTTATATGCATGCTAGCATCTCAAATTCTTTGGAAGAGAGTTTTGAAGCTAGGGATCCTATTATCACTAACACTTACTTTGAATCAGCTACTTTTTTTTTTTTTTTTGTTTAAGTTTATGAAAAACAGTATTGTCCTTTTTAATATTGTAGCTCAATTCTGTGTATAGCAGTTGAATTTTAACTAAAATGCCTAAATGTTAACTCCATAGAATGTGACATGTTGTTTCATATGTGATCACTAAAAAGCTTGTAGCCCCGCTCAAAGCTGGAAGTTTATTCCCCCCTGTGCTCAGAATATGAGAGCAGGCATCTGAGTTTACTGATCCAGAAGTGTTGGTGTACCGTAGCTGAGATGCCGCTCAGACCAACCCAGTGCTTACACGTTGTATGGCCTCAGCCAGCGATGCTTTGACTACGCCCACTGATGCATTTCGCCTGCTCACCAGGTTTTATATGTTGCAGCATATCAAGTTTACACATACAAGTATAGGATTAGAGCACACGTTTCAACCCAATTTTGTGTTTGTTATAAATAGTACCAATAGCCAAAAGATTTAAAACAAAAAAAGCTACTTACTGTCCATTTTTTGTTTTTGCTATGACAGACTTTAAAACCAGGCTGATTTTTTTGTTGGGGTATTTCTTTTAAGATAATCGATTGAACATAACCTATTTTTTTTATTTTTTTCCAATAATCTTACCGGGAAATGTAAGAATGGAAATATCTATCCAATTACTAAGCAGACTGAAGCTGACAGTTGCAGTTATAAGATATTGCAAAATACCAACACAAAAAAGTAATAGAACAGCTTTAACAGTGATATCACATATACAAATACTACTGTTAAAGTGGTATTAAACCCCTTATTTTCCTTTACTTCACCTTCTGATCCTAGCAGTAACACACTTCCTGTCTTAGGGTGTCTGCATTCTGGATGAAGTAGTAAATCAGACACCTTTGGACAGCAGGATTGTCAGTCTGGGGGAGGTAGCATTAGACTTACAGATTTACATGGACTTGGCTATCAAATTAAAGTGATTATTTTTTTTATAATAAACAGGTATTCTTTATCATACATCACGGGACATAGAGTGAGGCTATTATTCCTTACTGTGTTAATTCTCCAAATCCAAGTGAATGGACATTGGTAGACCAAAGGTCTTTAGACAGGAAGTGATCAGGGCTGGACTGGCCTACCGGGAGACCAGGAGAATTCCCGGTAGGCTGCCTGTGCTGCGGCCGGTTTCAAATGCGGGGCTGCAGTGCTCCTGTCCCCTCTCTCCTGTCTATCATTACGGAGCTTGCTGGGCTGGCTGGGTCTGTGACACGGTGCTGCCCCCCCTAGACCAGCTCATGTGATAGTAGATAGATTCAGTGTTCAGCCTATCGCACAAACCGGTCTAGGGGGGTGGGATCTTGTTACAGCGCCATCGCCGAACACAGACCCAGCCAGCCCAGCAAGCTCCGTAATGATACACTGCCAGCCGTACAGCACAAGGTGCTTTAGGAGGATCACATATAGGAGAAGCAGGGTGGCTGCATATATAGATTATTTGAGCTAGCTTTATTCCTCCATACAGCCGCGGAATACTTGCAGGAGACAGAAGGGGGAGGAGGAGAATGAAGTATGGAGGAATATAGCTAGCATAATTAATCTATATGCAGCCACCCTGCTTCTCCTCCTATCAGGTTCTCCTTGAAGCTCCCCCACCACACTCTCCAGCCCCCCATGTTCTCCTCCCCCACCACACTCTCCAGCCCCCCCGTGTTCTCCCCCACCACACTCTCCAGCCCCCCCCCCGTGTTCTCCTCTCCCACCACACTCTCCAGCCCCCTGTCTTCTCCCTCTCCACCACACTCTCCAGCCCCCTGTCTTCTCCCCCACCACACTCTCCAGCCCCCCTCCCCCACCACACTCTCCAGCCCCCCTCTCCTCCCCCATCACACTCTCCAGCCCCACCACTCTCTCCAACCCCACCACACTCTCCAGCCCCCCGTGTTCTCCTCCCCACCACACTCTCCAGCCCCCCGTGTTCTCCTCCCCCACCACACTCTCCAGCCCCCTGTCTTCTCCCCCACCACACTCTCCAGCTCCCCCACCACACTCTCCAGCCCCCCGTGTTCTCCTCCCCCCACCACTCTCTCCAGCCCCCTGTCTTCTCCCCCACCACACTCTCCAGCTCCCCCACCACACTCTCCAGCCCCCCGTGTTCTCCTCCCCCACCACTCTCTCCAGCCCCACCACTCTCTCCAACCCCACCACACTCTCCAGCCCCCCGTGTTCTCCTCCCCACCACCACTCTCCAGCCCCCCCGTGTTCTCCTCCCCCACCACACTCTCCAGCTCCCCGTGTTCTCCTCCCACCACACTCTCCAGCCCCCCCCGTGTTCTCCTCCCCGACCACACTCTCCAGCCCCCCCGTGTTCTCCTCCCCGACCACACTCTCCAGCCCCCCTGTGTTCTCCTCCCCCACCACACTCTCCAGCCCCCTGTCTTCTCCTCCCCCACCACACTCTCCAGCCCCCTGTCTTCTCCTCCCCCACCACACTCTCCAGCCCCCCCCTCGTGTTCTCCTCCCCCACCACACTCTCCAGCCCCCCCATGTTCTCCTCCCCCACCACACTCTCCTGCCCCCTGTGTTCTCCTCCCCCACCACACTCTCCAGCCCCCCCGTGTTCTCCTCCCCCACCACACTCTCCAGCCCCCCCGTGTTCTCCTCCCCCACCACACTCTCCAGCCCCGTGTTCTCCTCCCCCACCACACTCTCCAGCCCCGTGTTCTCCTCCCCCACCACATTTTCCAGCCCCACCACTCTCTCCAACCTCACCACACTCTCCAGCCCCCCCGTGTTCTCCTTCCCACCACACTCTCCAGCCCCCCGTGTTCTCCTCCCCACCACACTCTCCAGCCCCCCCATGTTCTCCTCCCCCACCACACTCTCCAGCCCCCTGTGTTCTCCTCCCCTACCACACTCTCCAGCTACCCGTGTTCTCCTCCCCCACCACACTCTCCAGCCCCCCCGTGTTTTCCTCCCCCACCACACTCTCCAGTCCCCCCGTGTTCTCCTCCCCCACCACCACTCTCCAGTCCCCCCGTGTTCTCCTCCCCCACCACACTCTCCAGTCCCCCCGTGTTCTCCTCCCCCACCACACTCTCCAGTCCCCCCGTGTTCTCCTCCCCCACCACACTCTCCAGTCCCCCCGTGTTCTCCTCCCCCACCACACTCTCACTCTCCAGCCCCCCGTGTTCTCCTCCCCCACCACACTCTCCAACCCCCCCGTGTTCTCCTCCCCCACCACACTCTCCAGCCCCCCCATGTTCTCCTCGCCCACCACACTCTCCAGCCCCCCGTGTTCTCCTCCCCCACCACACTCTCCAGCCCCCCTGTGTTCTTCTCCCCCACCACACTCTCCAGCCCCCCTGTGTTCTTCTCCCCCCACCACACTCTCCAGCCCCCCCGTGTTCTCCGCCCCCACCACACTCTCCAGCCCCCCCCCCCCGTGTTCTCCTCCCCCAACACACTCTCCAGCCCCCCCGTGTTCTCCTCCCCCACCACACTCTCCAGCCCCCCTGTGTTCTTCTCCCCCACCACACTCCCCAGCCCTCTGTTTTCTCCTCCCCCACCACACTCTCCAGCCCCCTTGTGTTCTTCTCCCCCACCACACTCTCCAGCCCTCTGTTTTCTCCTCCCCCACCACACTCTCCAGCCCCCCCCCTGTGTTCTCCTCGCCCACCACACTCTCCAGCCCCCCCCCCCCCCCCCCCCCGTGTTCTCCTCCCCCACCACACTCTCCAGCCCTCCCATGTTTTCCTCCCCCACCACACTCTCCAGCCCCCCTGTGTTCTCCTCCCCACCACACTCTCCAGCCCTCTGTGTTCTCCCCCACCACACTCTCCAGCCCTCCCCCGTTTTCTCCTCCCCCACCACACTCTCCAGCCCCCCCGTGTTTTCCTCCCCCACCACACTCTCCAGCCCCCCCGTGTTTTTCTTCCCTACCACACTCTCCAGCCCCCCCGTGTTTTTCTTCCCTACCACACTCTCCAGCCCCCCCGTGTTCTCCTCCCCCACCACACTCTCCAGCCCCCCGTGTTCTCCTCCCCCACCACACTCTCCAGCCCTCCCGTGTTCTCCTCCCCCACCACACTCTCCAGCCCCCCCGTGTTCTCCTCCCCCACCACACTCTCCAGCCCCCCCGTGTTCTCCTCCCCCACCACACTCTCCAGCCCCCCGTGTTCTCCTCCCCCACCACACTCTCCAGCCCCCCCGTGTTCTCCTCCCCCACCACACTCTCCAGCCCCCACGTGTTCTCCTCCCCCACCACACTCTCCAGCCCCCCGTGTTCTTCTCCCCACCACACTCTCCAACCCCCCGTGTTCTCTTCCCCCACCACACTCTCCAGCCCCCCCCGTGTTCTCCTCCCCCACCACACTCTCCAGCCCCCCCGTGTTCTCCTCCCTCACCACACTATCCAGCCCCCCCCGTGTTCTCCTCCCCCACCACACTCTCCAGCCCCCCCCCCCCCCCTGTTCTCCTCCGCACCACACTTTTTGGCTCCCCCCTCCAGTGCTCTCAAGCTCCCCCCAGCACTCTCCGCTCCCCGCCCCTGTACTCTCCACTCCCCCCTGCATTTTGCCCCCACCCATGTGCTCTCCAACCCCGCCAGTGCACTCCGCCCCCCATAGTGCACTCCAGCCCCCAGTACTTTCCACCCCTGTTTTTTCTGGCCCCCACTGGTGCTCTCAAGCTCCCCCATTGCTCTTCACTCCCCAGTGCTCTCCACTGCCCCCTGCTCTTTGTACCCCCCTTAGTGCTCTCCAGCCCCCCCTCTCCACCCCTGTTCTTTTTGGCTCCCCCAATGCTCTCAAGACCCCCAGCACTCTCTGCTCCCCACCCCTGAGATATCCTCTCCCCCTGCTCTTTGCCCCCACCCATTTGCTCTCCAACCCCACCAGTGCTCTACCCTCTTCCTTCTCTCCAGCTCCCACCTAGTGCTCTCACTTCCCCAGGATCAGAGAACAGGCTGACTGGGGGCAGAAAATGAGGACGGCTGAAGGTGCAGGTGGCCAGGGACCACGCCATCTCACAGCAAACAGATCCTCTGCAAGGAGCACTGTCCCCATTCAAAACGAGAACAGAACCTGCATGCTGATGGCGATCACGATATCCTGCTGGCATGGAAGGTACCGTAGCAAGCATCAACACCACACCTTCCCACAGACAGGGACTGCAGACTGGGACATGGGGCACAGTAGGAACTGCATTTGATGGGCACAGTGAGGCTGCATTTGATGGGCACAGTGAGGCTGCAATTGATGGGCACAGTGAGGCTGCATTTGATGAGCACAGTGAGGCTGCAATGATGGGCACAATGAGGCTGCATTTGATAGGCACAGATGAGGCTGCATTGAGCTCTTGTATCATGTCTGCAGTCTCTTTGGGAGTCTGGAGAGGAGTCAAGAGTAAGAGCACCGCCGGGATGGGGGTCATGGGAGAAGTCAGATGTCTGTGAATTGTGGAGAGGAGACTATAGGATAAAACTAGAGCCACCGAGCTGGAGCCGACTCACTAAGCCCTGCACAGTGCACCTGAGAGGAGGTCGGTGACAGCACCGCTAGGCCAGTCTGAGGGGGGTCACTGATGTAAGGGGGAAGTAAATACGATAATGTAAGGGGGCATTGATATAAAGGTTTCCCCCTTATATCAGTAACCCACCCCCCTTACCTTAGCGAATTCTTTCTGCGGAAGGTGGTTTCCCCCCCCCCACATTCTGAGTTCCTGGGGTCCCCTTTGATGATTGACCACTTTTACCTGGAATTTGCATTAATAGATATAAAGCCCTATGTGCTTTCATATCTGTCTTATCTATATATAATGCACTCTTCAAATGTCCTCTAAAATGCATGGTTTTCCCTTTCATGAACAAGAAAATAATGACGTTGGGCTGCTATAATAATACTATGGGGCTGGTATGACATTTTTTCCAGGGCTGGTTTTTACTCCCAGTCCGGCCCTGGAAGTGATCCCCTATATAACCTTTTCCATACAGGAAGTACATTCAGTTTTTTATCAGTGTCTTGTGTCCCAGCACGCTTATATGGTTAGATAAATGGTAACCAAGCCTCACAAAGAAGGCACAAGGATCCAGTGTGGTTTTGCCTGTAATGCGACCTCTGGGGAACTGGATCCTGCTTAGTGAAATCCTGGACACCACATAGCTAAGGGATTCCTGCAGGGTGCTGTACAGGTCCAAGGAAGTGGACCTTAAAACATGAAAAGGGTACCCAGTCCTTGACCAAACCCGCTGTGATGGGTGAAGATCATGCTCTTAGTTTCTATGGTTGCCCTGTGCCTAGACGGGTAAGTGATATACCCCCCTTATTTTTGTGGGGTGCCCCATGTGTGTAACAAACTGTCAATCTAGCTAAGGCTGGACAACTCCTTCTTCCTAAGGTGGTGTCGGTCTTTCATTTGAATCGGCATTGTTTTGCCTTCTTTTTCCACTCAGCCTTGTACGATGGAAGAGAAACGACTGCACTCCTTGGATGAAGTGTGAGCAGTCAGAGTTGATTTGTCTAGATATGATGAGATCCAAGGATCAGAGTCCTTTTTTAGTTTTACCAGAAGGACCAAAGAAGGGGCAGGCAGATTCCAAAGCAATTACCATTGAATCCGTCAATTGGTCATTCAGGCCTATGGTCTGAAACGTAAGGCTTCGCCCTTCAGGGTGAGTGCTTGTTCTACCAGGCTGCTACTTGGTCTGCAGTGCATACGTTCACAACATTTTATCAAGTGGATGTTCGAGCAGCAGAGGATTCGGTTTCCGGCCGCAGTGTAATGCGAGCTGTCGTATAGGATTAATGGCTATTGTTTTGTCAAGGTGTCTCCCTCCCCTCAAGGCTATTGCTCTGGGACATCCCATTAAGTAAGGAATAATAGCCTCATTCTGTGTTTCATAATGTATGATAAAAAATAGATTTTTTTTTGTCATACTTGCCTGTAAAATCCTTTTCTTTGAGTACATCACGAGACACAGAGGTCCCTCCCCTCTTTTTGAGGATTAAGTGGTTGCTACAATACTTAACCCTTCATATACAGAAAGTACTTGGGAAGTGATCCTCTCTATATCTAAGGACCTTCGATCTACCAGTGTCCATTTACCTGGAGATGCAGCATAACTCAGTAAGTAAGAAATAATAGCCTGACTCTGTGCCCGTGATGTACTTAAAGAAAAGGACTTTACAGGTAAGTATGGCGAAAAAATCCTTTCATACTTGCCTGCTTTGTGCAATAGTTTTGCACACAGTGGCCCCGAACCTCTAATGGGATCCCCCACTGGTGCTCTCTGCTCCTCTTCCTTTCCGAGTGCCCGAATGCATAGCAAGCCACTTGGTATAGGGACACTCATGTAGGATTAATTCCGGACCAGGCTGTGTGCGTCTATTGATACACAGTATGGCTCGGCCCTGCTCCTTCCTCACAGGATTTGATTGACAGCTGCAGGAGTCATGTAAAGAGAGAGAGAGCAGTGCTGGATCGAGATTGGGCTCCGATAAGTATTAAGGAGGGGGGCTGAGCATAACATGAATGTTTTTTTTTTTTTACCTTACCTTAATGCAGAGAATGCAAGATGGTAAAAAAAAAATAAGTTTAAGCCCTTACAACCACTTTAAAGCTGAACTCCAGGGTTGGTTTACTAAAGGCAAACGGGTTAAAAGAGAAGTTGCCCCAGAGCTCAGGAAATGTGGTGAGGATTTACTGTAAAAAGAATACCCATTCACAGGAAAGAACATTTTTAAAACAAAACAACATTTTCACTTGCACATGGTTAAATGATGAAAGTCAGCAGACTCGTTTACTAAGCTATGGGGCAAATACCCCTATAATTTGGACCTTTTCTTGCAAAATGTAACATTTTATTTGCCTTTAGTAAATCAACCCCATTGACTGCTTGTCCATCAGTAGAAATCATGTTGGATTAGACCTAGAATTTTACTTATGTAGCCAACATTGGAGGAGTCTTAGATTAGCAGTTTCTCCAGCAATGGTAAGGATTTTGATGCCTTATATTACTTCCCTTACTCTTACTACTTCATCCTGGAAACACATTTTACAGTTAAAATTTGATATTGTGCTGCCTTTAATTGTGCAGCCATTGGAGCAAGCCAACAGCAGGATAAGTGTATGATTGAGGAAAAGTGATCACAGCCATGACTTCAGATCGGTGCAAATTATTGAGGTTGTGGCTTTTTTTTTCTTTGCTGGTTATGCAGAGATAAACGGAGGTTTTGCTTTACTGATTATAGGCAAAACTGGCCAAATTTTTTTTAATCCCTCTGAATTTAGGCATATCAATAGGTCCAATCCAGTCACCTCTACTGATGATGGGATATCGGAAATGGGAAGTCCACCTCTAACTAATATATGACCCTTTACTCATTGCATTGTAGTCTTGGATATTGCATAAATGCAATTTTTTTGTAACATCGGGCTGGACAAGAGACAGCTAGCCGTGTATATAGCAAGCTTTAGGCTAGTCAAGGTGATCAGACTTTCCAATTTGCCATTCACTTCTGTGCACTATTCAAAGGCTTTCACGTAAACCAAGAGCAAGCTGAAATCTTGGAAGAATGTGAATGGCTTGTGCTGTAACCACCTAAAATGAAATGCAAGTTTTAAGTGGCCTAACAGTATTTATTTTGTTTACTTTTCTGTCTGTGGGAGGTGGAGAGAATATTTACACAGCATTTCCTATATAGTTGTATAACATTTGTTTGCTAGCTCTGTGTTACTGCCCCTTATTTTCTTTGGATTTGTTTTTTCAAATTTTTTATTCTGCAATGTGTGCATTTTATAAGTTGTTTCACTTACCTATATGTATATGATATGACTTTTGCATACAAAAAAAGTGAGCAGACTGTTGAAAACAATGGCTACATATATGCTGTCATTTCTTGTTTATGTAGAAAATCTTAACTTCTTGCCCTCTTAGCAGGTTATTGGATTGTACATATTTTATTTCTTTGCATTTTTATTGTTCTACACTGTTAAATGATTTGTAGCTGTCACATTACTGAAATCCCCTAGAGCTGTTTGGTAAGGGTTATTTTTCTTATTTTAAATATTACATTTATTATTACCCTCCAGAACCAGTTAATTTAATTTATTGAAATACACAATATTAAACATAACATACATTTAATTCACCCTAATGTCTAATTTTTTAATGGTGTATTCTTAATTTTACAACTTCTCTGTGACGGTTGCTTGCAAATTGCATTTAATGATTGATTTGTAGGATAAAGGTGATGTTCTGATCAACTATGTTTTATATTGATGCTTTTAAATAGTACAATGCTATATATTTCTATATAATCTAGTCTAACAGAAGATTTACATTGACAAAATCTGGGGTAGAAGCTGAATCGATTTAGTATTTCATTTTGTATTGGTAAAGACAAAAGCATAACTACAAAACATGTTTTAGTCATAAATATAGGTATAGGTTTCCATGCAGAGATCCCAGGATAGGTAGTGTTTGTTATACTACTGCTTGGATTAATTGGGGTACTAATTTGTAGTGACCAGTAGGGTCAGTATGTAATTGTGGGGCTAATTTAAAGTAAGTCTTATGCCGCGTACACACAATTAGACATTCCGACAACAAAACCGTGGATTTTTTTTTTTCGACGGAATGTTGGGTCAAACTCGTGTCGTATACAGGGTCACACAAATGTTGTTGGAAATTCCGAGCGCCAAGAACGTGGTCACGTACAACAATAAGACGAGCCGAGAAAAATTAAGTTCAATGATTCCGAGCATGCTTCGAATTGATTCAGAGCATGCGTAGGATTTTTGTGCGTCGGAATTGCATACAGACGATCGGAATTTCCGAAAATAAATGTTGTCGTCGGAAAAAATTGAGAACCAGCTCTCAAACATTCGTTGTCGAAAATTCCTACAGAAAATGTCCGATGGAGCATACAAACTGCCGGAATACCCAACAAAAAGCTCACATCAAACATTTGTTGTCAAAAATTCTGATTGTGTGTACGCGGCATTAGTGTTTAGTATTTAAATATTATTAAACTCCCAAAAACCTCATCCAGAAGCATGTTCAGTAGATTTCAAATAAAAGTCACAAGACCAACTACAAAAATTATTTTAAAATGATCAAATACTATACATATTTCATTATGCGTTAACAGGTGCAATGTTGTAATATGCAATACAAATTCTTACAAATGATGAACAGCTATCCTTATTTTGGGAGCCACTGCTATTCTTTTAGAGGAAAAGTTGAGTGGTTTGCATTTCTGGAGCTGCATGTTTGTGTGGAACAACGCACTGTAGTTCTGATCAGGACTGTGCTTACAAGGGCGGTTTTGTGCAAGGTTCCACAAGAACCCGCAAGGCAGCATAGCCACCCTAACAATAAAAGCAAGTGGCGTAACATTTTTTAAGGCAAAGGTCGGAAACATAAGTGATAGCCCTAGTGAGAGTATTATGGAGACTGCAGTTGTTGACCTTCTTTTAAGAATACCAATTGCCTGGTTTTCTGGAGCTTAAGTTCTATGAGTTGCAGAACTGTAGGTATATAATTAAAAGTGGAGTAAGATCAGAACTCCTTATCTACCAAATTGTTGAAAGTCAGTGCCTCAAAGTATTGAAGGCATTGAAGTAGAATGACTTGTGACAACATTTGATTGTACTTAGAGGAGTTCCACCCAAATTTGGAACTTCCTCTTGTTCCACTCCTCACCCCCATACATGCCACATTTGGCATGTAATTTTTTTGGGGGGGGAGTGGGGGCTTCAGTAGGAGTGGGACTTCCTGTCCCACTTCCTGCTTCCGCCGAGGGGCTGGTAAGGCGATTAGGCTTAATCGCCTTATTGCAGCCCCTCGCTGTAGGCGATCACATGGGACACTGACAGGTCCCATGCGATCGCCTCTCCAATTAGCGGCGAGCCGCGCCGCGCGCGCATGCGCAGTGCGGCTCGCGCATGCGCAGTGGGTGCCCGGCCGTGAAGCCAAAGGCTGTCACGGCTGGGTGCCCACAGTGGAGATGGAGACGCCGGCTGGGGAGGGGGGGAGAGGAGCGGAGCCCCGGTCGGCGCGTCGCTGGAACGCAGGACCAGGTAAGTGAGTGTTTATTAAAAGCCAGCAGCTACACTTTTTGTAGCTGCTGACTTTTAATAAACACAATTTTGGCTGGAACACCCCTTTAATGTCCACTCACCCACGCTAAATTAGTAGAAGAAAAAACAGCTGCGTGACAAAACAATAAATGTCTCAAAGGTCTCAATGCAGATTTAATAACGCAACAATAAACACAGCTCTGAAAAAAAGATGTTAACAAGACTCGATGTATTCAGATGTTTGTACAAATAAAATAAATAACTTAATGCTAAATAAAGAGAGTTCCAGTGCAAAAATGTGTAAAGGTCCAATAGTGTATTGTCTAAAAATGTGGAGAATCCTCCAATATGTTCAAATTTTATACCAGTAAAAAAAAATATTGCCCTCCACCACACTCTGGAAAGTGCATACTTTGTGTATTCCTAACCAAGGTGGTGTTTTTCTCTTTAAAGTCAGCTTTTTCCTCCTCCAACTCCCCAACTCACAGGACGGGTATACAGGGAGTGCAGAATTATTAGGCAAATGAGTATTTTGACCACATCATCCTCTTTATGCATGTTGTCTTACTCCAAGCTGTATAGGCTCGAAAGCCTACTACCAATTAAGCATATTAGGTGATGTGCATCTCTGTAATGAGAAAGGGTGTGGTCTAATGACATCAACGCCCTATATCAGGTGTGCATAATTATTGGTCAACTTCCTTTCCTTTGGCAAAATGGGTCAAAAGAAGGACTTGACAGGCTCAGAAAAGTCAAAAATAGTGAGATATCTTGCAGAGGGATGCAGCACTCTTAAAATTGCAAAGCTTCTGAAGCGTGATCATCGAACAATCAAGCGTTTCATTCAAAATAGTCAACAGGGTCGCAAGAAGCGTGTGGAAAAACCAAGGCGCAAAATAACTGCCCATGAACTGAGAAAAGTCAAGCGTGCAGCTGCCAAGATGCCACTTGCCACCAGTTTGGCCATATTTCAGAGCTGCAACATCACTGGAGTGCCCAAAAGCACAAGGTGTGCAATACTCAGACATGGCCAAGGTAAGAAAGGCTGAAAGACGACCACCACTGAACAAGACACACAAGCTGAAACGTCAAGACTGGGCCAAGAAATATCTCAAGACTTTTTTTCTAAGGTTTTATGGACTGATGAAATGAGAGTGAGTCTTGATGGGCCAGATGGATGGGCCGTGGCTGGATTGGTAAAGGGCAGAGAGCTCCAGTCCGACTCCGACGCCAGCAAGGTGGAGGTGGAGTACTGGTTTGGGCTGGTATCATCAAAGATGAGCTTGTGGGGCCTTTTCGGGTTGAGGATGGAGTCAAGCTCAACTCCCAGTCCTACTGCCAGTTTCTGGAAGACACCTTCTTCAAGCAGTGGTACAGGAAGAAGTCTGCATCCTTCAAGAAAAACATGATTTTCATGCAGGACAATGCTCCATCACACGCGTCTAAGTACTCCACAGCGTGGCTGGCAAGAAAGGGTATAAAAGAAGAAAAACTAATGACATGGCCTCCTTGTTCACCTGATCTGAACCCCATTGAGAACCTGTGGTCCATCATCAAATGTGAGATTTACAAGGAGGGAAAACAGTAGAACTCTCTGAACAGTGTCTGGGAGGCTGTGGTTGCTGCTGCACGCAATGTTGATGGTGAACAGATCAAAACACTGACAGAATCCATGGATGGCAGGCTTTTGAGTGTCCTTGCAAAGAAAGGTGGCTATATTGGTCACTGATTTGTTTTTGTTTTTGAATGTCAGAAATGTATATTTGTGAATGTTGAGATGTTATTTTGGTTTCACTGGTAAAAATAAATAATTGAAATGGGTATATATTTGTTTTTTGTTAAGTTGCCTAATAATTATGCACAGTAATAGTCACCTGCACACACAGATATCCGCCTAAAATAGCTAAAACTAAAAACAAACTAAAAACTACTTCCAAAAATATTCAGCTTTGATATTAATGAGTTTTTTGGGTTCATTGAGAACATGGTTGTTCAATAATAAAATTAATCCTCAAAAATACAACTTGCCTAATAATTCTGCACTCCCTCTATAGATATTTAAAAAAGAACTTCTATAGTGTGATAACGATAACAAATATACTGCTATATATTGACTTGTTAGCAGGCTTATCAACAACAAACATTCCAAGTCTCATACTAGTTTGTCAAAGTGAGAGAGTGCACTGTCGATCGTTCAAACCTTCGTTGCACACAGAACTATAGCTGTCATATAGGCACAAGGCAGGGTTGCCGCCAGCATTAGGTTTTGTCACTATGCGTTTCATCTACAGCAGCTTTATCAAGGGGGGTGCCTGGTGCTGGAAACACCAATCAGATATACTCTGGCCCGATCCCCACAGTCTGCAACAGACAAAAAACATCAACAGAGCAAACAAATAGAAATAGAACCCTTGCAAATATCCTTTCAAAGAGACCACAATTTGTTTACAGAAAGAGATAGGTTGGTCCACAATGTACCAATGTTTCCTAAAGAAATTGTTTACTTTCCTTGACCAAAAAGGCTTTTCGACCATGGGCAGACACAGCTCTTTAAATCTTGACATTTGGGTTATGTTCCTGTTCATAGGAGAGGACTAGGCAGAACATGTTAGTTATCTTAAAACATGTAACTTTAACAGAGTTGAACAGCCCCACCCAGGGGGCAGGTCCCTCTGGTCATAACCCTTCACCCTGCAGTATGCAGTTCAGTTTTTTTTTTCTCTGCCAAACAGAGGAGAAGGACGTGGCTCCCTTTAGGCCCAGAGTCCTGAAGAAATTAAAATTGTATTTATTTTATTTTTGTGATTCTTCCATCAACTGCTGGCTGGGTGACAGGCTGGATATTATAGATCCTTGTAGTCTCCCCAGTCTTGCCATCGAGCGTAAGCAGTCCTTAGCTACGCACTGGGTCTGCCACGACATACCCCATGGCTCCAGGGGTGACCGGTGAGCATATGCTCCGTGGTCCACACATGACTGGGCTGCTGTTGTTTCACTCACAGTGGACGGGACCGACAGCTACTCTGTACCATCGGTTGTGGGTCTGTCGGGGACACGCCAGCAAGTCCTCGCAAGGACAGGTAAGTATGGTTCCTCCTGCCTGGGCATTTCCCCTTCTGCCCTAGGGCTTGCTGCGGCCGGGGTTTACCTGTGGGGCGCCGGGGTCCACTTTCTGTGAGGAGGAGGTTTGTCTCCTGGGAAGTCTCTGCACGGACTTCTCGTGCACATCCCGGGGGTCGGGCGTCATTGTTTGCAGCGCCTACGCCATTTTTAGTGTGCCTGCTTTCTCTATTGAAAATTTCCTTTGGTGGCCATTTTTCCGTGGCACAGGTCGTTATTGCGGGCGGACAATTTCTTGTGGTCCGCGCCCTTTTATCTGAGACGTCTGGTGGCCATTTTGAAATGGATTATGGCCTCTAGCACTGGCTTTCTGAATGGAGCACAGCTCATTCTCCTCACAGTTTTTACCTCAGTTTTTCCTCACACACGCTGTGTATACAAGGAAGGCAGGCAGCGGTGCTCAGCAGTCTCCCTCTGGGTGGTGAGTTTCCTGGGTTCACTAGGGTCGGTGCAGCAAGGAGGGTGGACTTAAGTTTTTTTTCACTTAGTCCCCGAGGGCTGTCAGTGGGTGACAATGGAGTCAGTATCTGGCCTTTCTTCCCCTAAATTGCTAGATGCAGCAAACAGTGCCCCTGCACCTGCGGTTCCCATGGATACGCTGTCTTCAGTCCTGGAATCATTTGTTGCCAAGGTAGAAGTGGCGTGCGGCCTTGTTTATGTCTGTGATGGCCCTCTGGATGCGGCCCCCTTAATCTCCAGAGCCTCTGTATCTGCGGTGGTACTGCCTCGCCTGATTTGGCTAAAATGCTGGTCCGCTCACCAAGCATCCAAAAAAGCTCTTGCAGATTTGCCCTTCAAAGGTAGGAGATTTTTGGTGCCTCGCTGGACGACATTATTAAGGATGTCACTGGAGGTAAGACCACACTTCTCCCACAGCCGGAGCCCTCCTATACCGCACAGAAGCGGTATTTTCATCAGTCAGGGTCAGCCGGCAGATCTTTCCGTCTTCCTTGCGTTCAGGTGGTCAGGGCCAATCCTAAGGTCACAGACTCCTGGGTTCAGAAATATTTCTAGCGCTCCCAGCTTATCATCGGTAATTCTAAATTTTTGCGTTTGCAGTTGCTTCAGTAAACCTAAACCGCAAGCATGCCAACCACATCCTGAATTTTACCAGTACTTAGGAATATAGAGATTTGGAAACAAGAAATAAAGAACTTGAATGCAGTAAAAGTCTGCAGCTCCTGTTGGCTCCTTCAACATTTCTAACACTGGTCAAGGAAAATTAAATAATCCTTCCAAAGGACGTGTTAGCACTTAAATTATCCCGATAACGGGGGACGTGGCCCGGACATGGCTGAGTGAAGCTGTGTTTTTCTGAAGCTCCTGGCCTGATCCCCCCAAATCGAGGCAAAAATCAAGATTTGTACCGGCATGTACTCTGCTAAAAAATATAAAACTAGGGCTACTACCCGGGGGACCCCAGCTGGCAAGAATTTGGGAGAAATTCATAAATAATTTAAGCTCAATCAGGAGCTTTCCCCCGGAGGAGATCTGCCGATGCCACGAGGCACTCCACGTGAGACAGGAGAGGAGGCCCAATCACCGGACCCTGGGAAGTTTGCTGCCCTACTAACAACGACTCGGCCCCTCGTCCCAGAGTACCCGTTGGTGGTGATGCCGTCCCCGCAAATACCGGGGATGGGAGAACTGGATCAAGACATCGGGGTGATTTTACAGGCTCTCCCCACCAGAAATGACATTGAGGCCCTGATTCTGCCCCTGGAGGAGACACACAGGCGGGACATCCAGGAGGTGAGAGGAGAGGTGTCCAGCCTTGCAGACCGGGTGACAACATGGGAGGAATCGGTGTCCTCCTTAGAGGTGCGGGTCGCGGCACTTGAGCACTCCCGGGACCAGCACCATGAAGCGGCCATCTCCCTACAGCTTCATTTAGAAGTCGAAGACCGGAGCCGCTGCAGCAACTTGTGGCTCCGGGGGGTGCCGGAATCTCCAGACCGGGAGGATGTCCGGGTGCGATTCACAGAGATTTTTAGGAGAGTCCTGGGGGAACCCGACGCGAGCATCGAATTGGACAGAGCACATAGATCGCTAGGCCCCAAGTCGACGGACCCGGACAGGCCGCGAGACATAGTGTGTCGTGTACACCGCTGTGTCATGAGGGAAGCTATTCTACGAAGCTTGTGGGACCAGGAAGAGTTGGTGGTAGAAGGCTCCCAAGTCAAGGTTATGCCAGACCTTTCTAGAGCCACACTACGGCGCATTGCTGTGGCCTCTCCTGGAGCTAGCCCGACAGACAGGCCACACGTATAGATGGGGATACCCCCTCGCCGTTACCTTCCGGAAAGAATCCAGGGCCTTTACGCTACAGACGACGGCGGACCTCCCGGCGTTGTTTCGGTTCATGGAAGCGGAACCCATCCCAATCCCGGCCTAACTTCAGCTCCTTCCCCGCCAAGCTGGACGCTCGGGTGTAGCAGCGTATCGAGACCCTCTGCAGCCCTGACAACAGAAGGACAGACAACGGCGCCAATCGGCCAGAGGGGAAGCGCTACGTGAGTAGGCCTTGGGCCGTGTATCTCTGATCCCCCGCCATGCCATGCTTGACCCGTGCTCATGTTTGCCCTCCCACAGTGGAGAGCCCCCCACCTCCACGTTCCCGCTACCCCAGCGGTGCCGGAGTTGCCCCGCAATAGCTCTCTACTCCGCTCCGGTTGGCCCCCCCCACAGCATTATCCTTGCGCCAGTTCACCCCTAGACTCCCATTTTGGAACGGGGCTCGGAGATGATCACCCTCAGTCTAGCAGGGATCCCTAACCCGGATCTGCCCCAGATGGACGGTCGTTTCTTTGAGGCGCTTAGCCCGTACAGAGCGGGCATTCTGCACGATTCACCGTAACCTCCTACACATCCCCATGGCCTCGGTCTTGACTTTGAGCTCTGACGCCGCTCGGTGAGCTGCCTGAACATGCTTTGGGCCTGGGGACAAGGGATCACCTCCGGGAAAACAATTGCTATCCCTCCATGGGTCTGATGTAAAGGCTTCCTGATGGGGGAATGGGGGAGGGTTTTCTGGGTTTTTTGAGGCCTGGTCAGGACATTGGTGCATGTTGGATTCCCGTTTGCAACTGGTGATCAGACTCCATGCGGACACTGACTCCTACAGGTAGCACTTTACTGGACTACTGGCTAGTAGATATGAGAGAGGGAGGGGACTGTTGATGTTTTTTCTTTTTTACCTTTGGGGTCCCCTGGCGGGGGGGAGGGGGTATATGGTATAGGCCCAGTTTTATGGGGGATCTCACCCTTGCTGAGTAGCCCCCGCCACTCGAAGTTGTGGTTGCTTGAGATGTATGCACTGTTAACTGCACTTAACGTGATGCTTCCATCTGTGTGATTAATATTATGTTCTGTTCCGCCGCTTTACCTGTCTTTAAAATGTTTGAGTACTGCTGTGTTACGTACACTTTGATGTTATGCTAGTTATGTTTGCCGGGATTGGGTGGGGAGCTCACTTCCTGACCCTGCCTAGTCTCTTCCCCACATAGGACTGCTCTCGATTATCGGGATACCCTGGTGAGCGTATTAGCCGTTTACAGGCTACTTTAATAGACCCCTGTTGGCTGCACACTCTAGTGCAAGCCCTTTGAACCTATTTCTTTTTCACTATCCTCCTCTCCACCTTGCATCCTCCCCTTTAACCCCCCTCTCTTCCCTCTTCTCCTCCTTCTTCGCGTTCCCCCCCTTCCCCGTCCTCGTCCTCCCATCCTCTCCCTCCCCTTCCCCTCTCTCTGGCTGCGCAGGCATGGAGGTACTTATAGTGATCTCACTGAATACCAAGGGTAATACACCTGAAAAGAGACGCATGCTACAACAAGACATGCGTCGCATGAAGGCAGACATAGTAATGGTGCAGGAGACCCATTTTCGGGCCAGCAACCTGCCCCTTCTGAAAACTAGGTATTTCCCCACTGCATACCACTCTCAATACACTGAAGCAAAGTCCAGGGGGGTCTCCATCCTCATCTCTGCCAGAGTCCCATGGCGGCTACTTGATGTCCGGATGGACGACAATGGCCGCTTTCTATTTCTAAAAGGCCTAATAGGAGACAGGAACGTTTCTCTTCGCGAACCTATACACTCCCAACGTCCACCAAGATGCTTTCCTTAAGAAACACCTAGAGAAATTCCAACGCTTCGCGGAGGGCCATTTAATAGTGGGGGGAGACCTTAATGTCCCTTTGATCCCCCATGAGGATACATCCTCCGGGAAATCATCCACGACCCACGACCTACGCAAACTAATAGGCACAACCCTTCACTCTCTACAACTTGTAGACGCCTGGCGCCTGCTCCGCACTGGGGAACGGGATTACACATTCTTCTTCAAACCACACCGATCCTACTCACGGATTGATTATTTCCTACTACCCCACCGACAGCTCTACGCGATCCAGAGTGTCTCCATTGGATCAATGACCTGGTCCGACCATGCCCTGATTGCACTGACCTATACCCTCTCTGACCCCATTGGAGGTCGGAGGTCAATATGGAGGCTCAATGAAAGCCTCCTGCAAGACTCTGAAGTTATGAGGGACGTGGTGAGGGAATTAGGCCATTACTTCACGACCAACTCCACCCCGGAGAGTACTTTTGGAGTTGTCTGGGAGGCCCACAAGGCACAAACAGACCCCTACTAGACAGCTGGGTATCGACCTTGACACCGTGCGTTCACAAGTGACGGACGTTTTTCACTTTAACCACTTAAGGACCACCTACTGTACATTTACGTCAGCAGAATGGCACGGCTGGGCACATCAACGTATATGTACGTTGGTTCTAGTACCCAGCCGTGGGTCACGGGCGCGCACCCGCGGCCCGCTCCCGTGACCCGGTCCGAAGCTCCGGGACCGCAGGACTCGCGGACCCGATCGCCGCTGGAGTGCGGCGATCGGTCCCCGAAGCCGAAGAACGGGGAGGGCCGTGTGTAAACATGGCTTCCCCGTGCTTCACTGTGGCCGCAGCATCGATCACGTCATCCCTGTTATAGGGAGACGTGATCGAAGACGTCACACCTACAGCCACACCCCCCTACAGTTGTAAACACACACAGGGAAAACACAAATCCTACAGCGCCCCCTTGTGGTTAACTTCCAAACTGCAACTGTAATTTTCACAGTAAACAATGCAATTTAAATGCATTTTTGCTGTGAAAATGACAATTGTCCCAAAAATGTGTCAAAATTGTCCGAAGTGTCGCAGTCACAAAACAAATCGCTGATCGCCGCTATTAGTAGTAAAAAATTTTTTTTTTATAAAAATGCAATAAAACTATCCTTTATTTTGTAAACGCTATACATTTTGCGAAAACCAACCGATAAACGCTTATTGCGATTTTTTTTAACCAAAAATAGGTAGAAGAATACGTATCGGCCTAAACTGAGGGAAAAAAAATTATACATATTTTGGGGGGATATTTATTATAGCAAAAAGTAAAAAATATTGCATTTTTTTCAAAATTTTGTTTATAGCGCAAAAAATTAAAACCGCTGATCAAATACCACCAAAAGAAAGCTCTATTTGTGGGGAAAAAAGGACGCCAATTTTGTTTGGGAGCCACGTCGCACGACCGTGCAATTGTCAGTTAAAATGACGCAGTGCCGAATCGCAAAAAGGGGCAAGGTCTTTTAGCAGCATTTTGGTCCGGGTCTTAAGTGGTTAAGGCCAAATCGGCGTTACAAACTTGTAGACAGAAGGCCTACATGTCGGGTGACAAATGTGGCAGGATGTTGGCCAATTCATTGAAAACACGACGACTCGCGTCCTAAATACCTTGTATCACGTCAAAGACCAGGGAAAAACAATCCATGCCCCAACTGATCACGCGGGAATTCAGAAACTTCTATAGTTCCTTGTACAATCTAGACAGGACCCCAGTTGAACGCGACATAGTGGCGGACTACATTTCGACATCCCTAATGCCTTCCCTGTCCGGAGAGGCGAGAGAGGACCTGGAGGCCCCTATCACCATGTCCGAATTACAGCTGGCCTTAAAAGGCGCTAAACCGGGTAAAGCTCCTGGCCCAGGTGGTCTTACCATCGCCTACTACAAAATCCTGTTCCCCTCCCTGGGACACCACATGGTGAAACTGTTTAATGAGATAGGCTCCGGGGAGGCATTCCACACCGCCACACTACAGGCCCAAATTTCGGTAATTCCCAAGGAGGGCAAGGACCCAACCCACTGCAGGAGTTACCGCCCGATCTCTCTCCTGAACATAGACCTTAAGTTGTTCACGAAGATCCTGGAGAATAAGTTGCAACAACACCTTCCACACCTGGTCTATTTGGACCAGGTGGAGTTCGTGCCGTCCAGGGAGGCCCGGGATAACACCACAAAGGTTCTCAATCTACTACACCTGGCGAATGGTGATGGAGTGCCCTGTCTCTTTTTAGGGACGGATGCCGAAAAGGCATTTGACAGAGTCGATTGGCAGTTCGTGCTGTCGACTCTGTCCTACATAGGGGTGGGGGTCAGGATGCGGAACTGGGTCACAGCTGTCTACAGAGACCCAACAGCAAGAGTTAGGACCTCCGAACTATTTAACATCACCAACGGGACAAGGCAGGGGTGCCCCCTGTCCCCCCTTTTGTTCGCGCTCTCATTAGAACCCTTTTTCTGTCACGTGCGACTGAACCCTGACATTACTGGCATACGAACCAAAGATGCACAGTACAAAGTCTCTGCTTACGCTGACGACTTACTATTCACTCTCACCAAACCGGACACTTCCCTACCGAACTTACTGAGAGAATTTGATACCTACGGTCACCTGTCTAATTTAAAGATAAACTTATCCAAGTCTGAAGCAATGGGGGTGGGAATCCCACAGGAATTGCTGTCGCACCTTAAAGATAATTTCCGTTTTAGCTGGACGGAAGTGGCGCTGAAGTATTTGGGAACTTTAATACCCCCCTCCTTCTCCCAGGTGTACAGGTTAAATTCCCCCCCCCCCCCCCCTACTGAGAGAAGTCCAAAAACTACTTCACCAATGGACAAGAGGCCTCCACTCGTGGGTAGGACGCTGCAACATCCTTAAAATGACGGTATTGCCCAAATTCCTATACCTGCTACAGGCACTCCCGGTCTTTGTCCCGGGAAGCTACTTTAAACAAGTACATTCAGCATTTACTCGGTACCTTTGGGCGGGAAAGAGGCCTCACATACAGAGAAGTATACTCTCCCTGCCGAAGCTCCATGGAGGGCTGGCTCTTCCAGATGTGCGGATGTACTACCAAGCTACACATTTGGTGCGACTCCTGGACTGGTGTCGCCATGGTAATTCCAAACTCTGGTTTCAGGTGGAACAGGAGCAGTCTGAAATACCACTTTGCAGGGCCCCCTGGTGGCTAACAGAGCTGCCTGCGCGGTTCGCAAAACACCCGCTGATGGGGAACACGGCTAACATCTGCGCGCGACTATTCACACAATTCTTCCTATCCAGTCAAAACTCCCCCCTCCGCCCGGTTATCGGACACCCCAAATTTGATCCTGGACTCCGGGACCGTAGATTCCTAGACCTTAGCAGAACTGGGTTTTTCCAGGCATCCCACTTTAGTACGGGAGGGAAATGGAAATCGGCATCGGAGCTAGCGGATCCCACCGGGGCGTTTAGACTGGACTTTCTAAGAGCGAACCAACAGAGCCACTTTTTGGGTAGCCTCCCCTCTCCCCACGCAGACCCCCAGACCCCTCACACGACTCTAGAGGCAATTTGCACTGAGACTGGAACACTCCCCCATGCACTCTACCTGATGTACTCCCTGCTGAACACCCCCCCTGACGGACACCAGATCCCTGCCATCGCTAAATGGGAAAAAGACCTGAACACTCAATTCTCTCCCTCCAAAAAGCAAAACATACTGCGATTTACGCACAAGTCCTCAATTTGTTCCAAAACGCAGGAGACGAATTATAAGATCCTCATGCGTTGGTATAAGACCCCCGATCTCCTGAACAAAATCTTCCCTACCTCTGACGCCACTTGCTGGAGATGCAATCAGGACAGAGGTACAATCCTTCATGTTTTCTGGTCCTGTCCCCGGGTCGGGGTTCTGGGAAGGGGTACGCGGCGTTGTCCAGAAATTCACGGAGAGACCGGTGCTGGATGATCCGGCGTACTTTTTGCTCCATGCGACAGATATGCCGGCTGGAACATACAAAAAATCGATTATCCGCCACCTCTTGGACGCGGCTAGAGCATGTGTGCCCCTTCACTGGAAGTCCCCCCACCCGCCGACGACAGCTCTCTGGCTCAAGAAGGTAGACGAGATCGGCCGCACGGAAGACTTGATCCTCTCTAGCCAACAGAGACAGGAAGCATACACCAGAACCTGGCAACTCTGGAATATGTTTAAATATTCGGAGGAAGGACAGTCCCTCAGAGAGGCGGACTGACTTCTGTCCAGCTGTATGGGAAACACTGACTAATTCTCCGATTCTGAAAAACCCATCGGGTACACTAGGCCCTTCAGGGGCACTCTTGGATGTCCTTGCCTGCGTAGCCCCCCCTCCCCCTCTTTATCTCCCCTCTACCTCTTTCTTTGTTCTTTTACCTCTACTACTTTTTTTACTGTACCTCCTTGAGGAAAACATGGAAAATAGGAGAGGGAGCTGGACCTCTCGGACCTCCACTCTTGTTCCACATCCACATTCATATTGCTACATTTACTAACTGAAATAGGCAGTAAGAGATCTGCCAAGATGGCCCCACACTATTTAAAGGGAACTCGTGGTGGCTCCCGGGCTGGGATCCCTATTGCCACCCTGGGAAGGCACGGTCCCATTGGGGACACGTTAGTGATAAGAGCCGAATGCGATGCCCTGTCATACTGTTATTTCTCTTGCTGCCTTCTTTAATTCATGTGTAGATTGTGTTGTCTATGCTGTAATGACTGTAAATGCTGTGGCCCGGGACGAGCCGGTTCCTCTGTTTATAAATAAAAAAAAATGAAAAAAAAAATTATCCCAATACCATGCTTGATATGGTGTCAGGATGATTGAATCAAATCATTTATTTTGCTACAATGTTATATATATTTAAATAGTTTAACTCACCATAATGCAGAATCAGTGGGAACCCCGAGCTTGTTGCCTGCCACCAGATGAAGCGTGCCTCCATCACCTGCCACCAGATGGTGTCGCATGTAACTGTCGCCAACTACCAGATGCAGCGTGTCACTTGCCACCAGATGCAGCATGTCACTTGCCACCATCGCCTGATACCAGATGCAGCGTGTCACTTGCCTCTGTCGCCTACTACCAAATGCAGTGTGTCACTTGTTACCATTGCCTGCCACTAGATGCAGCTTGTCACTTGTTACCGTTGCCTGCCACTAGATGCAGCTTGTCACTTGTTACCGTTGCCTGCCACTAGATGCAGCTTGTCACTTGTTACCGTTGCCTGCTACTAGATGCAGCTTGTCACTTGTTACTGTTGCCTGCCACTAGATGCAGCGTGTCACTTGCCACCATTGCCTGCCACCAGATGAAGCATGTCACTTGCCACCTTCGCCTGCTGCCAGATGCAGCTTGCCACCTTCATCTGCCGCCAGATGCAGCGTTTTGCTTGCCACCTTCACTTGCTGCCCAAAGCCTGGCTCTCTCTCCCTCCCCCTTCAGATGGGCATGCTGGGGCTGCAGTTCCTTCTTAGGATTGTGATGGGCTTGCCAGTCCTAGGGACTACATATCTCATGATCCTCTTTTGTGCTCCGTTTTTTTTTTCTGGCCAATAGGAAGGAGAGGGTACAGCAACATGAGGAAGGGTGGGAGGGGGAAAGAAGACTCTGCAGCTGCTCTCTCCACACAGTCACATGTGCGCTCCCCACTGCTGACAGGAGGGAGGGAGAATGGACAAGAAACCAAGCCCTGTTCTGACAGCATGGGGGGAGGAGGGGGCAGCACAATTTCTCCTCTTCTGACCCGTTTGCCACTCTATATATTTGCAGACGGCAAGCGTGTGCATAACTGAGTAATTGTTATTCAAAATGTGAGAGCAACAAAAGTTTAACATTGGTCTGGTTAGGAAGGGGGTTTAAGGGTCAAGTGGTTAATATTTGTGTTATATGCTCTTTGTCTGCAAAGTGTTTTTGATGGACTTTGTATGTCCAAATTTGGTAACATTCCATCCTAAAAGTAGTTATTGTGGCGGTATGGACTTTTAATTACCCTAATGTGTTTGTTACGCTATCAGTGTATGAGAGAAATCCATCTCTCTAGTCACTTTTACCTGAGATAAGTAAAGGCTGCCCTGCTGAACCACTGCTGCAATAGCAGGAAGGTTAGGTAGCCAAAGTGATTTATCAACCTTTCACTTCCCATTGTATTTCTTGGCTTTTTACATAGAGCATCTAAAGTCTCCTTAGCATGACACTATTTTCTAGTGCTTCTGAATAATTTACAGTTTCAGCCTCTGTTTGAACCCAATAGTTTTTATATTCAAGATTCTTGTGTCAATGCAAGGCACTTTTTCTTTGCCATTAGCTGGCTGTCATAATTTTAAAAGTCCACCAGCTTTACCTTAAAATGTTATTTTTCTTCTGCAATTTGTAGTACTTTTTTAGTAACATATACCAACGTTTAATAAGTTGTATGGCACGAAAGCTAAACTTTATACAAACCTGAATTTTTTTTTCTAAATCTTGTTAGTTAAGCACTTAAATTTGACTTTGTATCAGCTTCCTGTAACCCCCTGTACAGCATCCCGTAAGCTGGGAGAAGTTGGGGTAACTAGCCAGGTGTACTATATCCAGTTCTGCTGACAAGCAATACAGTGGCGGAAATAATTATTTGATCCCCTGCAAAATTTTGTAAGTTCACTTACAAAGTAAAGAAGGCTCTATAATTGTTATCATAGGTGTATTTTAAACGATAGAGACAGAATATTAACTAAAAATCTAGAAACAACCCGTTACAATTGCAATTTAATGAGTAAAATAAGTTTTTGATCCCCTACCAACAAACAACAATTCTGGCTCACACAGACTAGCTACAGTATGTGCTCATGTGGTACACATATTAGTCTTGTCAATTTAAGAAGGTGCTCCTAATGACAGCTTGTATGTATAAAAGACGCCTGTCCACAGAATCTCTCTCTTCTATTTAAACCTCACCATAACGGGCAAGACCAGAGCTGACAAAGGACGTCAGGGACAAAATTGTAGACCTGCACAAGGCTGGAATAGACTACAAGACTATCAGCAAGAAGCTTGGTGAGAAGAAAACTGTTGGAACGATTATTCCCAAATGGAAGAAATACAAAATAACCATCGGTCGCCTTTGGTCGCCTTGGGTCTGTAGCTCCATGCAAGATTTTGCCTCAAAGGGTAAGGATGACCATGAGACAAGTGAGGGATCAGCCCAGAACTGCACAGGAGGAGCTTGTGAATGAACTTGGAGCAGTTGGCACCACAGTCACCAAACAAACCATTGTTAACGCCACCATGGATTGAAATTCTGCAGTGCCCACAAGTTCCCCCTCCTCAAGAAGGCACATGTACAGGCCAATCTGAGTTTGCCAATGAACATCTAAATGATTCAGAGAAGGATTGGGAGAAAGTGCTATGGTCAGATGAGATCAAAATTGAGCTCTTTGGCATTAACTCGACTCACCGTGTTTGAAGGAAGAAAAGTGCTGACTATGACCTTATCTACAGTCAAGCATGGAGGTGGAAACATTATTCTTTGAGGTTGTTTCTCTGCTAGGGATAGGCTGACTTTGCTATATTGAGGGGCTAATGGACAGGGCCATGTATTATAAAATCTTGGATGAGAACCTTCTTCCCTCAGCCAAAACACTGAAGATGGGTCGTTGATGGGTCTTCCAGCATGACAATGACCCAAAACATACCATTCCATCAAGGCAACAAAGGAGTGGCTCAAAAAGAAGCACATTAAGGTCATGGAGTGGCCTAGCCAGTCTTCAGACCTTAATCCTGTAGAAAATGTATTCGAGGGAACTGAAACTTCAAGTTGCCAAGTGACAGCCAATAAACCTTAAGTATTTAGAGAAGATCTGTAAAGAAAAGTTAACCGAAATCCCTGAGATGCACAAAAACCTGGAAGCCAACTACAAGAAATGTCTTACCTCTGTGTAAGACATTTCTTGTAGTTGGCTACCAGGTTTTGTGTAAAGGGAGCATTTTCTTCTATCGCCAATGTCCGTAGACATATACCTCTGAACCACACTAATGCAATTAAGCATTTATTGATTACTGCCAAGTGGGTTTTCCCAATGACCATTATTGCTCTGGGGACCATATTTTGCTACCTACTCATGTTAAAGAACCTAGTTTGTGTTGACCGCCAATATAAAGTTGGGCTTTATAAACTGAACTCTAGTATATAAGGAGTTATTTTCCACTGCCCATAAATGCTTCTACTAGGGGCATGAGGCACTGATCTAAAAGAGGCTGTTATGAGGGGCTGCTGCAGTGAAAAGGGGTGCCTTTAGATTCATAATACAAGCCCCTCCCCCCCCCAACCAACATTAGTCTGCTGCATAATAAAAAAAGTGCTAGGTATTTCAGAGAGTGGTTTCTTGAGAAAGTCACTATCACTGTTATGGAGCCTTGTGATAGTTTTTTTCTTCTCCCAAAATAAAGTGAGCATTTCATTGAAAGGCCCACTTAAAATGGTCAATATTTTTTCCATATGGATTTTAAACATTTAATTTGCAATAAATTAAAAATGTTTTTTTTTTTTTTAAGGCAGTTGTTTAGTTTTGAAGATTGCAGACATATAAAAGGAATAATTTAAAAAAAATACAAAGCACTGTCCCTAGAAATCGGGTGTGTTTAGTCATTGCTTTGGTTGTTGTAAACTGATGAACGTAGGTGAGTGCTATAGGTTACATTATTTCACCACTATTTAGCTTCATAAGTAAAACCTAAAGTCTGAATCACTGATTATCTACTTTAATCATAGCAATTTGAGGAAAAAATAACCCTTGCTATTAAACTGTCTAATAGGCAGTTAAATAAGCAAACACATTCAATATGGAGCCTTTTAAACTGTTTATTAATTTGTACAGAAGAAATAAGATATTGTCCGGCTTCTTGCCTCCAGTAGATGTGTCATAACATTGCTTTCATTGTAATTTTGTTACCAAACGATGTGAGATTAGATGTTGGATGTTGTATGTAATCTGCTGTGAAATCAAATTATTTGACCTCCACGCTTACCAATACCCCCTCCTGCCAGCTTTGCTGTTAAATATTCAGCATTTTGCTGTCATGAATACAAATGGGGGACAAATTAGAATCTACAGACAGCTGACCCAGGCTGCAGATTAGAGACTGGAGGCTGGTGCTGTTTTAATTACTAAGGCCCCAGTAGCTATTTAAAGGACATATACACAAAAAGGAATAATTTCAGAAGGCACAAAAAAGAAGGAAAAGGGAAAATAAATAGCTGCCTCTTCCCAATTTGAAATTTTGATTTCATTTGCCCTTAGATAAGAGCCATGCTAATTTGCTGAATGGGATATGATCTCTGGGGGCACAAAATAATTATTACATTATACAGTACTGAGGTTTTTTTGTGTTTGTGTTACTCTTTTGATTTGTAAGACTTTGTGAAAATAGGAACAAAATCCAGAGTTTTTTTTTTTTTTTTTTTTGTAAAGCATAATGTTAGATTGCACAAGGTTTTTAGTCAGTTGCAGTGCAATACTGATGCATTAAATACTTTTATATATTGACCTGTGGTAGATACCTACTATTGCATGCAGCTATTTCCCTGTGCTTGAACAATAAAACAGAACTACTTTAGCTGGGAATAGCCCAGCTTGTTGATTTTAATATTCCTGTAACATTTTACATAATTTAAATTAAAGATCCAACAGGGAACATATAAAACCTTTGTAGTGACTGGTATACAGAACTCAGATGTCTTAAAAAGATGATATATTTGGGTTTGAATGAACCTTTAAAGCCAATAGTTTATTCAATAAAAACATTTCAAGTAGCTATAAAGTGTAACCCTCTGGATGGCCAGCTCCACCATCACCACAAGATTCAGCATAGTTTAAACACTCACATCTTTCAATACTGTAAAGCAGTGGTTCTCAACTCCTGTCCTCAGGACCCACTAACAGGCCAGGTTTGCAAGATAACTTAAATACATCACAGGCGATATAATTTGCTGCTCAGTGATTGCAGTGTTCTAGGTCTGCATTTCCCCAAGGTAACACTTAAATCCTGGCCTATTGGTGGGTCCTGAGGACAGGAGTTGAGAACCACTGCTGTAAAGGAACACTCGAGGGGTCAGTGCTGCCAGTACTTATACCAACATTTCTAACTGCCAGCTTGGATGTGGAGCCTAATAAATATGACATTAAATTATACTTTTGTTATATTTTTGCTTCCAAGAAATAATTAAAGGTTTTCTTTTATCAGGCAGTACAAAGAGCACTGGTTGTTTACGAAAGTAATCCAAAGAACCAATTGCATTTTACCTTTTATAAGTTTAGAGCAGGCAACAAATTAGAGATAACAACTGGGTTAATAGGAGAAACTACAATTTGTAAATTACTCTCTTGCCCTCTTACATAAACCTGTTGTAATGTTAAGCTGGAAACAAGAAAAATATTTCATGCTATACACATGTTTAGAGGTATTTTATATTTCTCTACATTTATTTTGTCCTGGATTGTGACTTTATAAATGATTACAAAATGATAAATCTTCTACTATGAAACATATAAAGTACCATACTATCTTTATAGGGAGAATTAAAAAATGTCATCTATGTTCCTTATGTATACATATCGCTTTAAGATTAAAGCTGTATTCCTTTTAATGTTGTATGCTTAAAATGTATCACTATTCTTTATTGTTACATTTGCATTATGTGTTGCTTGTGTGTGTTAACCCAACGGTAAATTGATTAGTTATGCTTGGCTAGTAAGCAGTGAGACATTGTGATGTACACTTGGGATATAAATGTGGCAGAAAATCAGCATGAGTTGATTTAATTATCACTCTGAGACCTTCTCCTTTTCTGGTTTAGTGATCCTGAAACTCTCCTTGTTTCCATGAAATCCGGATGGATACTAAACCACGCTTACTAATTTGTCCTCTCTTACTATGATAAGCCAAGCAATTACCGCCTTATTGATTTTTCATCATGGGAAATTTTAAGGTTTTTTTTTTGGGGGGGGGGTTTGGCATAAAAAAAATCAGAGTGATGTGAAAGAGGTTCCTTTCAGTGCAGTACACAACAGTTGTGTTTCATAAGTTAATATCCTCAGTTTGACCTCTGCCGGCAGATAATACAACATCTTGGCCATGTTTTAGAGTAGAATCAAGGTTAATATGTTATCGGCTATATGTATAGGGACAAATTAATTTGCCCTATTTATATTATAGTCAAGAGGCACATGTTTGTAATCAAAATTGTCACTATGGACCAGAAAGAAATGTCATGACCCTACTAAGGTTAGAACTAAAAAAAAAAAAACTCCATCTAGTTCAACCTATAAAATGGGGAGAAAAATTATACAATCATATACCCACAGTTGATCCAGAGGAAGGCAAAAAAAAAACAGCAAAGCATAACCCAATTTGCTCTAGGAGGGGAGAAAAGTCCTTCCTGATCCCCCAATAGGCGATCGGATATCCCCATGGTCAACTTTAGCTATAAATGTTAGTCATATTTAGGAAATAATCCAGGCATTTTAAAAGCAATCTACAGAGCTGGCCAGAACCAGCTCTTGAGGGAATCTATTCCACATTTTCACGGCTGTTACTGTGAAAAAAAACCTTTCCGTATTTGGAGATTAAATCTTTTTTCCTCCAGACATTGAGTGCCCCCTTGTCCCCTCTAATAACCTTAAAATTAATAACTCAACACCAAGTTCACTATAATAAACCACTTATGTATACATACATTGATCATGTCCCTTCTTAATCTCCACTTTTTTCAAGAGAGAATAAATTTGGTTTCTCTGAGCTCCCCCATGCATCTTATCTTGGTTGCTTGTCTCTGCACTTTCTCCAGTTCCCAGATATTTATTTTTGTTTACTGGTGCCCAAAACTCAACTGCATATCCCAGATAAGGTCTTACTAATGATTTGTACACAGGCAAAATCATATCCCGCGCTGGAGATCATACCACTCAATACAATAAAGGATTTTGCTTGCTTTGGAAACCGCTGCTTGGCATTGCATGCCAATATTAGATTAATGATCTAACAGAACCGCCCAGATCCTGCTTTACCATTGATTCCCCCAGTTGTACTCCCCCTAGTATGTATGAAGTGGGCATATTCTCAGCCCGCAAGTGCATAACTTTACCTTTATCAACATACAACTTTGTTTGCCACATAGTTGCCCAATTAAACAGTGCATTGAGGTCAGCTTGTAAGTTAGAGCGCTCCTGTAAGGATGCTCTTACACTGCATAGCTTGATGTCATCTGCAGAAACTGAAATTGTACTTTTGATCCCAGACCCTATAACACTTAAGTATATTAAAAAGAAAAAAGTACAGGTACCAACACTGGACCTTGGGGTAGACCACTGATAACCTTAGACCATTCAGTAAGAATCATTAGCCACTATTCTCTGAATATGGCCTTTTAACAAGTTTTCTATCCATTTACAAACTAATATTTCCAAGCCTGTAGACTTTACCTTACACATTCGCTGTGTGTGGGGAACTGTCTCAAATGCTTTTGCGGAATCCAAGTATACCACGTCCACTGCCACGCCTCTGTCCAAGGTTTTACTTACCACCTCATAAAAATAAATCAGATTTGTCTGACAACTTATGTCTTTCATGAACCAATGCTGTCTTTTGCTTAAAATATTTTTTTCCAGCATTTTATGTGGTCTTTTAATAAACTCTCCAGTATCTTCCCAACTATAGAAGTTACATTAACTGCTCTATAGTTACTTGGTAAAGACTTTGATCTTTTTTTAATATAGTCACAACATTGGCCTTACATGAATCCAGTGGTACTATTCCAGTCATTAAAGAGTCCCTAGAAATTAGAAACAATGGCTTTGAAATGACAGAGCTTAATTGTTTTAGGATCCGTGGGTGTATGGCATCTGGTCCCGGTGCTTTATTCCACTTTAGTCTAAATATTGAACTGTACCATAAAATTGTCTTGTAATAGGTTTATACATTTTTCCCTTTAACTGTTCCTGCAGTGCCATTACTCCAGTAAATTTTCGAGTAATTAAAATCCCCTATTATTATCACTGACCCAGCCCTTTCTATCTGTGCATGGAGCCGAGTCTCTACTTCCTCAACACTTAGAGTTCTATAACCAACTCCAATGATTACCTTTGTAGTTGGCTAACCCATAATGCTTCATCCTCTTCAACCTCTCCATTAACTAGGTCCTCTTTCATACTCGCATTGTGATCACTTCTCACATAGAGACAGACACCACCACGTTTCCTTTTTATTCAGTCTTTCCAAAAGAGAGCATAGCCAGGAAAATTAATAGCCCAGTCATGTGAAGAATGAAGCCAAGATTCAGCAATACCGATACTAGTTGAATCATAGTTCTCTTTATGCACCAAAGCTTCCAACTCATCTATTTAGCATGGCAGACTTCTGACACTGATGGTTTTAAATAGGAATGCACTGACACCATTTTTTAACACTGATACTTTTTTTTTAATTCGCTGATACCAATTACCGATACCTTCTGCCTAGGAAGAGCAGGCAGAGGGTTTTTTGGGGGGATTTAGGGAGTTGGCTGGGTAAGCGAGGGCAGGGTGTGCGAGAGTAGGGATGGTAAGTGAGGGCAGGGTAGTTGAGGGTGGCATGGCATAAGGGGTTGAGGGCTGAGGTGGTTGGGATGAAGCTTCTCATGCAGGTGGATCATCTCAAGCCTGGGACCAGCCAAGCACTGCTGATACATGTGGTCCTATCCCATCCTCCTGGGCAACTGGGACTAGGGAAAACTCAGTGGGGGGGGCCGGAGATAGAGCAGGCAGGGACTCCACAATTCTGTGTGCCAATAAGCTAATGCCCAGCTGTGCATCTAATGAAAAGAAAAAAAAACTTCTCTAGGTCTCCTGTGTTCAGTGGGTGCTGAGGGGCAAAACGCTGACTGTTTATCCTCTTTCAGGTTTAGGTGGATTAACCTGCAGCGGTTCTCCCGACCAGGCCCGGTTTACTACTATAGAAGAAGCCGGCCAACAATGTAATTGTGTGGAACGCTGCTGCAGATTAGTGGTTAAATAGTCTGCTTTCTGTCCCCCAGCACCCACTGAACATAAAAATAGCTGCACGAAAAGGAGATCAACTCATTGGTACACAGAATTTTGGAGTCCCCACCCGCTCTACCCCCCTCCCACAGAGTTTACAGAGCCAGGCCAGTACAGGGAGGGCTGAAGGCTTGTGTGTGGGGGGTATGAGTGGTGGGGGGAGATGGGGGCAGAAGTGACAGCTGACAGGAGGGGAGGAGGAGGGGGGGAATCCCACATACAGCTGAAATGTCATTGGTGGCTAGCGGAGAATTCCTGCTGACAGCTGAAAGAGCTTCCTGCTGACAGCTGAAAAACTTGTAAAGTTCAGTAACCAGTAGCAGATTCCATAGCTTACTGTAGACGGACCACTGAGAGAAAAAAAATATTTGGATGTATTGATCTGCAGCACTTTGGGGCAAGGAAAAACGCTAACCACACTGATCCAACTTTTCTGTTTTAAACTTAGAATGATTCATACAAAGAAACCAGGTACCAGGTCATATCATTTGTTTGATGCTAGACAATTTAAATAGAGTCATATCTAAAAGATTATAAGATTACTTCCATACACATAACATCTTATGTTACAAACCTGCTATCATGTACATATACAATATGCATATTGCAGTACAATATTAAAACATTTCCATCTCACTGTTTTTATTGTGATTGTGTAGTTATATTTGTATTGGATTATCTGTGTTAAAGCTTTTGTACAACAGAGCCTAAATGTTGTGAATTGTGCATTTGGATTGTGAACTAGACCCATGGGGGTCTGGTGACTACATAGAAACAGTTATGAGCAGGAGATGGCACAAATCTGTACATGGCCATTAGGCTTTTACACAAATTGGGAGTCTTTTCCACTGCTTTGACTTGCTAGACTCGAGATGGGTCTGAGTGGAGGCCTAGACATGGTAGGTCAGCCCCCTGGACCCTAGGTAACACATTTCCTGTACCATCTGTGTAACATTGGGGAGATTTACCTTCACTTACACTTTCTGTCTAAAAGCCAAAACAGGAAGTTAACGAAAATCCCTGAAAAGTAAGGGAATCCCTTGGGAACACCCAGGTGACCGGAGCCAGTGCCCTCCTGTGAAAAGCTTTGCATTTATTACTTTTCTGGGGACTTTTTTACATTCACTTTCAATGATAATGGTAAACAGGAGACATATGATGGATCTCCCTAACAAGAAAACAGAAAATAATAAAAACCTAATAGGTGTTCTAATCCATCTCCACTCCAGAAACTAATTTAAACAAAATTGCCTATAATTACACTATCTTCCGTTAAAATGTAAAATCATATATTCATTTCTACAATTATTTTCAATTATTTCTAACATGCTACTATTAATCTGAACAATCTTGGAGTTTGTAAATTTACTTTGAGATGATCCCCACATTTTTACTTCCTGGACATGTATTCACTATGCCCTGTGAGAAGGCACTTCTGTGTCCCAGAATTCACAGAGCCTGCCTTCTGAACTTCAGAGATGCTGGGAGGGGTTTCAGGAGGTGGAGTAGAGCAATCACTGATTGCAGGCAGCAGGGTAGTCCTTAAAAATGAGAAGCTGCAAAGCATGCAGGGAATCCAGTAAATTATGAAAAGATATGTAAAAATCACAGCATGACAGGAGATTTTTTAAGTAATCTGAAAATCAGGGCAAAATCGTGGGTGCGCGATATACTTTGATACCCGCTTTCCCGCGCCGAGTTTGAATACTGCGCCTGCATATACCGAGCGCAGTACAATCGTGTATAGTCTGGCAGGCTCGGCTCCTCTCGCACTCACGTCCTGGACGTACAGGACGTGAGCGCGAGAGGAGCCAAGCCTGCCTGACTATACACGAGTATACTGCGCTCGGTATATGCAGGCGCAGTATTCAAACTCGGCGCGGGGAGGACGCCGCAGAAGGACGCTGGACGCGACGAAAAGGACACCCGAAGCCGCAGACGGACGCCGGACCCCATGAGGCCGCCGATGGACGCCGCGCAAGACACCAAAACTGTAAGTACAAACATCTTTTTTCCACAGGAATTTCGGGTCCACTTTAGGAGTGCGCGCTATACGCCGGAGCGCGCAATACCCCGATAAATACGGTATTTAAACCATAATGACCAAGGGCAGGGAATTAACACCTTAATTATCAATACCACGGCTGTGCCAGGTCATACTCTGTAGTTGATGGTGGTGTAGGTAAGCATAGAATATGGTTAGTGTGCTGGTGCAATGGGCTTAAAAAAGATAAGTGCACTTACCTTCACTTGTCATTCAAAGTAGTCTTGTTGCATAAGAGGAAAACATAAACTATGAATAGAACACATGCATGCAAATTCTTAACCTTTCTTGCTGCCTGTCCCACGAACTACTGAAGAGAAATCCCTGGCTGTGGTCTTTAAAGAAACTGCCGCGACCAATGATCTTCCGTGTTGCCCCCTGCACACAGTGGTTTCCCCTGCTGACCTACACCTTACCATACAAAGAGGTAAGCAGAGAAACCAGTGAACGCTATGGAGCAGGCAATGGTGGACGATGCATGAATGCATGCATGGAAGTGTCTGAGCATTGTTATCGTATAGAAGGATGTGCCCAAAAAAGGACCTTCGTGGTCAGATAACCAGGTATTATTTTAGGAAAAGCTGAAGATTTAAAAACACTGGAAACAAACTAAAATCACAATAACATGGTTAAGCTTACTGTATTTAATGTGGAAGAGTTTGCATACTGTATACTTTAAACATGCCGTTGTCTATTACTAACCTTTTATGGCAAAACATTTTATACAAATAAATAGGCTTCCTCTATTTGCAGACCACGCTCATCTGTTAGACAGCAACACGTGTGCTTTAAAACACTGCATTCCTAGTTCCAGTATCTACCTGAAACTATCTGTGTAACTTGTATGTTCATCCCATGTTTGCACAGGATATTTTTAGGTGCTCCAGTTTCCTCCTCAACATCCCTAAAAATTTATGCCGATAAATTAGCTACTAACTAAGCCTGCTATGCTAGTACGAAAGTAGGATATTGGACTGTAAGCTCATTCACTACCAGAGATCGATATAAAGTAAAAAAAATATTGTTTTTCAGTTAGCGTTTATATTTTAACACTTCTTCATTTGCTGCAAGTTTTTAATATGTTTGCTTTGGTGTGATTTATAGTAATGCTGCCTTTTCTATACTCGCTTACCAATAGCTGTGCTCAACTGGTTCAGTATTTTCCTGCTGTTGTGCAACAGATTTAATCCAGCACGTGTCCTTTCCATAAAGGGTGCTATGGGTTACCGCTTATCTAGCACACTACATAATATATATGTCTAATCATTAATCAGCCAGTCAAAGCAGCGGTTCTTTACTTCATCTGCAGCATATCATTCTCAGCGAGTGTGTGGTTTCTTCATTAGGCCATTACAGTCACCTGGTGTGGGTTTGAGCATCCCCAGAGAATATTTGTGCATCTGCCAGTAGCTCCGATCCTAATCTGCTGACCTGCTGAGTGATCCTGATTAGTGTTCACATTATACACATGCTGCCAAGATTGTGCAACCATTAGGAACATTGTTATCATAACTTAATGGGACAAAGATTAACAGTAGCATCATCCACTAATTCAATTTAACTCATTCATAAAGCATCATTTTGAGCAATTTGCTTCCCTCTGCTCTAATGCTTTGAGTGGCCTACTCATCATTTTGAACCAGTGATGCTAAACAGGTAAATTTGATGAAGCCTTTAATATTATTGATGTTTCTTTTGTGTGAGTCTCATTGTCACTCAGCCAAGAACAATAAATTAATATGTCAGTGCAGCTTCCCACATGTTAGTGAGCACTTTTGACAGAATAGCTAGCTTTAGCCTCAATAATCCTTGTTAAATGTACACCATGTATGCCACTTAGGACTCAATAGGGTGGTTTTCCAGAATCCTCCAAACAGACGTTTGCATAAATGCAATTGTGTGCCGTGTCTATTCACACTTTGTGTACATCCTCTGCCACTGAGTATTAGCTTCATAGTGGTTTGATCTTATGAAAGATTCTGGAGAAATTGTGGACATCCAGCAAGAAGGGAAAGAGTGGGAATAACACAGCAGATTATCACTTTGTCATTTCACAAAAGAATATCATTCAATATATACAGTACGTAGTAGTTAGCAAGAAAGGTGTATGTATCCAAGTGTTGCAACTAGTATAATAAAACAATTAATGCTATGCAATAATTTCACTTTTGTGTTGAGCTGCATAATAAATGCAACTTCAGCCATGCCCCAAGAGAACTGTGTTCTTAAACCTACATTACCTGATTGATACTCTGGACTGCTTCTTCCTCAAACAATATATACACTGTTTAGGTGCACTAAATAATAAAAATTAAGCAAAATTAATAATCTTGTCCAAATCAGGAAATCTAGTTGCAATCATAAGCAGCTCCCATTTTGCTGCCAAAGAGTGCATGCCAAAAATGTGCAAGTATGCATGGCATTAAACATAATGGATCTACAAGATTACCTAATCAAGAGTTTTAGTTATAAATAAAAGGATACACACAGATGATAATCGCATGCTGCCTTTGCTTGATTTCTATAGTATACCGTGTTATTTTAAAAACTGCTTTTACACTGTGCCAATCAAAGCTGCGATGAGTGTGCTGCAAAGTGGCCAGCTCTGTGCTCACTATCGCCATCCTGTCATCACTGCTGACATCTATGCTGCTTCTTCCACATCCGATTTCTTTTTTCTTTGTCCATAGGAAAAGTCAGTACTGGTGCAACACCAGCGTATGCATGCTAAAGTTGCATTATTCCAGCACTTTGTCCCAACTTTCTGCCAAGAGTGTACACTTTACATGCTCTACAGGGAGTGTACATAAAAAATTCTACTGATAAGGGAAAGGAGTTTTTGGGCAGAAGAGACATACACAATTTCTTTACTTTTTTAAACTTGAAGCAAATCTTCACCTCCAGCCCCCTCCCTCCACAACTGGATACATATATATATATATATATATATATATATATATATATATATATATATATATATATATATATATTCTAATTGCTTTCATATTTTTTGGAGCTGCAGGGCAGCACTTCACTCTCATCTCAGTGAATGAGAAAATGGGATTTTTGCGCAAGTGCCTGAACATGGTGCAGTGAAGCAGATACAAGACTTATTTCCCAGGGCGTCTTTCAGGACAGCACATCGAGAGATAGTGACTCCTCCCTCTCCAACAGGAAACACCTTCTTCACAGACTTTAAAAGGGAGGCCCCTCCCAGCATACTTCAGTTTTTGTGTTTCCTCCGACCCGGAGGGAACATCTTCTAAGGGGGGGTGTGTTTTTTAGATCCAAGAGCTGGATTGCTTCCCTCTTACCTTTTCAGGCATCTGCCTGTGAGACCTCCACTCCCCTGCTACCCGTTCGGTGACGGTAGTAGCCGGGCTCCCCTTCCGCAGGCTAGTGTGCTCAATGGGGCCACGAATGGCTGGAGATGATGTCCGGCAGCCGCTCGCGCGCAATTCACGCCATTATTTTCATTTTTTAAGCGTGGTCGCCGGGTTATTGCGTCATTTCCGGCGCTTCACTAGAGGAAGGGGCAGGGCGGGAGCTGGTGCCGATTTCTGCTTCCGGTCCGACACAGCGGCGCTATTGGTCTCCGGGAGCAGGTGTGTAAAGCCACAGGTGAAGCACGGACGCTCTGCGATGGAGGCGCCAGAAAGTCCAGTGGTGGGGACAGGCACAGGCACCAGCAAGACCTCGGCGGCATGCAGCGCAGTGAGTCTGTTTTTCCCTATGAGTTTCTACCTTTTTTTCTGTCAGGTGGAGGGTCAGTCTCAAAACTTTTTTTGTCTTCCCCCCCCAGTGGCTTGGGGGCCTGTCTGGGCACTGGATTGTATTGCTTTCTTTCCTAGTGCACCTTTGAAGGGGACCTCAAACGGGAACAGGGTTCTCACTAGGGTCCCCCTGCTTTCTTCTTTGTTTGTGTTACAGGTCAAGTCTGACACTAAGAGAAAATGCCTATCATGTAGAGCCAAGATGAGCGACAGTTGAAAGAAAGCATTTTGTAAAACTTGTATTGCTTCTTTGGTTCGGGAGGAATCAGATGCCATGCGGGAGGATCTGATCTCCTCTGCAAAGAAAGAACTATTGGCCACGATTCATACTCTGCGTGACTCTTTAGTTTTGCCTTCCACCCCTCAGACCTCTACCTCTCAATCCTCTCAGGATTCAGTGATTATTCCAGAATTAGTCACGGTAACAGATGATTTAGGACCCAAGGAAGGTTCCTCCCAGGTGCCCGGTGATGACTCGGAGTCAGAGGAGGAAATGGCAGGGCATCGCTCAAAGTTTAAACTATCCCTGGAAGAGGTAGAAGGTTTAATCAGGGCCATACATGTTACGTTGGGTCTGAGCGAGGAAAAAAGGGATCTAACCCTCCATGATCGCATGTATGCGGGTCTGGGTGAATCAAAGGGGCGGGTCATTCCGGTCCATTCAGTGATCTCGGAGACCATAATTAAAGAATGGCAGGATCCAGAGAAGAAGCCCTTTTTCCCTAAAGCACACAAAAGGCGCTTTCCTTTTGGGGAGGATCCAGCAGCAGTTTGGAATAAGGTCCCTAAGCTTGATGCCGCCTTTTCTCAGGTTTCCAGGTCTACGGACCTAGCCTTTAAGGACATGGGTGTTCTCAAGGATTCTATGGACAAGCATATAGATCTTCTCCTCAAAAGGTCATGGCAGTCTATTATAAGTGGATTAAAGCCCGCCATGGCTACAACATGTGTTGCCCGGAATCTGGAGTTCTGGACGAATCAGTTAAAAACTCATATTATGGCTGATTCGTCTAAAGAGGAGATTCTGGACTCTTTCTCTACTTTAACCGCAGCAATAGCCTACATTGCGGATGCCTCGGTAGAAGCCATCAAGATGGCAGCTAGATCTGCAGCCCTGGCTAATTCTATCAGAAGGGCGCTTTGGCTAAAAACCTGGCCAGGGGACGCAGCCTCAGAACAAGCTTTGCGGTATCCCCTTTTCAGGAGACCTCCTGTTTGGTCCAGAATTGGATAGTATCCTAGACAGGACCGCAGATACAAAAAGATCCTTTCCGGTTAAGAGAAAGAGGCAGCCTCCCAGGCGGTTTTTTCGTCAGCAAAGGGTGCAAGACAAGGGCAACAAACCCCAAGGGGGTAGGAGAGGTTGGGCAGCACAGAAGGCAAAAGATAAGAAGGGAATCCTTTTCAATCCTCCTGCGCAGTCCCAGAAATCACAATGACTCGGCGGTCAGGGTCGGCGGAAGATTACAGAAGTTTCTTCCGCGGTGGTCAGAGCCCAAAATCGTTACATTCTGACCACACTGTCTCTGGGTTACGATATAGAAGTCTCCACCACAAAGATTTCTGGTAACCAATTTCCCAAAGGATCCAATAAAATCCCTGGCCATGAAATCCTCTTTAAAAGAGTTAATTCAATAGAGGGTAATAGTACAGGTGCCCCAGGCAGAACAGGGTTGGGGGTTCTATTCCCATGTTTTTTTGGTAAAAAAAAAAAACAGGAAAGTTCAGGATGATTTTAAACCTGAAACCCTTGAACAAATCTGTAAAGTACAGAAGGTTCAAAATGGACTCGATATTTTCGGTCAGGAATCTATTGACGTCAGGATGCTTCATGGCGTCAATAGATTTGAGGGATGCCTACCTGCACATCCAGATCTCCCCACAGTCCCAGAGGTTCCTCAGATTAGCAGTGAGGGGAGGAGGGGTGGTTCAACACCTACAGTACAGGGCTCTTCCATTCGGGCTCTCATCCTCACCCCGAATCTTTACCAAGGTGATGGCGGAGGCCTTGGCTCCGCTTCGTCTTCAGGGGGTGGCGGTGATTCAAGGGAAAAATTACTGGAAAACTTGTCCAAGTCTCAGGCTCACCTGGAATCACTAGGGTGGATTCTGAATCTCCAGAAATCTTCGCTAGTACCTGCCCAGGAGATCCTTTTTTCTGGAATATCAGGTGAATTCTCTGAGCCAAAGAATGTTTCTACCCATAGAAAAAAAGACCAAGGTCCAGGAGACCATCACTCGGCTCCAGTCCAACCAGCCCATAACCATACGGCAGGTGATGTCAGCGTTGGGGGTGTTGACTTCAACTATGCCAGCAATCCAGTGGGCGAGACTGCATTTCAATGGCCTTCAGAATTTTCTTTTAAGGTCGTGAGATCACAGCCTCAACTCCCTGAACAAGCATATAAAGATTCCATCTTGGGTAAAAAGATCCCTATATTGGTGGAAGGAGCAGCAGGTCCTCTCAAAGGGTCTGGAGTGGTCTTTTCCGGTGGAGAAAAGATTAACAACAGATGCCAGTGCGTGGGGATGAGGAGCCCACCTAGGGAAAGGCTTCATTCAAGGCCCCTGGACAAGAGAGGAGTCAGTTTGATCCTCAAATTGGAGGGAATTAAGAGCGATCGCTTTAGCCCTAGAGAGGTTTGCTCCAGATCTTCTAAACCATCACGTTCAGGTGCTGACAGACAATGTTACGGCTGTAACATATGTGAACAAGCAAGGCGGCACCAGAAGCAGACCTCTGCTGATTTTGGCCGAGAGTATCCTGAGGTGGGCAGAAAAGAACCTGAGATCCCTTTCAGCAGTACATCTGAGGGGATCCCTGAACGAAGTGGCAGATTTTCTGAGCAGGCATCAGGTTAGGGAATCGGAGTGGTCTCTAAATCCCGAAGTTTTTTCGGAGATCTCCAGCAGGTGGGGTCAACCAGAGGTAGACCTGTTTGCCTCAAGAAAGAACTCCCAGGTACCTCAATTTTTCTCCCTAGACAGACTGGACGGGTCCCTGGGGATAGATGCTCTGGCACATCCCTGGAGATTTCGCCTCTGCTTCGCTTTCCCACCGTTCCAGCTGATCCCGTTAGTCCTGAGAGATTCAGAAGGAGAAAGTCCCAGTAATACTAATCGCTCCGTACTGGCCCAAGAGGGCATGGTTCTCAACAATCCTAGAGATAGCTACAAAACCATGTTGGCAGCTACAAAACCATGTTGGCATCTACCCCCCAAGTCAGACCTTCTGAGGCAGGGCCCAGTGTTTCACCCGGACGTATCCAAACTATCACTTTCAGCTTGGTTTCTGAAAGGAGACTCTTGAAAGGGAAAGGTTTTTCGGACCGTTTGGTCTCCACCCTGCTAAATAGCAGGAAAAAAGTTAGGAGAGCCATTTATTCTAAAGTTTGGAAATTGTATATGTCCTGGTGTAACTCCTCGGCCATGGAACCAAGCAGCCTGATTGCCATCCTAGAGTTTTTACAGGACGGGGCAGATAAGGGGCTAGCGGTCAGCACTCTAAAGGCACAGGTGTCCGCCCTGACAGTTTTTTTAGAAAAATCTTTAGCTTCAGAACCTTTAGTTTCCAGGTTCTTTAGAGCCCTCTCAAGGGCTAGACCACCACAGGTTAAGGGCTTCCCGAAGTGGGATCTATCTGTGGTATTGAAAGCTTTAGCTGGAAGGCCTTTTGAACCTTTAAATGATGCTTCTCTTAGGGATGCTACCCTACGGTAACCTCAGCTCGTAGGGTTAGCGAGATACAGGCCCTGTCAATAAGGGAACCATATTTTTCTTTATTTCCAGATAGGGTTGTGCTTAGAACAGTCCCAAAATTTTTGACAAAGGTAGCCTCAGCGGTCAATCACTCTCAGGAGATTGTGCTACCCACTTTTTGTTCAAACCTCTCGGGGGAAAAGGAATTGTTTTTTCACATGCTGGATGTGAGAAGGGCTTTGTTATGCTACCTTAAAGGGGTGTTCCAGCCAAAATTGTGTTTATTAAAAGTCAGCAGCTACAAAAAGTGTAGCTGCTGGCTTTTAATAAACACTCACTTACCTGCTCTTGCGTTCCAGCGACGCGCCGACCGGGGCTCCGCTCCTCTCCCCCCCTCCCCAGCCGCCGTCTCCATCTTGACTGTGGACACCCAGCCGTGACAGCCTTCGGCTTCACGGCCGGGCACCCACTGCGCATGCGCGAGCCGCACTGCGCATGCGCGCGCGGTGCGGCTCGCCGCTGATTGGAGAGGCGATCGCATGGGACCTGTCAGTGTCCCATGTGATCGCCTACAGGGAGGGGCTGGTGTAGGCGATTAAGGCTTAATCGCCTAACCAGCCCCTCGGCGGAAGCAGGAAGTGGGACAGGAAGTCCCACTCCTACTGAAGCCCCCACTCCCCCCCAAAAAAATTACATGCCAAATGTGGCATGTATGGGGGTGAGGAGTGGAACAAGAGGAAGTTCCAAATTTGGGTGGAACTCCTCTTTAAAATAACAGAGTCCTTCAGGTGCACAGATTCTTTGTTTGTGTTATTTGGGGGCAAAAGGAAAGGCCACCCCGGCCTCAAGGGGTACCCTAGCCAGATGGTTAAAATTAGCTATCAGGGAGGCCTATTTACATGCAGGAGTAGTCCCGCCAGAAGGGATTTGTGCTCATTCCACTCAAGTGCTTGCAGCCTTAATGGGCAGAGAGAGCTGGTGCCACCCCAGAACGAATTTGCAAGGCGGCGACGTGGTCAAGTTTTAGCACGTTTGTACGGCATTATAGGTTGGACCTCATGTCTGCCAGGGACCAGGCGTTCGGCAGAAAGGTCCTACAAGCTGTTGTCCCACCCTAAGGTGGTAAGTCTCTGGTATCCTGTCGATGTGCTGTCCTGAAAGACGCCCTGGGAAAAAGCAAGTTAGGCTTACGGGTAACTTGTTTTCCAGAAGTCTTTCAGGACAGCAATAACCCGCCCATTTAATATACTTATTGATGTGCCATGCTGTGACTAACCTATGTGTTTATATGTTCCAGCCTGGGCCGGAGGTTTCTCGGTAACAACTGAAGTATGCTGGGAGGGGCCTCCCTTTAAAAGTCTGTGAAGAAGGTGTTTCCTGTTGGAGAGGGAGGAGTCACTATCTCTCGATGTGCTGTCCTGAAAGACTTCTGGAAAACAAGTTACCGGTAAGCCTAACTTGCTTTTTTCCTGCGCAAGCGTAGCGCATGTGCTGATGCCCTTCTGCACTTTTGCACATGCATCAAAAATAGCTGCACTGGTGGAGAGGGGCAGAGCTACATTTAAGTGGACTGAAGTTCCTCTTTAGGTTTCTTTGTAAATACATGCATATGAAAAATGCACAAGATACAGGGTTTGGATAAAAATACGGAAACACCATGTTAAAGAAAAAAATCCTCATCTAATATGTTATTGATGCATATGATGCCTTTGGCTTCCAAGATGGCCTGAATTCTCCTGGGAATTTACAAATAGAAGCCTTTGTATGATAATGAAATCTGATTACACTCTTCATGCAAAAATCATTCCAGTTCTCAGAGATGCCAGAGGTGGAAAACTAGCCCAAACCTTGTTCTCCAGAATTGACCATAGTGGCTCTGACAAGTCAGGGAAGGTGCCAGCAACTTTGACTACATCAGGGGTGCCTAACCAGTGGCCCACGGAGCCCTCTGGTGTGGCCCGCGACCTCCTGCTCTTGGATGGAATAGAATAGAATACTGTTATTAAAGGTAAGTTTATTACTAAAATCACAGTGTGTATATATGGGCATATCTGTTCTACAGTGGTTACTGGGCTGCTTTCAAACTGATCCACAGGTGCAGAGAAGTGCACCTCTGGGTTACCTGCACTGAGCCATAGACTTCTATATCCTGCAAGTTTGGTGTGCTGAAAGTAGAGCAGGCTCTATAGAGCCGAGTCAGCTGCCATCCACCCGCTCAGCTCATTGTAGCCCGTGACCGGGTACCCAGTCACTTAAGTGGCCCTTGCTCTTCAAAAGGTTGGGCACCCCCTGGTCTACATTATTATTATACAGGATTTATATAGCGCCAACAGTTTGCGCAGCACTTAACAAAATGAAGGTTGACATTACAGTTACATTACAGCTTGCTACAAGAGGAATCGGAGGGCTAGAGCTTACAATCTAGGAGGTAGGTTCAATTGATACAAAAGGTATTAGCTGTGGGGAATGAGCCAATGGAGAAAGTAAAACAGTGTATTAGTTAGAAGCAGCATAACACAAGCGTGAGGGTTGGATGTAGAACGATTATTAACCTACATAGGTACCATCCCAAAAATACCACAAAGTTAAATACAAATATAATTAATCTTTGTTTTCCATGTCAATGGTCAAACAAGAACATTACAATTATAAGAGATTCACAGTTACTGTTATTTGGTCCAGGACGTGCTGATCCTGACTGAAAGGATCAAGATAGATGGCCTACGCGTTTCTCGGGAAACCCCGCTTCGCCAGGGCCTTAACCACTTTCCATCCCAGCCATCATCATATGACATCCACAGGAGGGATCTCCCATCCTAGGCAGACGTCATATGACTTTCTTGGCGTCTAGGGGCGCCCACCTGCCACGTCACTTGTGAGCCGATGCGTGTGGCCGCGATGTCTGCCAAGCACCCGTGATTGCCGGTAATACAGCAGGGACGTGGATCTGTGTGTGTAAACTTTGCCAGTGACATTTACACAGTAATTGGTGCATTTTTATAGCACTGATCACTGTATAATTGTGAATGGTCCCAAAATAGTGTCAAAAGTGTCCGATATATGCGCCACAATGTCAGTCACTATAAAAATCGCAGATCACCGTCATTACTAGTAAAAAAAAAATCCCATAAATGTATCCTCTATTTTGTTGACACTATAACTTTTGCGCAAACCAATCAATATACACTTATTGCAATTTTTTGTAGCACAAATTTTGTACAAATATTGTAATGGCCTATGAATAAAATATTAACAGGGTTATAAATAAATATTCATAAATGTTTTAATCACTATAGAGACAGAAAATGTAAGAATTTTTTGAAGCATTAATACCTACTTGGATGACATTACAATACATTACACTACAATATAGAACAGATTAAAGTTGTATTCCATGAGTATATATATGAGGGAGTCTGTTGTAATTACCAGGGGAGAAAGAGAGGGGGATCCCTGAGGCCACCTGGATCACAGATCCAAAGATCAGGAGGGATGGGAGAGGGTTCATCTGACCACTGACATGCCAAATGAGGTTTACGTCACAGCAGTGGTGTGCACCTCCTCCGAATCCATCTTCCAGGTATTCCAGATAGGTTGCCGTAAAAATGCTCCCAGCTGATAGCTTTCAGAAGAGGGGGAGCCATAGCCGTACCAATGACCGAGGAGGGGATCAGAGCAGGAAATGACGCAAATCGGAAGTGTGTCATCGGCGATGTGCATTCCAAGCGGGTGGAAGTCTGAAACCGGAAGTGACACGACCAGGTAGTCGATACAAAACGGTATCAAGAATGAATGTAAACATCCACCCAGGTATGGACTCGTGGGATTCCAAGATGGTAAAAAGTGCTGAAGACCACCGCATATGGATACACATATGCAGAGCTTCTACTCCCACAGGCAATGGGCAGACACGGGCCAGGATAATTCCATCGGAACGGATGGCAGATCGACATAACATTGTTAATAAGGGAAACAAAATAAAGTAAACACAACTTAAAACCTGTATTAATCGAGGAAGCACACATATATATGGATATTACCTCTGGTCCATATATTCTTGGTATGACACTGATTTCTTGCCGAACATTTACATTATACATACAGATACCTTACAGAAATATATAGCCTAAATATCAGACGAGTACCTATAAATATGTACATGAAGCATTTTTCTTATTATGAGCAGATTAAGCCAATATGGCAGTTCAACAAGGATGTGGGTGAATTCTAGCAAATACCCTGGAACCTTAGAAAGTCAATTTTTTTTATCCTGGGCAAAATGTCTGGTATCGGTTTCTCAGTGATGCCCATATGTATATCTGTGACGTGTTCTTTAATGCGTCTCCAGGGAGGGGGCGAGCACGCTGACTAACCCCCAGCCAGAATAGCTCGGATAATGGGGGCAATGTTACTGAGGAGGAGCAGAAAGTGAGAAATTCAGACAAAGAAAAAAAACATTTAGAAGGGAAATTGAAGGAAAAGGTAAGTGAACCAACAATGCACTAGCTTAACCACATGCCTACTGTGCACCTACACCCCCTTCCTGCCCAGACAAAATTTAAGCTTCCGGCACTGCGTCGCTTTAACTGACAAAAGCGCGGTCGTGCGACGTGGCTCCCAAACAAAATTGGCGTCCTTTTTTTCCCACAAATAGAGCTTTCTTTTGGTGGTATTTGATCACCTCTGCGGTTTTTATTTTTTGCGCTATAAACAAAAATAGAGCGTCAATGTTTAAAAAAATGCAATATTTTTTACTTTTTGCTATAAATATATAAAAAAAATATTTTTTTCCTCAGTTTAGGCCGATACGTATTCTTCTACATATTTTTGGTAAAAAAAAAATGCAATAAGCGTTTATCGATTGGTTTGCGCAAAATGTATAGTGTTTACAAAATAGGGGATAGTTTATGGCATTTTTTTTTTACTATTAATGGCGGCGATCTGCGATTTTTGTATTGGGACTGCGACGTTATGGCGGACACTTCGGACACTTTTCTGACATTTTTTGGACCATTTACATTTATACAGTGAACAATGCTATAAATATGCATTGATTACTGTATAAATGTGACTGGCAGTGAAGGGGTTAACCACTAGGGGGCGGGGAAGGGGTTAAATGTGTGTCCTATGAGTGTTCTAACTGTGGGGGGAGGGGGGGGTGACTGGGGGAGGTGACCGATTGTGTCCCTATGTACAAGGGACACAATCGATCTCCTCTCTCCCTGACAGGACGTGGAGCTCTGTGTTTACATACAGAGCTCCACGTCCCCGCTCAGTTACTGAGCAATCGCGTGTGCCCGGCGGCGATCGTTGCCGCCAGGCACTCGCACGGGATCCCCTCAGAGCGGCGGGTGCGCGCGTGCGGTGCCCGCGCGCCCGCCTGCGGCTTTAAAGGGACATCACGTCATATGACGTGATGTCAGGATAATGGAGTCCTCCGCCCGCTGTCATTTGACGGTGGGCAGAGGACAAGTGGTTAAAGGAACCTATTTAGAAAAAAAAACCCTTTACAACCCCTTTAATCTGTTATAATTGTAATGTTCTTGTTGGACCATTATATTTTTATTTTACTTTGTGGTATATACGTTTCCTAAACCCTACAAGGTACATATAAAGTCCCACTCTACCTCACCTTTGCTGTATATTTTAGATTAGCGGATAGTCGGACAGAACCTGTCATCCACTTGCTCCACTCATTTGTGGCTTTCGACTGGTTACCAAGTTGAGGTGAGGATTCTATTGCGCTACTGCGAGTGTTGGAATGTGACAAATATCAAAGTGAATAAATGTGAACTAAAGCCGCTATATCTAAAGGTAACCAAGTTGCTAAAGTGGCCCTCGCTCCTTAAAAGGTTGGGCATCCCTGTTCTAAAACCACCCATTCAGATTTATATTAAAGTTGAATTTTTTTATAGATAAAAAAAAATTATAAATACCCTTTTTCCCTATTTTATAAGTGATCACATTCCTTCTGTTATTAGTTGTAAAAGAGCTGGGGAAAGCAGTAGCAAACTGAGGTTCCCAATAAATGACCAGCCAGGGCATGATTGGACAAGTCTGATCATTGAAGGAGAGTACACTGAGTTCCCTAGCATAGCTAGAAAACTGACCACAGTATGCTGTCTTGCTTGTGTGGCCACTCCTTAATAGGAAAGCAAGGGGACCAGCAGGAACACCAGGGATTTCACATAAAGGAAGCAATACAAAGAGAACAGTAGATTTGCTCATACAAGTACACGGGACAGCATGCACATATCAGGAATATAAAGTGTTGGGGTAACAAACGCTTTAAGAGTTGGAGGTTGGGTCCATTATTAGATAAAATTAGATTGTGTGCACCTTATTGTTCTTACAACACTCAAAGGCAAATCTGTTGCTGCTTTGTGCCACAGAACAGCACCTTTTGCTACTATAGACCAAAAACTGCTCAAAATGTTTATACAAACAGTGTAACCAAAATTGGAAACGGACACCTGTTTACATTGCTTGTTACTATATGATGTTGTTTGGCCAGAGCTCTCCTTTAATGTGTAAACATTTTGCTGATCATATCAATGTGGCAGCTTCAGACTAATTACTTGTGATATCAATTTAAAGGTAATGGATCCCAGGCAATCTTCATCAAACAATGGACTATTTGAGCTGGTTAATCACAATGAAAGGAGCATACTTCCAATTAAACGAAGTACAATGTTACCTTAGCTATAAATAAATCAGTTCTTTAAGAAACAGTTTCTGGCCAGTGATCAGGTAATAGGTTAGGACTGAATTGATTATTCACTGACAGTACTCAATTCAGCCCTGAAAATGTATCAACTGTGTAATAAGGAGCTATTAGGCCTATTGATTTTCTGATTTGTATTGATAGCTAACAGGCCAGAGCTACACACCAATATTTGCATAACCGATTCCCCTGGGTTAACAATTTTCACTAATGAATATCTCAGCAGAGTCACCAGTGCACGTTAATGGAAATGTAAAGGGCACAGCTCAGTTTTTCAATTAAATGCCTAATAAGTGGAGCAGTTTTATTGCTAGGTTAAGGTTTCAGACTTGTTTTGCCAGTGCCTATTGTGTACATTAATGGTATACTGTTAAGTATGCTCCAAAGCTTTCCTTAAACCTACGCATTACACGTATAGCCCGGTTATACCTGGTATGTTATAAATAAGATAGTTCTGTAATAATCTAAGAAAAGAAGGAAGGGTATAAAGCATAAATATAAGAGGTATACGTAGGTATTAGCTTTGCAGATTAGAACTGATTAAAGGGGTTGTAAAGGTTTTTTTTTTTTGTTTGTTTTTTAATAACAAACATGTCATATTCCCTCTGTGCAAGAGTTTTGCAAAGAGGGGCCCGATCCTCCTCTTCTGGGATCCCCCAGTGGCGCTCCAGGCTCCTCCTATTCTTGTGTGCCCCACGGAGACCCGCATTTCCTGGGGTCACTTGTGCAGGCGCACTCCCGAGTCCTGCCTCTGCGTCTATTGACACAGACAACGGGACTCGGCCCCACCCCCGTCTCCCGTGTCACTGACTTTGACAGCAGCAGGAGCCGATGCCCCTGCTGCTATCAATCCATGAGAACCCGAGACAGTGGCTAGAGCTGCGCTGCTCATCCCAGTCGCTGGAAAGATCGCGTTCAGGTAAGTAAAAGGGGGGCTCTGGGGGGGCTACTGCACTACACTAGAATGCATTAAGGCGAAAAACCTTGAGGGTTTACAACCCCTTTAAATTAGCAAAATTCCTAATTTGTAAATACAAGTATCATGTACTTGGGTTTTAAAGTGGTTTGTATTTGCTGTTTTATCATTAACATCTAGATATGTTCATAGTTCCTAAGAAGTACCCTGAATAATGTACCTCTGGTCATAATATGCTCCATAAAAATTAACTGTGTACTTCTTGACATGTGACTGTGAACCTTATAGCTGCATATCTGTGGAAGTGGGAGTGTTAGTGTAAAGTTGGCCATAGATGATTGTGTTTTTCAAATAGTCAGTTAGCTGATTAAAAAAAAACTATATCCTGCCCAGTGGTATTCTGACAGTGAGACTCCACTGCTGTCGGAATACACTGATCAGTGCTACAGCTGATTGCCTGCAGGCACTGATTGAAGGAATATATACCAACAGTCCCTTTTGAGAGGGGTGAATTACTGAATTGACTCCTTTTGAATGGCAACGGCCATAGATGAATTAAAATTTGGCCTGTACCTGCTGTATCACACTATAAGAAAATCAGGCAAAGGATCATCTTTTCCTCGATGTTTGACAACAAGTTGAAACCGAGGATGGAGCTCATGTACGAAAATTCTTGTACGACAAAGGCTTTTTGAAGTTTATTTTTTCTAAAAGTCTGTCATATCTGATTTTTTTTTCATACTAAAGCAGTACACATTAAGCAAAAATAATTATTTCTGTTTACATACAAGAAAACATTTAAAGATTGTCCCCATTTGCAAAGTCTGAATCAGATTTTGAAAGTTGTGTACACACTGTATGAAAATTGAACAATAGTGCCTCCTCCTCTTACAGAATTTTTCTTATAATTTTCTCATAGTGTGTACCACACTTTAGACAACAAGACCACTTTAGATTGATAGCCTCTGGAGATTTAGAGAGATATTTGGTATATCACTACTGTGTTGCCTATTGTTCTCCTAAAAGCTTGTTGGAGAGGAATTTGCACATGAGCATCTGCACTGCAAAGATTTCCCTATTCCTTCTTCATCCATTCTGTGGATCTGTACTTCATCCACTTCTTCTGCTGCTTCTTGAATAATACCTCACCAGCCTTCAGATCACTACTCTTTAGGTGGGTGGCTCTGACATGAGGAAGAAAACCGTACTCTTCTACCAAGGTGACCGCCTCCTCAAAGAGATACAGTAGACACAATGCAGGGCAAAGCATGATGAGTCAGTAATGGAAATAAATTCAGCTGCAGGGATCCTACATGCACTACTGGTGACTAGTCTTTCTACTTACATTTTTGGACACAGTTTACTGCATCTCTTTAAGGGGACATGTTCAAATATCAAGTGTAGGTTTTTAACAGGGTAGGGAAGCATTTACTAAAGCCACCCACTTTGATAATGTGGTCTAAATCATTAGGGCTTCCGATTATTGATCAGCAATTTGAGAGCATAAAAAGTAGTAAACAAAGGAAAAAAAAGTTCATCTTCCAGGACAGCCTTATGCGAGAGTGGCCCCTCCCACCTAGCACAGGACACACAAATCCACATTAGTAGAAAAGGCAGGCACTATGTATGGCCCTTTAGTTATTGTGTTTCCTCCAGGAAGACAGGATCACCGCTGTTTTTCTCATCAACTCTCAGGCCTTCGTGTTAGGTGGCAGGGGGCTCCCGGGTTATAATCTGTTTCCCCTGGGGGCAGTGTTCCTGGGTAGATAAAAAAGATAGTCTGCACCCCCGTGGGGATTGCACAGGGGAGGCTTGAGGACCTTCTCTCCCCTATGTATTTTTTTCGTTTTAAGGGCAGCCATTGTAAAAGGCTGACCCCGTCCTTTGTGAATGAGGTGCAGTGCACTAACCTACAGCTTCCCCCAATCTGTGCTGTGCAGTCAGGCATAGTTTCCTGGTCAGCTGAAGGAGCCAAGGGCAGTTTTCTGAGGTCACTTCAGATCCGGGCGATGACGTGTTTCCCGCGGAAGTGATGCGGCGATGACCATCTTGGATGGGACAGATGCTGGAATTTAGTCCCAAGATTTTAGCAGGATTAGGAGGGAATGCTTGTTGCTTAGGCATGCCAATCCACACATCCCAATCTAGGATCCACAGGAGGATGACATGGGTCACGCTAGGACCCTGTGCTGATCATAAATCCCTGCATGTGCATTGTGGAGGTGGCTGCTGCAGAGGAGGAGGATCTGGTAGCGGGCACCTTGTAAGCACCTTGCCTTTGGCCAATCATAACTCTCACAGCATATTGCACTGTGTTTGGTCAAAGCATGCAGGTCAGGTGCATGTGTGATGACCGGGGAGGGTGAACCCCACGGCCACACACATGCGCTTGATGGTTAGCTGCTTGGTTCTTGGGCTAGGGGCCCAGAGTCTGGTGGTGTTAACCCTTAGTGAGGGTCGGATGGTATTAACCCTCTCTGTCACGTGATGCCACTGTAGTCTTGATATACCCCAGGAAACTACAGCTCCGGGGGCCTCCGTATCTACGCTAGCTAGGATGGTAATAACACAGTCCACAACAGGGGTCTATATAACGAAGGCTTTACTGGCATGAAGACAGGTGTCAAAATCTTCACAGCGTTCACAAAGAGTGTCGCAAAGGTTCCACAAACAGTCTCTAGAGGACCACACAGCTGACAATGCCTGGGCTTGGCTTTTCATATATCCTTGGCTTTTGCGGCCGGATTAGTAATGCTGGGCCTATGCTTGACTAGACTGAAGAATAAATACACTTACTGAAGTGTCGGTAGACTTGAGGCTTTTCGTCCGAATGACGAATTGATTCGATTATTTCGTTGAAGTACTGATTCTATAGTTTTTTAAAGGTACTCCGCGATTTGCTGTACTTTTCCCTGAACGGGAGGTCTCTGGCCTGCACTGCTTCTTCTCTGACTGAACTCTGCTCTGACCTGTCGGCAACTATGTGTAGCACTAGTCTGCCCTAAACAGGAACTCCCACCCCTTATATCAATGTGAGGAGACTGAAGCCCATTGGTTGAGAGCTGAGGGAGACTGAAGCCCATTGGCTTGAGAGCTGAGGGAGACTGAAGCCCATTGGCTGAGAGCTGTGGATCATAGAGACTTATCTGTATTCCCCTTGGAACTTACATTTAAAGTTTGTTACAAGTTAAAGTATAATACAACACCATAAGGTCTTGTCTAGCACTTAGTCCTACTGACTCTCATACACTCTGACTAAACATAAAATGGCGGACTAAACCTCTTAAAGCTGTACGCACCTAATAAATGTATTATCAACTATAACAGTATAAATCACATCATTTTTTTTTTTTTTTTTAAAGTGTATTTTTGTGCGTGAACTCGAGAGAGAGGAGCCGGACTGCAGGAGTTGGGAGTAGGCAGACCCTCCCCCCGGAGGCAATCGCCATCCTTCTCCATGCCCCTGGTGGCAATGGCGGGTGTGAAGGGGGGCCTCCCACTCACCCCGCCCTACCTGCTCCTCTTGGGAGCCCAACTGGGGCCCAACGGGACCCCAATGGGGCAGAGGGACTCCCCCTATGAGGGAGTGAGGGGGCCTAGCCCACCCAGCCAGCCCCGTAGGTCCTTCGCCTCTCTTTATTTTAAGAGACCGCATGGCCAAAGTGCATGTGTTTTTAAACCAATTTTGTGTGCGTGCAAGTGTGGTGGTTTTTGTGGGGGGGGGGGTGGGCGTACTAAGCACAGGCGTACCTTGCATAGCACACCCACCGGGAGCCGGGCTGAGACCACCAAACTCAATTCACATGTAGCCGAGACCGGGATCCGAACCCTAGGCTGCAGAGGTGAATGGCTTGTCAGCGCAGTGCCAATCACGTTGAGCCACCACAGCTCCCTTATAAATCACATCATAACTAGCTGAGTCCCTGCAGAGGAGGCCCCACAAGCCGAGGGTCTCAATCTGACAGGGCCTACAGCAAATACCTGTACTGGGACACCACACATGCTTTGGCCAATCAGCAGCTGTCAATGTGCTGCAATCTTGCAGTGCATTATGGGGCGATCCGTGGTGGGCAAACTTGCCGCGAGCACCCCATATGTTCATTTATTGTACTAGCAAAATGAAAACCTGATGTTTGAGTCAAACTTAAGGGAACACTAAAGGCAAAAAAAAATTAAAAATAACTAACATGTTATACTTACCTCCACTGTGCAGCTCGTTTTGCACAGAGTGTCCCCGAATCCTGTCTTTTGGGGTCCCTCGGCGGCTGTGTCGGCTCCCATGATACAGTGGCAGGCATAGCCGCCAACTGTATCACTCGGCATCTCCCCCCCGGCGTGCCGCGTCATAGGATGTGATTGACAGCAGCGCCAGCCAATGGCTGCGCTGCTATCAATCCGTCCAGCCTAGCCAATCAACGGCCAGGCTGGGAACCGAAGAGGATCACAAGGACGTGCACGGAACTTTCGAGGGGTGAGGTAAGTAAAACAGGGGTTCGGGGCGGGGGCGGCGGTACCGTCGGATATTTTTTCACCTTAATGCATAAGATGCATTAAGGTAAAAAGACATTTACCTTTACAACCCCTTTAAGTTTGACTCGAACATCGCGACCATCCCTTCTCAAAAGTCCCAAAAGGAGGTTTCCATTTAAAGAGGAATACGCATCACTTTGGGAGAAATATTCAAGACTGATCGTGAAGCATTCAGATTTAGCCTTTGAAGACGTAGGTTTCCTTAAGGCTACCTAAAGAAGGCATGGGACACAGGAGCAGCAAACTTCCAACACACCGTTGCTTATACCTGCGTTGCCAGAACCCCTGACTTCTGGTTGAGGCAGCTAAAAGTTTTGTTGGAGAATGATACTCCAAAAGACTTGCTCCTATATTCTTTCCCGGTACTTAAAGCGGTTGCTTATGTCACTGACGCTTCAGCTTATTTTTTACGTTTTCAGCTAGATACAAAGCTCTGATAAACCAAGTGAGGAGGGCTATTTGATTGAAAACTTGGACAGGGGATTCTGCCTCCAAGGCGAAGTTATGCTTCCTGCCATTCAAAGGAAATGTAGTCTTTGAAGAAGAATTAGATCTGGTGTTAGAATGTTCGTCCGACAAAAAAAATTGGGTTTCCAATCCCCAAAAAACAGCAATATAAATAAGGGTGTTGTCCTTTAAGGAAATCAGGACCAAAAGAAGGTGGCAAGCAAAATTAGACAATGCCATGGCAATATAGAAAAACTAAGGAAAAAGGTGGATTTCTGTTTAATCCCTCTCAGCCTAAAGTAAAAGGGCAATGACTCCCGTTGCCAGGTAGGAGGGAGGCTAGGGGGCCTTCCTTTACCAGTGGCAAACCATAGCGAACAATGCATACATCATAGACCTAATTGCCAGGGGTTACCAAAAAGAAGTTAATCAAACCCTCCCAGAATTTTTTTTTGTAACCTGACTACCGAAGAACATGGACATGGCAGCCCCCATGACAAATCTACTCCAAGAAATGATGACCCAAGGAATCATATCCTCCCTATCACAGAGGGAAAGGAGAGGGAGTTTTTACTCTCATATCTGAGGACAAATCTGTCGGAAAGATTGAGGATGATCCTCAATCTAAAGATGTTCAACCGAACAGTCAAATACAAGAAATTCAAGATGGAAACAATCTTTACGACAAAAGAACTCCTGACTCGGCCACAATCGACCTAAAAGATGCTTATTTACATATTCCAATCAGGGAGTGCACAAAAATCTTTCTCAGGTTTGCAGTAAAAGGTCCAAAACAAACTGTCTACTTCCTTTCGGGCTAGCATCGGCTCTAAGAATCTTTACAAAAGTGTTAGCATTACAAACTTGGGGCGGAAGGGATCTTGACAATACCATATCTAGATGACCTGTTGTAGTTTGCAGAAACGGCAGCAGAATTGGAAAGGTCTTAAACATAACACAGAGACACCTTCAGAATCTGGGTTGAATTTTAAACACAGAAAAGTCTAATTTGCTCACTGCACAGAAAGTTATTTTCCTGGGTTACATAGTGGATTCTCTAAAGGCAAAAATATTTTTACCAAAAGAAAATAGGAGAGGCTTTCAAGTTCATACTGAATCCCGCAGTGTCAATCAGGAAGATAATGAGACTATAAGGACTAATGACAACAGCGATTTTGGCAGTGACTTGGGCCCAGACTCGCATGAGCTTTTCAGAGGTGAAGCTCACCGACAATGACTAAACAAGTGTGTGGAGCTGCTGGATCAAGTGAAGGAGTCCTTACAGTGGTGGCTGCAAGAAAATAATCTATCTCAGGGACATTACTGGACACAGGTATAACCGTTAAGAATCACAAGAGACGCAAGTGCATGGGGCTGGGGAGCTCACATGAACCACGAGGCAGTGCAGGGAAAATTATCTGGCAGACTTTCTGAGCAGAGAACAAGTCTCACATACAGAATAGAGTCTGAACCAAGAAGTGTTAACGCTGATCACTCAAAGTTGGGGCTATACAGAGATAAACCTTTTTGCGCCCTCAAAAATGCAAAAGTGGACAAGATCTTCTCCATTCACAGGAACTGGACAGTTTAGGGTTGAATGCATTCGCCCACCCCTGGTCAGGGAAGCTTCTGTATGCATTCCTTCCCTTCAGGCTTATTCCAAAAGTATTACAGAAGATCAAATCTTTAGAAGCAAAGATTATCGTAATAGCCCTATTCTGGTTGAAAATAATGTGGTTTCCAGCTCTCCAAACGCTCTCGATCACAGACCCCTGGAAACTTTCAGTGAGGGAGGATTTACTAGTGCAAAAAGAGTTGCATCACCCACATGTGGACCACCATCTTTCTCTGACCACCTGTCTACTGAGAAAGAGTTGCTATAAAAAGTGTGTCAGAAAAAGGTGATATTCACTATATTGGATCGACCCTGGGTAACTATTGATTTTTACAGGACATTATAATTCCATTCTTTTGTGGACAAGCATGCAATTTAAAAGAAGACTTTCACAAGCTGGATGTCAGGAGTTGCCTGTTATGCTACAAAAAAAAAAAAAAAAAAAAAAAGAATGGAGAACTGTACCCAATCTTTTTGTCTTGTATTCGGGTCCTAGGAAAGGACTAGGCACCTAAAAACCATTATTGCTAGATGGATGAAATAGGCTATTGAGAGAGCCTATTCCATAGCAGGACTGCTGACTCCATTAAAATGTAGGTGTCCTTTTATGAAAGTGCGGTAAAATACCGCTATTCAGTTCTCAGGCATTCTTAAGGGAGATCGCACTCCTCTGAGTGCCTGTTTATGAAACTTTGTAGATCGGTTCTCATGGTGAGATGAGGAGCGATCTACAAACGTCTGGAAACTCCTGAGAACGGCTTCTCTCACTGTAATCTCGCGTGATGTAGCGGGATTACAGTATGAGGAAGTGAAAAATACAACAGTTGAACACGAATCAGCACACATTATACACCACATATTAATAAAATAATAGTTACATTCCCACTAAACAATATACATTAACCTAATTATTAAAAAACATTGTTTTTATCAATATTTAAAGCTTATACATGTGCCTATGTACATGTGAATGGTGTATAGTAAATGATTGGAATCCCACGTATGTAATGCAGCTATACACCATTCATATCAATGAAAAATACATTTATAATCATGATTTTTTTTTTATATAAAGTATACAAATATAAACCCTGTATAACTGTAATAGAACAGTCCATGTATGTGTGTGTGTGGGTGTGTATATATATATATATATATATATATATATATATATATATATATATATATATATATACACATAGAAATAAACACACACACATATATATGCTATATGATGATGTATGTGTATATATATATATATATATATATATATATATATATATATATATACTATAAATCTCTAACCTGCTCATTTTGGGGGTGTAATGGTGGGGAAGATGTGTTCTGACTATATGGCTGCTTGTGTGTGAAGCATGGAAGTCAAAAGACTTCCTTCTTCCTCCACAATACTCAGCCAGCTTTGCGCTTCTCTCTCTGATCTCCACCTCTGAGATGGTGAATCAGAAAGTGAGAATTCTGTCACAGATCGCCAGTGAGGTGCTGAGATCGCACCTTCATAAACTGGCCATTTCTGTGACAGTCAGTTACAGATTCTCACTGTGCTGAGATAATCAGTGGAGAACATGTTCTCAGCTGATTACCTCAGCTTCATAAACTGTGTATGACCTGAGATCAGCGGTGAGAATAGGGATCGCCGCTGATCTCACTTTCATAAAAGGACACCTTTGAACACATTCCACTAAAGCCTTAGCCACCTTCTGGGCAGAGAAAGCAGGGGTTACCCTGATCCAGATCTGCAAAGCAGCCACCTGATTGAGTTTCCAGAATTTAAGACACTACTGTCTGGACCTTCTATCGTCAAATGACCAGGCTTTTGGTAGAAAAGTGCTTCAGGCAGTAGTCCTTTCTTAACAAGTATTATTTCTGTGATGTCGCTCTCATAAGGCTGTCCTGAAAGATGACTTGGAAAAACGAAGTTATTACCTGATAACTTGATTTACAGCAATCTTCCAGGATGGCACTGTTCACAACCTATTTGGATTGTAATTATTATTTGGGGTGCATAGTACGGGCCTTCGGGTTATTTGTTATTACTGAGGGACTACACTTAGTGCCTGCTTTTTATACTAATGTGGATTTGTGTTTTCTGTGCTAGGTGAGAGGACCCACTCTCCCATAAGGCCCTCCTGGAAATCAAGTTAACAGGTAATAATTTCGTTTTTATGATTAGACTGAACAAACTCACCAAATACCCTTGGAATGAACACTTTTGGATCACAGAGTTGTGCACCCTCTAACCTGACTATGGACATAACATATTTACATACAGGGCTGGTGCAAAGATTTTTGACACCCTAAGTGAAACGTTGTTTTGCCCCCCCCCCCCCCATGAATCCCCCCCAATGTAACCCCCCTGTGTAATGCCCCCAATGTAACCCCCCCTGTGTAATGCCCCCAATGTAACCCCCCTGTGTAATGCCACCAATGAAAACCCTCTGTGTACTGCCCCCAATGAAACCCATTCATGTACTGCCAGCATTTAAACCTCCCGGTGTACTGCCCCCAATGTAACCCTTGTGTACTGCCCCCAATGTAACCACCTGTGTAATCTTCCCAGTGTAATACCCCCTGTGTAATGCCCCCCATATATTTGCCCTGTGATTATTACTATGTAAATATCCCCTCCCTACATTTACAAACCTCAGACCAGCGTGGCTCTGTCCACAGAGATGTTGCTCCTTTTCACATTGTGGATGTACTGTCCGGTACCTGGTTTTGACAGATACCCACTCCCACTTCTGGCTGAGTTCCCTGTGGCAAACTCAGCCGGAAGTTTGGCGCTGTCCTCTTTCCCCCTGCAGCAGCCGATTTACGTATGCACAGTTTTTTCATGGTTTTTCTTAAACCAAGATGGGAAAGAATTGGCTTGGGTGATGACACCACTGAATGCCTGTGCAGGTAAGTTCCCTAAAAGAAAAAGTCAGCAGCTATAGTATTTGTAGCTGCTGACTTTTAATTATTGGAGGAGGGTCTGTAACTCCTTTTTAAAGCAGAGAATGCATTAAGGTAACAAAAAAAAAACCTTCAGCCTTTAGAACCATTTTAAAATAAGATATCCCTGACTTAGATGTTGTACCTGAAGATTAATTTCTCCACAATGTCTTTAAATCCATCCAGTACCCCCCACCCCCCACTGTAGTTAAAGTTCTTTTACTGCTTGCCTAAAACAAAAACAAAAAACAGGCTTCTAAATCTGACATTTAAAGCGGATATTAGTGGGTAACCTGTAATAGGTACATTGTAGACAATAGAAAAACATGAAGAAAATAATGCTGTAACTGATTGCATAATATACTGGGCCATGCTAAATTTAAACATTATTTATGGTACTAAAAGTAAATTGGTTAAGCATTGCTAAACAGTTATTTTCCTTTGACATATATTTAAATTTTCACGATCAATAAACTTGCTATAAACATGACAAAAATATACAATACAACTGTAAGGGGGTATTGTAGATGTTACACATGATGAAGATGTTAATCTTATGCCTGCTACATTAATGTGTTAAGAAGAACTCTATTGAATTTCCTTTCTAAAAATTGTCACTTTTACAATATGTACACTGCTGTGCCCAGGATTAAGCTATATGCGGAGAAGTAATTGCCCCTTTATCCTTCCAAGAGATGCGATATGCTCTGGAGACATTGAATATACCGCTTGAAAGACATGATTCAAAAACTGATATTGAATAAGTGGACTGTATATTGCCACATCACAATAACATAACTTTAAGGCTGATTTTTGTGTGTAAAAATAGATATTGGAAATTTAAAATCCTTCAGAGCTTCAGGCGACATTGACAAATTGCCTGACCTTCAGCTTTCTCTTATGATGTCACCTGAACTCTTTTGCAGTATTGTTTTCCCATAACCACTCGTTTCTGCCTGTTATCCTATATGTTCTACAGAGGACCAGAAACTTTATCTGCCTCCAGCTTGCCTTCTACTATATTTCTCTATAATATGATCTGTGAAAAATATTGATTTGGTGAGCAGCACTTAATTTTTACAAGACCTAATTACGCATGTAACTATAGTGTTTATGCCCTTTGCTGTAAATAAAGATTTTTGCTTTTGTTTCCTAAACAACAATGTAGTATGACAACATGGGGTCAAAGCTTAGGGATTCAGGAAACTGGATTTTGTACTCTTGCTTTGCACTTTTTTTTTTTTTTTAATTACTTGGATTTTTATCTTTCACATTCATAAAAATATAATGGCACAATATAGAATGTGGTGTTTGTAATACATAACAGCTTAGGTTGTGATGCATACATGAGAATTCCACTCCAACTAACTCCATTTAATTTAATTTTATGTGGTTGATAGATTAATCTTTTTTAATGAAGCTGTTCTCTGAAGATCTGACTGCATCCTTCATTTGAATTCCTTTCCTTCTATACCTTAACTGTTTTGTCTGAAAGTGTATCGGAGGGTTTCCTATTGAAGTCAGTAGGACTGACAGACAGGTCTATTGTGAACATAGAGAAAGCTCAGGGAAGAACCTCAGTGGATTCACTTTGGTGGCTTTTCAAAGTACAGCTTCAAAGTACATTACATGACATCCACTCAAAATCAGATGGTGCAGGGAACACAGCATAGAAACTTGTGAAGCAGCACTGAACAAAGAACACAGCAAAATAGGCCTGATCATGTCTCTAGTATATCCTGCTTTCACAGCCACTGGAATTTGTTCCTAATTTAAACAGACCTGTGTCTGTGAAAGTGGCTTTAGTGTGTCACCAGGAAGTAAATGTGCCACATATTTAAATACCTCTATACCTTAGTGTGCAGTAGTACAGTCATGACCAGAAATATTGGCACCCCTGCGCTTCTGTCAGATAATGTACCACTTGGCCCAGAAAATTGTCGAAATTACAAATGTTTAGCCAATATCCTCTTCTTTTGTTCCTCTTTCTTTTGTTTGTATTGGTATGACACAAAACGGTAAAGAAACAAAAGCCAAATCTGACACATTTCATGCAAAAAAAATGGACTGGACAAAATTATTGCGACTTTCTTAAAATGTTAAGAAGTAATTGCATTTAGAGTTTGTGATGTGCCTGTAATTTGTAATTAAACGTTCCTGTATCAATCAGCAGGTGCTAACAATAAAGGAATCACACAGGCAACCAGTTAAAAGGTTGAAAAACTGACTAAGGGTCCTTTCACACGGAGCGGACCGTTTTTCGGTCCGCTCCGTGTGTCCGTCAGCTCAGCGGGGGGGTCTCCGCTCAGCTGTCGGCGGACGGGGACGTCCCCGCACACTGTGCAGGGACTGCCCTGTCTCTCCTCCGCTCTCCCCTATGGGGAGTCGGATGGAAACGGACCGTCTGTCCGTTTGCATCCGATCCGTTTGGCCGGACGGAAGAAAAATAGGGCATTCTTCCGTCCGCAAAAACGGATGCGGACGTTAGCGGATGCATCATCCGCTAACGGATCCGCTCCCATAGGGGTTCATTACAAGTCCGTAAACTGACTTGTAATGAACGGACGAGCGGAGAGGACGTGTGAAAGGACCCTAAAGCTTTCTGTTGTGTTTCTCTGTGTCTCGCATGGAGAAGAGAAAGAGCAGCAAAGAATTGTATGAGAATTTAAGAATAAAAATTGTCAAAGTATGGAAAATCTCAGTTTACAAGTATATCTCCAGAAATCGTATGCTCCTGTGTCCACTGTGCGCAACATTGTCAAGAAGTTTACAGCCCATGGCACTGCAGTTAATCTCCCTGGACATGTAAGAAAAAGGAAAAAATTACAGGTTTTTGGTAAAGTCCATCATTCTACTATTTGATGAAAAAGAAATAAGGCCTTTAACTGGTTCCCGACCGACTCTTTTTACAGGGGGCAGAATGGGACCCCTGTGCGAAACCCCGTACTGGTACGGGGTTCCCTTTAAGGGCCAACAGAAGAAGTGCGTACCCCCGGAGGAATGCACACCCGCCCCCTGAACAGCAGGGTACCCAATGCGCATGGTCAGTAGTTGCAGCCGGCCTCAAGCGTTAAAGTGCATGAGCGCCAGCATGGGGATCTGTGTGTGTAAACACACAAATCCCTGTGCTGTCTGGGAGAAGAGACATGGCGTTTGTTCCTACTAAGTAGGAACGACGATATGTCTCCTCCCCTAGTCAGTAAGAACACACTGAGGGAACACACATTTAACCCCTTGATCGCCCCCTAGTGTTAACCCCTTCCCTGCCAGGGACATTTATACAGTAATAAGTGCATATTTATATTACTGTTCGCTGTATAATCATCACTGGTCCCAAAAATGTGTCACAAGAGTCCGATCTGTCCGTTACAATGTTACAGTACCGCTATAAATTGCAGATCACCACCATATCTAGAAAAAAAATGCCATACATTTCTCCCATAGTTTGTATATGCTATAACTTTTGCACAAACCATGGTACACTTATTGCAATTTTACCAAAAATATGTAGAAGAATACATATTGGCCTAAACTGTTTTTTTTTTTTTCGCTATTTTTGTGTTTAGAGCGCAAAAAATAAAAACCGCAGATGTGATCAAATACCACCAAAAGACATTTCTATTCGTGGGGGAAAAAAAGATGCAAATTTTGTTTGGGTACAGCATTGCATGACCGAGCAATTGTCGGTTAAAGTGACGCAGTGCCAAATTGTAAAAAGTGCTCTGGTCAGGAAGGGGGTAAAATCTTCCAGCGCTGATATGGTTAAAGAAAAGAATACAGAATACCAAAGAATTCTGGGGTGCATTGCTTCTGCTGCTCTCATTTCAGCTATTAAATGCTCCCATCCACTCTGCAACATTATAATAATTGTCCCTGTGTTCTCTAAAAAAAAAATGCACGATTATACCTGTATGAGCTCCACTCCCGCCGCTCAGCTGATTGTCGACGGCTCATCGCTCTCTCTCTCCCCCTCCTCCCCGACTGATGTCAGCAGGAGGGTTCGCACCCGCCCATTGCAGCTGTGAGCCAGAGAGACAAGGGAGGAGAGGAATCGGCTCAGCACCGGGAGCAGGGCTCATACAGGCACAATCGTGGCGTCTTTTTTTTTTTTTTTTTACAGAACTCTGAAACAGGGACAATTATTATAATAGTGTAAAGAGGATGGCAGAATTTATTAAAAGTGGGTCGGTCTCACAAACACATTAATATGCATATAAATCCTATTTAAAGGTACATTAGAAAACATAAAATGGTGCAAACTCTATTAATGGAGGATATTTGCATTTGACAATCAAACAGGATTTAGCCCCAAATTACTATCTTGCCACGCGCATATAAGACCATGTCTCTGGTCACTTCCAGGACAACGTCTGAAGCGCTATGGAGATTATTTAGATTTTGGTTAGCCAAGGGGTGGGTGATGTGTCATTCAGACAAGATAAGACTGAATATTGGGTTCTTAATGCACATACTGCCTCCTCTTCTGCAACTTTGGATGCTTTCAAAGCATTTACAATGGGATGTTTTCAGTCGTGCAGAGCGTAAGGTCACAACTTTAGAACAGGCTTATACTCAAGACCCTTCCACATACCTCCTTAAGGGCTATCTGTAGTAAAGAGTATCACTCCTTTGTGCCTCCAAGACCATAATTGAAACTCATCAGTCCCAAAGGATTTTTTCAACAGGGGGTAAAAAAAAGAACTCACTAAAGAACACTCTGCCTATGTCACGATTTTTTGGATTTTGTCCGCTAAGGAAGTTCTTACAGACCCCCATTTGATAAATGACAATTTTGCCTCTGATTAACATTGTCTTTAACATTGCCATCTCTGCATGTCACCCTTTAGCACCTGTCAGTTGCCCAAAGCGAACAGGGAGAAACTGGATGCCCCATAAGGCTTGAGGAGGTGCAAACGGCTAAACGGCAAACGGCTAAATCCACTCTGCAGTCTAAGGCCACGTACACACGATCAGACCGCTCCAATGAAACTGGTGTGAAGACCAGTTTCATCGGACCAAATTGATCGTGTGTACGGCCCATCAGACCGTTGTCCGTCGGACCAAAGTTTTAAAACTTGCTTTAAAATCTGTCCGACAGACACCAGTCCGTCGGACCAAAACGATGATTAGTACACGAAAGCATCGGACCAAAAACCTGCGCATGCTCAGAATCAAGTCGACGCATACTTGAAAGCATTGAACTTCGTTTTTTTAGCACGTCGTTGTGTTCTACGTCACCGCGTTCTGGCCCGATGGGATTTTGGACTGATGGTGTTTACGCACATCAGACCACTTCAGCGTGGTCCGGTGAAAACGGTCCGGCGGACCCGTCTCATCGGACCGGTCTGATCGTGTGTACGTGGCCTAAGAAGACATCTGGGCCTGATTGTCTCCCAATAGATTTGGGCAAAACATTCTCTGACCAGCTATCTCTCAGACTTCATTCACTTCTACTTCAATCCCTTAACTCGGACACCCTGCTGACTTAGATGCAGTGATTGTAGTGATCCCTAAGCCTGCCAAGGACCCTGACTTGTAGACCGATTTCACTCACGAATGTGAGTGCAAATATCCTGAAATTTTGTCGAACCACCTAAATATGGTTATATCAGCTTTGGTACATCTGGACCAGTCTGGGTTTATGCCAAGCAGGGGATGGATATCAATAGCTGTAGGCTGTTGACTCACATGGTTTGGCAGCTATGGACAGCCTGGAGGTAGTGGTCTCCTTAGATGCCGAAAAAGCTTTTGATCCTGATCAATGGAATTTTTTTGGGGCTGTCTTCCGCAAATATGTTTTCAGATTTATTAATTGGCTGCGTATGTTTTACTCAGCACCTACAACTAAGGTGCGTACCAACAATTTATGGTTTGCTCTCTTCCCCCTATCTAGACAGGGCACTTTCCCTGTGTCTGTTTGCTCTTGACCTGGAGCCTTTACATGTTCAACTTCACACCGCAGATTCTATCCTATGAAATCAGGTCATATATCTGTGGACCAACCACTGTACATTGTTCCTCTAATTTCCTCTTTGGCCATGGTATAGGAAGCAAAGGGAAGTCTCCGCAATGGAAGACAGATGGTAGGAAAAAATTTGATGTGTTATAACACTCCCTTGGTCTATGCAAAATGAAAAAAAAAGTTTTGCCTATAGCTCTACTTTAATCTTATTAACATAGTTTATTTATCAAAATGTCTTTATTACTTTAAAAATACACCAATACCCATACCAAAATCATTCTTCAATAAATTACACGGTTGACCTTTCCTTTGTATGGGCTGGGAAAGTTCCACTTGCAAAGTCGATATTAAAGATCCCTTGTCCCTTGTCACAAGGTGGTCTATCGCTGTAAATGTTCAGCTGTACTATTGGGTGGCAGATGCTGGTAATGGTCCGCTGGTGTTTTTTTACAATCAAGAAACAATCATACAGAAACCTTGGAGGCAGCCCTTTTAGGCCCTTATTGTACCTTAAAGCGGGGGTTCACCCAAAAAAAATTTTAACATTACATTCAGGCGCATTGTTATGACAATCGCCTCTTTTTTTTTTTTTTTTAAATCCTTGCCTGTCAATCAACTAGTAACGCCCAGTTCCGAAGATTATACCCGGAGGCCGCGGTGAACATATACATCTAAAACGGTATGTACGGCAATGATTTTTTTTTTAAATAACAGCCGATTGTCATTATAACAGTTCGTCTGAATGTAATGTTAAAACATTTTTTTTTTGGGTGAACCCCCGCTTTAAGCAATATATTGTCCAGGGGCTCCAGATCCAATCCAGCTATTACTAGGCAAAAAAGAACAACCTCTTTGGTGTGACATAATGCCAAAGCAAAATATCAGATACCTCTACCATCCATTGTTGTGTATATGAGTTAAAGTTCCTCCATAGGAGCCTATTTAACCCCTCAATGGCTGATCGCCTTTTTCCATTCAACTGATTCTTCTTGTTCACACTGCCATTCCTCTGTAGGCTCCTTCCTGCACATGGTGTGGATATGTCCCTTCTTCAGACTTTTTTGGATGGTAGTGGTAGCTGAACTTAAAAAGCTGTGTGACTCTTGGTTTGGACCCTAAGGTGCTCCTGCTAGGTACCTAAGATGGGATGGGCTGTTATGTTGAGGAGTTTCTTTTATTTTCTAAATTCTAAGTCCGCAGAGAAGTTCCTATTTAAAGTGGAAGTCACTTCACCCTCCCACTTTGTCTTCATGGTGTACCACTATGGATAATGCTCTCCCGATGCAGAAGTCGATTTATGCAAGTAGAAACTGCATGAAAAAGTTAGATAAGATATTTTCTGATTGGATAGATTTCTGGGGTTCTTGTTAACCCATTTAACCAAAGTAGTTGGACTATACTGCTTAGCGCCTCTTTACTTGGTGGATATTGTGTCATTCCTTTTCTCCAGTTACCTTATTTTCCCTTCCCCCCCCCCCCCACCTCTTCTCACTTTTATCCTGTGCATTTTCATCTCTACCTTTTCTTTCCTCTCCTCCCTGTTACTTTTGCACTCTCCACAGTTTCCAGATGCTCTCAACGTCACTTCAGTCTACCACGTGGGTCAAATTTCTCTATATTTGCTTTTCATGGTTTATTTGATATGACAGTCCTGACAGTCGTTATATAGGTAAAGGGTGGGAGAACCTGGTGAACCCCGCTCCTTGTGATGTCATCAACCCAGCATGCTCCGGTCGATGTTAACACAAGTGGGTAGGGGCCACCCGCTGATGTCATCGGGTGACTCCACCCCTTAGCTATTTAGGAAATGTCAGACAGAAGACAGGCAGTCCTGTTTTTTCAAAGCATTGCGTCACTATACCTCAAAGCTTCCTGATCATGCATGCAAAACATGTTGAGGCGACACTTCAAAAAATTCCTAATTCTATCTAGTACCGCATCCAAGGGTTGGAATGCATGCCAGTTCTAATGCACAGAGTGGTGCGGCCGCCATAGATACGGTTCTCTGGATAGATTTAGTGCTGGTCCGAGGGCACTCTATAATGTGAGTTTTTTTTTATTTATAATAGTTTTTTTTAATAAAAGTATTGCGCATTGATGGCATTTTTTTTTTTCATGAGTGACTGAGAAATCCATAATAGTCCACATAGGATACCTAGTGATATTGGATGACTACATACATAATTGATGACTACCCAAAGAGAGATCATAATAGAGGATTGGATGATAAATGCTTATTAACTGCTTGCCGACCAGCCGCCGCAGTTATACGGCGAGAGATGAGCTCTGCTGGGCGAGAGCACGTAGCTATACGTCACTTCGCAAGTGTGCCCCTGATGCCGACGCGCATGCCCGGCGGTCGCGATCACCACTGGGCACCCGCGATCGCTCGTTAAACACACAGCTCCCGGTCCTGTCAGGGGGGAAAATTACCATGTATGAACAGCGATTTGTCGTTTCCCCATGTCGGTCCACTCCCCCTTCATTTAGCAATTAACCCCTTTCTCGCCCCCTAGTGTTAACCCCTTCACTGCCAGTGGCATTTTTATAGTAATCAATGCATTTTTATAGCACTGATTGATATAAAAATGCCAATGGTGTCAAAAGTGTCTGAAGTGTCCGCCATAATGTCGCAGTACCGATAAAAATCGCTGATCGCCGCCATTACTAGTAAAAAATAAATATTAAGAAAAATGCCATTAAACGATCCCCCATTTTGTAAACGCTATAACTTTTGCCAAACCAATAAATAAACGCTTATTGCGATTTTTTTTTTACGAAAAATATGTAGACAAATACATATCGGCCTAAACTTTTTTTTATATATTTTGGGGGATATTTATTTTAGCAAAAATTTAAAAATATTAATTTGTCGCTCTGTTTTTGTTTATAGCGCAAAAACTAAAGTTCTATTTGTGGGGAAAAAAGGATGCCAATTTTGTTTGGGAGCCACATCGCACGACCGCACAATTGTCAGTTAAAGCGACGCAGTGTCGAATCGCAAAAAGTGGCCTGGTCTTTGACCAGCAATATGGTCCGGGGGGTAATATTATACACTATATTTGTGGTGGAAGCATGCACAGCGCTGAATTGGAAGTTTGAACTTAAAGGAGAGTGATCATGCAACAGTAATAATTTTTTTGAATTGATGGACAATTTATTTTAATACATCAACCACTTCAGCCCCGGATCTTTTGGCTGACCAAAGACCAGAGCACTTTTTGCGATTCGGCACTGCGTCGATTTACCTGACAATTGTGCGGTCGTGCGACGTGCCTCCCAAACAAAATTCACGTCTTTTTTTTGCCACAATTAGAGCTTTCTGTTGGGGGTATTTGATCACCTCTGCGGCTGTAAACAAAAATAGAGCGTCAATTTAAAAAAAAAAAAAAAAAATGTTGTACTTTTTGCTATAATAAATATCCCCAATTAAAAAAATTATAATTTTTCTCAGTTTAGGCCAATACGTATTCTTCTACATATTTTTTGGTATAAAAAATGCAATAAGCGTATATTGATTGGTTTGCGCAAAAGTTAAAGCGTCTACAAAATTAGGGGGAAGTTTTAGGGCATTTTTTTTTTTTTTTATGTCGGCGATCTGCAATTTTTTCATGACTGCGAAATTATGATGACACATCGGACACTTGACACTATTTTGGGACCATTCACATTGATACAGCGATCAGTGCTATAAAAATGCACTGATTACTGTATAAATTTGACTGGGTGGGAAGGGGTTAAGTGTGTCCTAGGGAGTGATTTTAACTGTTATGGATGAGATGAGAGGAAGCAGACAATAAGTGACATATCACTTGGCAGAACAGGGAGATGCCTTGTTTACACAGGCATCCCCCCGTTCTAGCATTCCGTGACCCGATTTCAGGACACCGGCGGTCATCAAGTCCGCGGGCCTGGTCACGGAGACCGTGGCGGGCGCACACACCCGCTAGGGGCCAGGTTTAAAACAACGTATATATACGTTGCTCTGCCTGCCTGTGCCATTCTGCCAACATGTATCTACGTGAGGCGGTCGGCAAGCGGTTAAAATGATTGCGTATTTGGGCACAGCACATAGTGGTGTCAGTGTATCTTAAAGCAATTATTGGTTTACATTAATGTTTGGTGCGGCTGTCCATGTTTATGGTTTAACTGGTTGGGATTGCCATTAAAAATTGGTTACAAGTGGTACCCGGGTTACAAACAAGATAGGGACTGTAAGCTTGTTCTTGAGTTGAATCTGTTTAAGTTGGAACAGGTACATATTTTATGTGTAGCTCCAACCACAAAATCAATTTTTGAAGCTTTTTGGATAGCATAAGGAAGGGTTATTGCCCCTGTTCAACTTTCTGTCCCAATGACAATTGGATTTTGAAAATGTATGGTTATTAGGGAAACAAGGATTGGTGATAAAACATCAGTGGAGATACCTTTTTCCCTTACAGGAGAGGATTTCCCTTCCTAGGGGTAGATTTTTTTTCTCACTTCCTGTTGTCTTCCTCCATTTGTAAGTAGGAGTCGTTTGTAAGGGTACTTTCACCCGGAGCGGACCTGTTTAAAAAAAGATCTCGGGATCCAAACAGGAGAGTGCATAAGCCATACAGCAAGACTGGGAGAATTTTCATTATTATTAAGTTAATTTTGCCTATAAGTGGTAATGGGAGATGGGACCAGGTCTTCAGTTTCTGATTGCCCCACTGTAGTGCTGGAAGCAAATTGAGTTTGCAAAAATCCCTAAAATTAGGCAAGATATTAACCCCTAGATATCTAATAGTATCTGCCCACTGTAAGATTATATTGGGATCAGCCAGTATCCTCACCTTTAGATTTATTGGGAGGATAAGTGATTTATTTACTTCAGTTAGTATGTAGGCCTGAGATTTCCACAAAGCTTGCAAGGAATCTGCAAAGCTTCTGAAAGTGAAAAAGGATGAATTCATCAGTGTAGAATGCAAAATTTTCCACAATAGAGCCATACTTATCCCGACCACTCCAGCCGATGCTTGCAAAGCCTCTGCCAAGGGTTCCATAATCAGTGCAAACAGCGCAGAGGAAAAAGGACACCCCTGCCTTGTACCCTTCTGGATCGTTCTCCTTTTAATTTGCACCGCTGGAACCTTCTATAGCAAATAGATCCACTTCTTGAATATAGGTACCAAAACCAAACCGTTCTAATACCTTCGTTATATAACTCCAGTGGACTGTATTGAAGGATTTCTCAGTGTCAAGTGCTACAACACTCTCGTGGCAGTCTCATCAGGCTGGAGGAGAAAAAGCATGAGAACCCTTCTGGTATTTGTCTGTGGATTTACCAGGCATAAAGCCAGTTTGGTCAATGTTAATAAGAGATGGCAAAACCATCATTAAAAAATCTGTTGGCTAAAACTAAGGAAAGGAATTTAAGATTATAGTTTAACAAACATATAGGCCTGTATGAGGAGCAATGAGTCGGGTCTTTACCCAGTTTTGGCAATAGCATTATATTCGCTTGGTACATACTGAATGAATGAATGAAAAACGTATATAGCGCGGCACATGCAAACCAAATCGCCTCTGGGTGCTCGTTGTTCCTGTCTCTTTTGGTATCAAAAGAGATGAGTTTTAATCTTTCTCCTGAATGCTAAGTGATTCTCCTCCAACCGAATGCTGGTTGGTAAAGCGTTCCATAGTCTGGGACCTTGGACCGCGAATCTTCTGTCTCCTTTGGACTTGTAGTTTGTTTTCGGCGTCTGGAGTAGATTTTGATTGGTGGATCGCAGAACGCGATTGGGGTTATGAACTTTTATTTTTTCGCATAGATAATGGGGAGCATTCCCATGGATACATCTATGCGTTAGACAGAGTGCTTTAAAAGTGATTCTGTCTTTTACTGGTAACCAGTGAAGGGATCTCAGTGAAGGTGAGATTGATTCCCAGGGTTTTTTCCCAGTCACAAGTCGAGCAGCCGTGTTTTGAACGACCTGCAGACGAGCGATTTGGTACTTGGGGAGTCCGAGGTAAAGGGCATTTGCATAGTCCAGTCTGGAGTTAACAATTGCTCCCACCACGACCGCGAAGTCTTCTTTGGGGATGAAAGGAGTTAATCTGCCTAGTAGGCGCAGCAGATGGTGAGATCCGCTGACTACTGACCCTATTTGTGCGTCCATTGTCATATAGGAGTCAAAAATGACCCCAAGACTTTTGACTTTGGCGCTAGGGGTGATGATTTTGCCCAGAATGGGCGGGGGTGTCCAAGTTGTTGCAGGATGATTCATGCGCTTGGCGTTAAACAGGAGAAGTTCCGTTTTCTCTCCGTTGAGTTTAAGATAACTCTTTGTCATCCAGTCCTCTATCAAAGAGAGGCATGTCTCTAGATTGAGGTGGTGATACTTTTTGTTGCAAATGCTGAAATACAGTTGCGTGTCGTCTGCATATGAGTGGTAAAGCAGTTTTTGGCTGCTGATGATTTCAAAAAGCGGACGAAGATAGATGTTGAATAACACCGGTGACAGGGGGGATCCTTGAGGGACACCGCACGATAATGTGCGTTTCTCAGAAGTGAAAGGTCCCAACTTCACAATTTGCGATCGGTTCTCCAAAAAAGAGAACCAAGATAAATCGCCTTCTGCGACTCTGGCTACTTCAGCTAGCTGAGTCAATAAAAGCTTGTGGTCTACAGTGTCGAAGGCTGCGCTTAGGTCCAACAGAACCAGAAGACAAGATTCTCCTTCGTCTGCGGCCTCGAGAGCGTCGTCCCATATCTTGAGAAATGCAGTTTCTGTCCCGTGTCCGGGCCGGAATCCCGATTGAAATGGATCAAGTAGCTTGTGGGTATCTAGATGCTGTTGCAGCTGTTGTACCACTACTTTTTCCATTACTTTAGAGAGTGCATTTAGGCCTGTTATGGGACGGCGGTGGAGTGGGTCCTTAGGGTCCAGGGTGGGTTTCTTCAAGATGGGTCGAATTTATACCCTCCTTCAACAGGGAGGGTACTATGCCTTCCCTGAACGATTGGTTAATAAGCTGCGTGATAGGAGGTGCCAGGATGTCGGCGCATTCCTTCAGCAGTTTGGTGGGGATAATATCATTCGGCGCAGTGCAGTTCCGCAAAGTACCGATGATATTTTTAGTGGCATGGATAGAGATGGGTTCCAGCGTGAACTCACCTGGTTGTGGCGAGTTACTACAGGTGCTGTGTAAATAATTGCGGGGGGGGCTACGGGGGGAATTGTTTTGCTGAATTCTTTGCCGGATTCCCTCGATTTTATTAATGAAGTAATCCGATAATTCATCGCAAAATTCTTGTGTGTCTGAATTGGGGGCTTCAAGACATCCTGGATTCATGGTCTGAGTGACCAGCTTGAAGAGTTCGCGGGGGCGATTGAGGGCGCTGTTGATAGCCTCAGAAAAATAGTTTTTCTTGGCTGTAAAAATTCCTTTGTGGTATTTTCTTGTTATTGTCTTGTAGATGGAGAGGTTCTTATCTGAGGGTCTTCTATTCCAGGCGACTTCCGCTCTTCTGCGCTCTTGCTTCAATAACGTCAGTTGGTTGTTGAACCAGCTGGAGTTATTTTTCCGGATGTGGGTTTTACGTTTCGGCACTATTAAGTCAGCTGACTGTAATAGGGCTGTGTTTATGACATCCAGGGTTTCTTCAGCCGTTTGATGCGGCTGAATGTTTTTTATTTTTTCCTTTAATGTGGCTTTGAAGAGTTCCGAGTGGAGCTTCTTCTGACATCTAGTCCAGTGTGTTGTCACTGGATTTGATGTTTTTGTTAAGGGGGGGAATTCGGAAATAATGAATTTAATTGCATGGTGATCTGTCCATGGCAATGGTTCATTTTCCAAGATTTTTATTTCCAGATTTTGTCTGAAAATAAGATCGAGCGTATGACCTGAGGCATGTGTGGGCCCACATACTAGTTGTTGTAGCCCTAATCCTTCCAGGTGGTCAATGCAGGCATTGGCGACGGGGTCTTGCGGGGAGTTGGCCCAGAGGTTGAGGTCCCCGAGCAGCAAAAGGTGTTTGCTGTTCAGGGTGTAAGTGGAGATAAAGTCCGTCAGTGATGGGAGAAACTGTGATTTTGGGCCAGGTGGCCTATAGCAGAGTAAAATCTGCACGGTCTCCTGGGAGTTTGCTTGTAGTTGTAGAGTAAGGGTTTCCATGAATGGAAGAGGGTTTTGAAGGACGGGTTTAGTGATCCCAAGATGTGTCTTATGGATCACCGCCAGTCCTCCTCCTCTTTGCCCTATTCTGTTTTTCGTTATAATACGATAGTTTTCTGGCACCAATTCTCCTAGAATGGTGTTACAGTCGGCTGTGAGCCAGCTTTCTTTAATAATGAGGCAGTCTAAATCGTATTGTAGGATGAAATCATGGATTTCTAATCGGTGTTTTACTGCCGATCTTGTGTTGATCAAAGCACATGATATGTGCTTAGGCTGGGGTATACGGCTGCAATTCTTGATAGTCGATCGTTGATCGACTCAATAGTCGTTCAGTTCTTAGGGCTTTTTTGGTGATGGCTGGCAATATTGCGGCAAATTGCCTCAGATCCTAAATGGTTTCTGCAGAATATTGCAGATTAACCATAGTCGCCAGACACCAGGGGGGTGGAGGGGGGAGGACGTTCAAGGATTAACTGAATCCTCTATCCTCAGTTGGTCCAGAGGAAGGCAAAAAAAACCTGGCAGTGCTAAGCCAATATCCTCCGGCAGGGTAAAAAATTCCTTCCTGACCCCTTAAGAGGCGATCGGATAATCCCTGGATCAAGTTCAATGATGAGAAGGGGCAGAGTGGGGCTAGGTATAGCAAGATAGCTGCCGATCGGCTAGCAGGATCTGGGCTAGGGGCTGTGAGCTGGGGGTGGCTAGGTGCAGCCGAGGGAGACTGGAGCAGAACCAGGTATTCTCCTGGGGTGAAGGGGGGCCTGCCAGGCAGTTCGGGCTGTTGGTGGTGAGTGCAGGGGGGTGGGAAGCGCCGCGGCACTAAGCTGCGGGTGAAGCCGTGGCCTTTCCTAGATCGCGGCTGCCGCGATTGTTGACAGGCCGGCGCTGTTGTTACAAAAAAACGCCAGGATCGGCGGGAATTGTGGTGGAGAGGCTATGGGGGGATGCCTTGGGCAGGGATGATAGTGTGAGGGTGTGAGGAAGGAAAACGGAGGAGGGGGAAGCCGTGAGGCGGCCGTGGTTCCGTTGCAGCTTGTCCTGAAAGGGACGGCCGCCAACAGTGCTCACGGAGGTGAAGGGGGTGGTGGAGATGGCCCCTATGTCAGGGGCTTAGATTGAGGCTCACGTGGGAGAGAAGAGAACCAAGGGATCCAGGGGCGGCTCAGGGTCAGAGCGGATCTGACGGATCAGACAGCAGAGGCTGAGGCAGGGGGAGGAAAGCCCTGCCTGTCTGGCTAAAGGAGCCATACGTCCTACTGTTAGGACGCACGCCGATTACTACTGGAGTCAGTTCTAGCCCTGGGGAGGAGTCACTCTTTCAGACTCAATGTCTGGCAGCCTCTCAGCCTCCAAGCAATAGTCAGACAAGTGTTGTGATTTTGGGGCTAGCAGCAAGGCATAGGCTTCATACCATTCCCCTGGTGGTCGTCCATCCTGTTTCGGGGACTTATTAATGGTAAAAGAGTAAATGACCGCTTCTACCTCAAGTGGGGACTAGGGAGCCTCTAAGCTATCCCTGTCTTAACAACCAGCTATTCTTTACACAGAATTTGAATCGGTCGATCATTTTTCGACTGATCTAAATTTTAATCATTCTAAAAATGTGAAATTCGGTAGAAAAACAAAATTTATTTTAAAGAATTTCAACTAAATTTGTTAATATTTGTTACTATTTCATTCGGAGATTCGCATACATCCAAATCTCTAAATAATCCCAAACTTGTGCAAATTTGTTTTCGGACCGAAACAAATAAACACATGTCTAATTGGGAGGAAATGCTTAGCATAGAAACTCAATTAAAACTGAGCGTGTGAGGAGTTTCCACCACAGCTGCAAAATCCCTAGCTGAATTAGGTACATGGACAGAAGGTAGAGAGAGCGAGCAGCAGGATCAACTAGGTTTTTTGACCTAGAATGCAGAAAACTCATCTGATAGTGAGTATGAACAGCATGTAATGCAGCATCTTTTGATGATGTGGGTTTAGTGACATTTTAAAAATAAGAACCACAGTAATAAAAAGTACACCTAGGCTATTCAAACTGAGCATATATTAAAAATAAACCTCATAAGTAGATAAAGCGGGGGTTCACCCTAAAAAAATAAATTCTAACATTACAATGAGCTGACCTGTGACACGGACATTATGCTGGTCGTTTTTTTTTTTTTTTTTTGTACATACCGTTTTATCTGTATTTTCCCCCCGGATTTCCCACGGGAGTGGGCGTTCCTATTCACAGGTTAAGTGATTGACGCTCTTCTGACTGGCGCATACAGCGCGTCACAAGTTGCCGAAAGAAGCCGAATGCGGTGCGCAGGCGCCGTATAGAGCCGACCCGACGTTCGGCTTCTTTCAGCAACTCGTGACGCGCTTTATGCGCCGATCGGAAGAACGTCAATAACTTACCCTGTGAATAGGAACGCCCACTCCCACGAAGAATCCGGGGGGGAAAAACAGATAGACGGTATTTACAAAAAAAAAGACCAGCATGTCCGTGTCACAGCTCAGCTCATTGTAATGTTAGAATTTTTTTTTAGGGTGAACCCCCGCTTTAAAACAACATATCAGAATGATGAGTAAATACAGAAATATAGACAGTTGAAGCTATATGCATATCTTGACTTTTCTTGTTAAAGGCCATCTTAGCCCTACTTTATCACCACCTTTTTTGTCAGCAGGTAGGGTCCTAATGGAGAAGGTAACATCTGCTTATGCAGTTATTTGATTATATGCCTAGTCTGATTTGCCCATGTTAGCAACAGGTTTACTTAAAGCAGAGGTCTGCAGCTGCTGACTTATAAAATAAGGACACTTACCTGTTCTGGGCACCCGCGATGGCGGCACCCGAAACCGATCGATCCCTCTGCTCTCGGATGCTGCCGTCGCCATCTTCGGTAAGGGAATCAGGAAGTGAAGCCTTGCGGCTTCACTTCCTGGTTCAATTTCTTTCTCGTACATCACGGGACACAGAGCGGCATATTCATTACTATGTGGGTTATATGGAGTACCTTCAGGTGTGGACACTAGCAATCTCAAACAGGAAGTCCCCTCCCTATATAACCCCCTCCCCTAGAGGGAGTCCCTCAGTTTTTTCGCCAGTGTCTTAGGTGTTGGTCACGGAATAGCTTTGCTCCACATCCTTGGGATTAAGGGCGGGCTAACCGGATCTGTCCAAGGAGCCTCAGTGCCAAAGTGGACAGTACCCGGGCCCCAAGCCGTGGGGTTTTGCCTATAATGCTCCTCTTTGGAGGGCTGGACCCTGGGCCCAGGACTTGGAGTTTGTAAAAACCATAAGTTCCTGTTTGCCAGGGTGCTATATAGGTCCAGGACAGTGGGTACCTTCATAGGACCCCAGGGCCTGAAGGTCTACTACGCTACCCACGGAGATGGGAGAAGATTGGATCAGTTTGCTGGACAAACATCCTGCAGCATGGAGCAGGTAAGGGGGAGCCTGCGGGACTTGGTTCGACAGCAGGCTCTCCGGGGTAACCTAAAAAGGGGGATAGCCTAAGTATGCTCTGCATGGGCAACCTTGTTCACTATGTCTAAAGAGAGACAGGATGACACCTTTTCCCCCCCATCACTAGGTCCCCCTGTCTAAATATGTGTGCTAGCTAAACCTGCTGTTTCTTCCTAGGGCTAGTAAGGATCCCTAGGGGCCTTTGGAGAGTCCTACCTGGCCGGGGGTTTGAATCTGCCGCCTGTTTCTGCGTTCCTGGATCTCCAGCAGCGCGGCTCCTCCATGTTCCTCCTGTTTCCGGCATACGCGCGCGGCGCGCGTGCGCGCGCACGTCTTATGGACGTTTTTCGCGCCGTTCACACAGGAGGGCGGGGGGGGGGGGCGTGCCTGCGGCGTCATACAGGGGCGCGCCTTTGTGCTGTTATAGACAGCAGGCATTGTCAGTGCTCAGTCTGAGGCTGATTTTCAGAGGAGAGGACGCAGAGCGGCAGAACAGTGACTCCCGGTGGCGGAAGAGGGGTAGTACATGTGGACTTTGTTCCAATACCTTTTTGTTAAGCCAAGAAATCCCCCTTTTTTGCAGCAGGTTTGGAGGCTGGCAAACTTAGTTTGGGGTCACTGTATGTTGTCAAAAGAAAATATATAATATATTTAAAAAAAAAAAAAAAAAAAAAAAGAACATACGGGATCCCATCAGTTTTTGGGCATTAGTGGTCTATTGTCCCCTAAACTCTGATTTTTGTACTCCTGCCCACTACAGTCTGTTGTGTGGGCGGAGTCCCTCGATTTTGTATTATGGCTTCCAAGGGTTCGGGGTCAAAGGGTACAAAAAAGACCAAAAAACAAAAGGGTTCCCTTTCTGATTCTGATATGCCGATACTTTCCCCGCAACTTATTAATTTAAGAAGCGCCTTGGATGAGCCATTAGGGGGATCTGGTGCGGAGGCTGGCCCAGATCAGCCCAGCCCTGTGTTCATCACAGAGGAGATGCTAGCCGTATCCCTAGGGGGGCTAGAAGAGAGAATAGCAACATTGATCGCTAGAGCTATTCCTGGTAAGAAACGGGTTAGATCCCCATCACCAGGAGGTGTATCCTCAGATGCTGAGATTCTCTCTCCAGAGGAATTGGAATCACAGGAGGATCAACTAGACCTGAACCAAGAGGGTTCAGGGATTGAGGGATCTGCCTCTGAGGAACCATTTTCAGACTCCCAGACAGAAAGACTGTGGGTACAGTCTTTGACGGACATGGTCCGCTCGGCATTTAGTTTACCATTGCCAGAGCCTCAGGTTCCTCCGGTATCCTCTCTGGGCTCTTTGAAAGCTCCGTTAAACAACACAGTTTTTCCGGTCCATCCTCTCTTGGAGGAATTGATCTTTCGGGATTGGGTACGGCCGGACAGGATTTTTCTGCCACCGAAAAGGTTTGCGGTCATTTACCCCATGGAGGAAAAGTTCTCCAAGAGGTGGAGGCTCCCAGTAGTGGATGCAGCCATCTCATGTGTGAATAAATCACTAACTTGCCCGGTGGAAAACATACACATGTTTAAAGATCCGGTTGATAAAAGATTAGAGACACTTTTAAAAGCATCCTTTGCTACGGCAGGAGCAGTGGTGCAGCCAGCGGTGGCTGCAATTGGAGTTTGTCAGGCATTAAAAGACCAGACAAAGGAAATGTTAAGGGACATGCCTACCCAACAAGCAGAAGAGTTTTCTGACATTCCCAGAGCTCTGTGTTTTGCGGTAGATGCTATAAAAGATTCCATCCAGCAGGCCTCTCGTTTATCACTATGTTTTGGTGCACATGAGAAGGCTCTTATGGTTGAAGAACTGGGCGGCGGAGCCCCCATGCAAAAAGCTTCTGGCAGGGTTTCCCTTCCATGGAGGACGACTCTTCGGAGAGGATCTGGATAAATATATTCAGACTATTTCAAATGGCAAAAGTACCCTTTTACCGGTCAAAAAGACATTCCGGGCTCCTACATTTAAAAGGCAGCTCTTTCCTGTCTCGGGGCCCTCAAATTCCAGGCAGTATCGACGGCCGCCTGCACGATCCAACGTTAACAGTAGATCGCAGGGACAGACCCCTGGGGGTAAGAGGCCGTGGTATCGCAAGCCGTCAAAGACAGCCCCTAAGTCTGCCTTATGAAGGGGCGCCCCCACTCTTGCGGGTGGGGGGAAGGCTTCGTTTCTTCGCAGAAGTTTGGGAAGCCAAGATCCCCGACAAATGGGTCCGGGCATCTGTAACCACAGGTTACAGACTGGAGTTTCTAAGGTATCCTCCGCCTCATTTTCAAGAATCAAGGCTACCAAGGGATCCAGCGAGGAAGGCCTCTATGCTGGCAGCTTTGGATCACCTGCTTTGCCAGGACGTAATTATAGAAGTGCCAGCCCAAGAGCAAGGCCTAGGTTTCTATTCCAACCTCTTTGTCATACCAAAGCCCAACGGCGATGTCAGGCCAATCTTGGACCTAAAGAGGTTAAACGGTTACCTAAGGGTTCGTTCCTTCCGGATGGAATCCATCCGGTCAGCAGCCGCCGCGATCCAGAAGGGCGATTTTCTGGCCTCCATAGACATAAAGGATGCTTACCTTCATGTACCAATCTTTCAGTCGCATCAAAGGTTTTTACGCTTCGCGGTGGGGCAGCGACACTTCCAATTTAGGGCGCTCCCCTTCGGGCTGGCCACGGCCCCCCGGGTATTCACGAAGATCCTAGCCCCAATTCTGGCCAATTTAAGGATCCAAGGGGTCACAATCCTAGCATACTTGGACGACCTTTTAATCATAGATCACTCACGGCCGGGTCTGCAAAAGGCAGTAAACCTCACGGTTCAGTACCTCGAAGAATTCGGCTGGGTCCTGAACCGGGGAAAGTCAGCGTTCCAGCCTACAAAGCAGTTGGAATACCTCGGCATGAGGTTAGACACAGAACATCAAAAGGTGTTCCTGCCCCTTGTAAAGATCGAAGCTATCAAGGGGTTGGTTCAGTTGGTTCTAAACAAGAAAAGACCAACTATTCGCCTGTGTATGCGATTACTAGGCAAGCTAGTGGCCACATTCGAGGCAGTACCATACGCTCAGATCCACACTCGCGTCCTACAGGCAGCCATTCTAGCAGCCTGGGGCAAGAGGGCACATGCCTTAGAGTCCCCTTTGACGCTATCATCAAGGGTCCGACAAAGCCTGGCCTGGTGGTTGAACCCTCAGAATCTTCTAAAGGGAAAATCCTTCAGCCCTGTTGTCTGGAAGGTAGTTACCACAGACGCCAGCCTGGCAGGCTGGGGGGCGGTCTTCGAGGGGTTCTCCCGCCAGGGAACTTGGGTGAAAGCAGAGAGGCAGCTCCCCATCAATATCTTGGAAATCAGAGCTGCCCGCCTAGCCCTTCTGGCTTGGACCTCCAGATTAAAGGGGTTCCCGGTGAGAATCCAGTCAGACAATGCCACGGCGGTGGCATACATAAACCACCAAGGGGGAACCAGGAGCCAGGCCGCTCAGAGGGAGGTGAACTTGATTTTTCAATGGGCAGAGGTTCATGTACCCTGCATTTCAGCGATATTCATTCCCGGAGTGGACAACCTGCAGGCAGACTTCTTAAGTCGCCAGAGTCTGTTGCCAGGGGAGTGGTCTCTGCATCCCCAGGTCTTTCAGACAATCTGCCAGAGGTGGGGAATGCCGGACGTAGATATAATGGCATCCAGGTTCAACAAGAAACTAGACAGGTTCGTGTCGCGAGCGAGGGATCCTATGGCCTGCGGAACCGACGCGTTGGTTTGCCCTTGGCATCAATTCAGACTTCTATATGCATTCCCTCCACTACAGTTACTCCCGCGCCTGTTGCGCAAGATCAGAGTGGAGAACAAGCCAGTCATTCTAGTAGCTCCGGCTTGGCCCCGGAGGACTTGGTACTCACTAGTCCTGAAGATGGCAGTGGGAGACCCTTGGACTCTCCCTCTACAACCAGACCTACTCTCACAAGGCCCGATCCTCCACCCTACATTACAGCGTCTAAATTTGACGGCATGGAGGCTGAATCCCTGATTCTCAGGGATAGAGGCCTGTCTAGGCAGGTAATTCCTACCCTGATTAGGGCTAGGAAGCCGGTCTCCAGGGTGATTTATTACAGGGTGTGGAGGAACTACGTAGGCTGGTGTGAATCCAAAAGATGGAATTCCCGCAAATATACTATTGATAGGGTGTTAAGTTTTCTCCAGCTAGGAGTGGATAAAGGCCTGGCACTAAGCACAATCAAGGGACAGATCTCAGCTCTGTCAGTGTGGTTTCAGAGGCCGCTGGCCACCCACTCGCTGGTAAAGACCTTCTTACAGGGGGTCTTGCGTATTAATCCTCCTGTCAAGTCACCAATTTGTCCATGGGACTTAAATCTTGTCCTGTCCACTCTACAGAAACAGCCTTTTGAGCCGTTGGCTGAGATTCCTTTACTCTTACTGACAAGAAAGTTGGTTTTCTTGGTCGCCATAGTTTCGGCCAGGAGAGTGTCAGAATTAGCAGCCTTATCGTGTAAGGAACCATATCTCGTTCTGCATAAGGACAGGGCAGTTCTCCGGCCCCATCCTTCCTTTCTACCAAAGGTTATATCCAAATTTCACTTAAACCAGGATTTGGTACTTCCATCCTTCTTTCCAAAACCTACATCTAGAAAGGAGGGGTTGCTGCATACCTTGGATATTGTCCGGGCCATGAAGGCCTATCTTAAAGCTACAGAAAAGATCCGGAAAACAGATGTGTTGTTCGTTCTACCAGATGGCCCCAAGAAGGGGCAGGCAGCTGCAAAATCCACCATCTCGAGATGGATTAGACAATTAATCATTCAAGCCTACGGGTTGAAGAGGTTGCCTCCTCCGTTGTCAGTAAAGGCCCATTCTACCAGGGCCATGGGCGCCTCTTGGGCAGCACACCATCAGATCTCTATGGCTCAGATATGCAAGGCGGCAACGTGGTCATCAGTCCACACGTTTACAAGGTTTTATCAACTAGACGTGAGAAGAAATGCGGATGCTGCCTTTGGTCAGGCAGTACTACAGGCTGCAGTTTGAAATCCTCGGGATCAGAAACACCCTTGGTTATAAAAAAAAAAAAAAAAAAAAAGTTTTTTCTTGACTAAGTTGGAATTATTATTATGATTTGAGTTTATCTCTAAATTGAATCCTTCTTTGGAAGATGTCTCCCTCCCCTCATTAAAGCATTGCTTTCGGACATCCCACATAGTAATGAATATGCCGCTCTGTGTCCCGTGATGTACGAGAAAGAAAAAGGGATTTTTAAATACAGCTTACCTGTAAAATCCTTTTCTTGGAGTACATCACGGGACAGAGCTCCCACCCCTCTTTTGGGTGACCATTTTGGGAGGCATACTGCTTGCTACAAAACTGAGGGACTCCCTCTAGGGGAGGGGGTTATATAGGGAGGGGACTTCCTGTTTGAGATTGCCAGTGTCCACACCTGAAGGTACTCCATATAACCCACATAGTAATGAATATGCCGCTCTGTGTCCCGTGATGTACTCCAAGAAAAGGATTTTACAGGTAAGCTGTATTTAAAAATCCCTTTATTGCACATGCGCGACGCCACTGGTCCCTGCTATTTTCTGGGAACTGTGTGTCTCCCAGAAGACAGCGGGGGGGTGGGAAGTGGCGTAGATACCCGCAGGTGGCTTGGGTATCTATGCCCCGAAGTGAGAGAAAAATACCTGTATTACACAGGTATCTGCTCCCCCCTCCCCCTGAAAGGTGTCAAATGTGACACAGGGGTTCTGAAAAGCGGAAGTTCCATTTTTGGGTGGAACTCCACTTTAACAAAAAACATACATTACTTCTGAAATTACCCCTGGATTTTGTCTGAATGGATGCACAAGCCTACTTTTGTGCTATGAAAGCTTATAATCATTAAAAATCCATTTTAACATGTCATTGATGGTTAGTGATGTATAGACCTTTGCACTTGTCCCAAGTTTTGCAATAGCATGATCTGGTGTAATCGACACATTGTACATGACAGCTCAGCCCATTTTGTGCTACTTATCTTCTCTATGAAAAATGTTCTTATCAGTGTCCATTAGGAGAAGTGTGTGAGATTACATCCTCCAGTGAATATATAGTACAAATGTCATACTTGCCACATCTTGGTTATTTTGTACATGTATAGGTCTCTATGTGTGTAGAAAATGATGCTGTGTTTATATACATATGCATGTGTATATATTTGTTTTCAGAAAAAATGGTAATCATATTTGCACTCTGACTAGTTATTTGTAATCCATCTGTATATACAATCTCTTCTATCATCCCCATACTCCAGCTAACATTCCAAATGCATTATACAAAACAAACCAAGACTGAGTGACATAGAAACTTACCTTTAACCTTCCTATAGGGCAGCCCCCACCATTATTTTATGGCAAAACAAATATACAACAAAGGAAGTGGATAAATGCAGGGTCTGGCTCCACAGAAATAAAACTGATGTTACTGAAAAATAGTGATTATTACCATTTAAAACACTTTTTCTAAGTTGTACAGTACAGAACACAACCAACAAAAAACACTATTTGAAGTAGATGTTCAGCCAAAAACTAGCTCTGAATCTACTGGCAGTATCATTCTAAGACTAATCTATCCATCCCTGTAAAGTAGAAATCGCTATACATATCTTTTCTGCAGCCGCACCAGTCTTCTGGTCCCATGCTGAGCTGTCAGCAGCGGCTTCTTTATGTAGGCGTGTGCAGAAGAGGCAACAGACAACAGAAGCCCCATAGTAAGTATATGGGTGATGTCACTTCCCAGGCATTTCCCTGAAATCTACAACATCTAACTAACCTGTAAGCTCATTTTCAGCTAGGCCCCTAAACAAGCCTTGATTAGTCAGGGAGTGCCTACCCCAGACTCTACAGCATTAGTTCTCAATCATTTAAAGCGGAGTTCCACCCAAAAATGGAACTTCCGCTTATCCCACTCCTTACCCCCTTACATGCCACATTTGGCATGTAATTTTTTTGGGGGGGAGTGGGGGCTTCAGGAGGAGTGGGACTTCCTGTCCCACTTCCTGCTTCCGCCAAGGAGCTGGTTAGGCGATTAAGCTTTAATCGCCTACAGCAGCCCCTCCCTGTAGGCGATCGCATGGGACACATGACAGGTCCCATGCGTTCGCCTGTCCAATCAGCGACGAGCCGCACCGCGCGCGCATGCGCAGTGCGGCTCGTGCATGCGCAGTGGGTGCCCGGCCGTGAAGCCGAAGGCTGTCACGGCTGGGTGCCCATAGTCGGGATGGAGACGCCGGCCGGGGAGGGGGGGAGAGGAGCGGAGCCCCGGTCGGCGCATCACTGGAACGCAGGAATAGGTAAGCGAGTGTTTATTAAAAGCCAGCAGCTACACTTTTTGTAGCTGCTGACTTTTAATAAACACCATTTTTGGCTGGAACACCCGTTTAAGAAGACCCGAGGCTTTCCAAATCTCATTAACCAGCTTTCTTTTTACATCTATTTTACAGAGTTTCAAATTGGCAGAGACCATCATGGCTTTGTTAAATGTGGTAATGCCATGTCATCTTGCATTGTATAACGGGACCTCTTCCTGAATTCTCATAGCTCCCTCAGATGCCAGGGCCATTAGGCAAGAGGCTTCCATGTAGTGTCCTCCAAAATCCCATGCCTTGGTTGGGTCTGTCTCAGATTTAATCAATGAAATCATAAAAAAAATCTTCCTGACTGCAGTGGAGGAAGTCTGCAATCTTCGTGGGAAGGGGGAGGAAGTTAGAGGTTACTGACCACCAAAGGCGTGGTATTGTTTTAAAGAGATTTAAAGTCCCAGAAACCACCAATAATAGGGAAGGTGATGGGGCAATGTAAAATTCTTGGGGGGGGGGGGGACACCTTTGGGTTTTCACTTTCCAAAAAGGTCAAAGGTGTTTGTACTGTTCTGGCATTTTTTATTTGATGTTTTATACTAGAAAGCAATTTTTGATTTACATTTGTAATGTTCCCCATACCTCTTTTTCTCATTCTATGTATCAAATATTTCCCTTTCATGCCTAATAAACTTGCTCCTCCTGCCCCTACCTGGAGGGTGAACGTTTTCTTTACCCAATACTGAACACCAACAAAACTCCCTTTCTTTCTGTCAGGAACCATTAAACAGATGGAGACACAGACAGAGAAAATGCAGTAAAAATTACACCTTTTAATAAAATGGTAAACTTAGTCAAAACATAGCCAGAGTTTTCAGTAGCTATATCGGGTAGTCAGAACAAGACAGGAAATCAGGAAGCCAGAGATCAGTGTAGTTAAAGGCAGCAGACAGGATCAGGAACCAGAAGTGATGTCAGCCAGGCAAGTCTTCAATAGAACACAGCAGATAGTTTCTAGATATGTTGACCAAGGCGAAGGCAATTGATGAAATGAACCAGGCAGTTTAAATAGCCAGATGGGGCTGGCTGTGGACTTGACTGACGAGCAGGAAATGATCAACAGGTGAGCCACTGTACCCCTTCCTTAACAACCCCTCCCTCTCAGAGGACCACCAGGTTTGAGGGGAAAGCGTCTATGGAAAGCACGGAGGACGACGGGAGCATGTACCTCAAGAATAAGACCCCAGAGTGTTCCTCCAGACCGTACCCTTCCCAATGAACCAGGTAGTCTATGCGCACACGGAACCTACGAGAGTTAATGATCGATTGCATATCATACACCTTATGGTTCTCGACCTGCACCGCTGGTGAAGCAGTGGCACACCAAAGTTTTAATAAGGAGACATTTTCAGTGAGGGAACAGGGAGTCATAATTTACAAGATGACAGCCAGACGGTCTCCCCAACCTGGTAAGAAGGCGTGGGTAGGTGTTGGCAGTCAGCATGGAGTATGTACCTCTTACTGACACATCACAAGGACTTCTGGACCTGAACCCAAGTGTAACGAAGATCGCGGTGATGTTCCTCAAAGAATTCTTGCATCTTGCCAGTTGTTATGGTGGTCAGAAATATAGCAGCGTAGAAGCTGCTCCAAAGCTTGGTTGGCTCGTTCTGTGGCCCCATTAGACTGGGGGTGATATGCAGAGGAGAAAGAAAGCGGAATTCCTAACTGCACAAAAGGCTTGCCAAAACCTGGAAGCAAACTGACTACCCCTGTCAGAGATGATAACCTTGGGTAGCCCATGTAACCGAAAGATCTCCCAAGCAAAATGGATGCCAGTTCTTTGGATGTGGGCAACTTCTTTACTGGAATACAATGTGACATTTTTGAGAACCGGTCAACCACCATAAGAATAACTTTGTTGCCCTGGGAGTTGGGTAACTCAATCACATCCGTAGACAGATGGGTCCAAGGCCTCTCTCTGTTGGGTATGGGTTGTAGGAGGCTGGAAGGTGTTGTGGTGTGTTACTCTGTGCAAAACACAGAACAAGCAGCTTCAAAGGCAGTAAAACCAGCATTGAGACTAAGCCACCAGAATTGTTGAGAAATAGCCCAAATAAGTTGATTCTTCTCTGGGTGGCCAGCCGCCTTGGGAGAATAGTAAGTCTGCAGCAAAGTAGTGCAGAGATTTTTAGGGACAAAGCAGCGGTCACCAGGTTTCTCGGGAGGAGACTGGATCTGAGCGGCACAAATTCTGTCACCCAAAGGTGAGACTGGTGCGTACAGTAGCCAGAATGCGATCAGAAGGTGCTAATGGAACAGGCACCAACTCAATCTTGGAAGCGGATTAAAACTGTTGAGACAATGCATGAGCACTTACATTCTTGGTACCGGATAAGAATGAGACTATGTAATTGAAGCTTGACAGAAAAAATAGCCCACCGCGCTCTTCTGGGAGATAAGCATTTAGCCTCAGACAAGAATGTGAGATTTTTATGGTCAGTCAAAATGAGGACGGGCACAATGGTACCTTTGAGGGGATGCCTCCATTCTTTAAGAGCTAAAATTATAGGGAACAATTCTCTTTCCCCAATCTCATAATTGCATTGTGCAGGGGACAATTTCTTAGAAAAGTAGCCACAAGGTTGCATTGCATAGGGCTCTGAGGTAGGTCGTTGAGACAGAAGGGCACCCACTACAGTCTCTGATGCATCAACCTCAAGAATGAAGGGTTGCGTAGGATCAGGATGTGCCAACACAGGAGCTGAAACAAAGGCAGCCTTGAGAGACTCAAAGGCTTTAATGGAATCCGGAGACCAATTTTGTGGGTTACCGTCATATCAGTCAGGGGATTGACCAGAGAAAAGAAGTTCCAAATAAATTTCTGATAATAATTGGCAAAGCCAAGAAAACATTGTAACGAACGTAGACCTACGGGTCTCTGTGTCCATCGAAAAACCGGCAGTAGAAAGTCATAACCCATCGTGAACAGGTTACATTTCCTTGAACTCGCACTTCTCCAACTTACAATACAGGTTTTTATCTCTCAGCCTCTGTAGCACACATAGAGACATCTGTGTGGTGGCTTTTTAGGGATTTAGAATATGAGAATACCATCACACATTACTGCATCATATCTCAGAGGACATTGTTGATAAACTCCTGAAAAACTGCAGGAGCATTGCAAATACTAAATGGCATTACGAGGTATTCATAATGTCCTATCCTGGTGTTAAATGCAGTTTTCCATTAGTAACATTTTTTGATCCTTACATGATTGTATTCCCCTCTCTGATCGATTTTCATGAAAACCATTACTCCCTTGAGGCGGTCAAATAATTCTGTAATGAACCAAATCGGGTAGGCCTTCTTAATCTTAATGTGATTGAGACCCCTATAATCGATACAAGGTCTCGGTTCACTACTCTTCTTTTTCACAAAGAAGAAGCCAGCACCAGCAGGAGATGAGGATTTGCGGATGAACCCTCAAGAAAGTGCATCAGCAACATAGTCCTCCATAGCTTTATTCTCTGAGACAGACAAAGGATATAGAGGTTCCTCCAGAGGAGGTTATAGAAAATGTGTCACCTCCAGCCTGTCATACACCTCATGGTATGGCTACATGCTATATGCTTTCCAGTGTAAATATGCTCCATTCTCCTTTGTGCAGAAACCTCAGCATTGTTCCACTAGATTCGCCTTCATCTTGCCATGTTCCCTTGGGTACTAAGATATCTGCTAAGTCTAAAATTACATTCCTAATTCATGAACACATAGAACGTGCAATTTATGACAATTAGGTTAATTTTCAAAAGATGTTTTATCCCTCCAAGAATCATTACTAAAAGCGATCCGGTGGAAATACATTTTGCTAAAAAGTAGTGTGTTCCACTAGTAAACCTTGCCATCTGTTTTAACCACTTCAAGTTCGGGCTGCTTTATCCCCTTCCAGTCAGATCATTTTTTTAGATTTCAGTGCTGTCACACATTTAATGACAATTAGTCATGTGACAGTGTACTTAAATTATATTTTTTTTTAATCATTTTTAAGACATATAGAGCTTTTTGTTTTGCTATATAAAAGAAAAATAAGACCAACAATTTTGAAAAAGAAATACTTTTTTTTTTCTTAGTTTCTGTTATAATACTTTGGAAATAAAAAGTCTTTCTTCATAGATTTAGGCCAAAATGTATCCTGCTGCATTTCTTTGGTAAAAATTAACCAAAAACATTGTATATTATTTTGTCTGTGTGAAGGGTATAGGATGTACAAACTATGGTGTGTGTGTGTGTGTGTATATATATATATATATATATATATATATATATATATATATATATATATATATATATATATATACAGCAGGTAAAATAAGTATTGAACACATCACCATTTTTCTAGATAAATATATTTCTTAAGGTGCTATTGACATGAAATTTCCACCACATGTTGGTAACAACCCATACAATCCACCCATACAAATAAATCAAAACAAATAAGTTCAGTAATTAAGTTATGTTTAATTAAAATGGAATGACACTGAGAAAACATATTGAACACGCTAACTGAAATTTATTTAATACTTCGTACAAAATCCTTTGTTGGTAATGACAGCCTACTGTATGGAGAAACTAGTACATTGCTAAGGTGTGATTTTCACCCATTCCTCCACGTAAACAGTCTTCAAATCTTGAAGGTTCCGTGGGCCTCTTCTGTGAACTCTGATCTTTACTTATTGCCATAGATCTTCTATCAGATTAAAGTCAGGTAATTGGCTGGGCCATTCAAGCAGATTTATTTTCTTTCTTTGCAACCAATCAAGAGTTTTCTTGGCTTTGTATTTGGGATCATTGTCTTGCTGAAATGTCCACCCTCATTTCATCTTCATCATTCTGGTAGATGGCAGCAGATTTTTATCAAGAATGTCTTGGTACATTTTTCCATTAATCCTTCCTTTAAAGATATGAAGCTTGCCAGTACCGTATGCTGGAGTATCAGCCCTGCACTATGGTGTTCCCACCTCCAAATTTCACTGTTGATATGGTGTTTTTGGGGTGATGTGCAGTGCCGTTTGACCTCCAAACATAGTGTGAATTATGACATCAAAAGAATTCAATTTTGCACTCATCTGAGCAGACTATATTCTCCCAGTATTTCACAAGCTTGTCTACATGTTGTGCAGCAAAGTTTAAACAATCTTCAACATGCTTTTTCTGCAGAAATGGAGTCTTGCATGGTGAGCGTGCATATAGGCCATGCGGTTGAGTGTTACTTTGAAAATATTGTACCTGCTCATTCCAGGTCTTTCTGAAGCACTCAAGTGGTCCTTGGCTCTTGGACAACTCTTATGATTATTTTCTGTCAGAAATCTTGTGAGAGGAGCACCTGGTCATAGCCAGTTTATGGTGAAATTATGTTCTTTCCACTTTTGTATTATGGCCACAACAGTGCTCACTGCAACATTCAGAAGTTTATAAATCATATGTTTTGCAACAATAAGGCTGTGGAGGCTACTTAAGGGGTTGCCCATCAATGGTATGGAGGAGCGAATCTCGCTGTATGCTGACGATACGCTTGTGTATTTGGCAGACGCCTAGGACTCACTAGCTAATGTGTTAAAAATGGTGTCTGACTTCGGGGACTTATCAGGATTCAGAGTGAATTGGGAGAAATCTATTATCTATCCCATAGATCAATCACCCACCCCTCAAATCCATTCAGACTCTAAATTGTTAGTGGCCACCTCGTTTAGATATCTGGGAGTAGTGGTTCAGTTGCCACTGTCCCTATACATTACCAACAATCTGAGCCCTGTGCTGCTACAGCTGCAGTCTCAGACTAAGCAGTGGAAAGACTTACCTCTGGATCTGATGTGAAGAGCCAATGTTTTAAAGATGATATACCTACCTAAGTTACTGTATGTCCTAGCTAATGCCCCATGCAAAATCCCTAAAGCATTGTTTAAGAGCATTGACTCGATCTGTATAACATTTCTGTGCAATTGTAAGGCCCCTAGAATAGCTCTGGAAACACTTGGACTACCCTCCCATTTGGCGGGACTGGCTTTCCCTGACTTCTACCTCTATTACCAAGCTTCCCAACTGGTGAATATTCATGACTGGTTACACCCTGACCCCAATAATGCGTGCACCACCACTGAAGGGGCTATGGTCACTTCGTTCGAGACACTACACAACATTATATACCGTGGGCGTACCCCCCCCAGGACCGGGACTGACTGTACTGCAGACGTCACTATCCCTGTTTAAAACAGTGACTCTCAAACATGCCCCGGGTTCCTGGGTGACCTCTCCAAATAATCCGCTATGGTTCAATACATCACTTCCAGAATTTAATTCTTTACCTGACCCTCAGAGATGGATATCCAAGGGGATTAAGTACCTATGCCACCTATATACCTTAGAAGGCCTTAGGTCCTTTTCCCAGTTGAAAGACGACTTTAATCTCCCCCCCAACTATTTATTATTTTTTTACAAGCTAAGACATGCCGCGCAAGCCCAGTTTGGTTCCTTGGATAGTCCACTTGCGATTCCTGACCTAGAAAAACTCTTGCGTTCCCCGGACAGAGCAAAACTCATCTCTAACTATTATTTAGCCTTAACGGTGAACTCTAATCCTAGATTTAAGACAGCGCAGACCAAGTGGGAATCCTTAGACATTACTATGACGGAAGATGACTGGACTGAGTTCTGTGATACTTTTAAGACCTCTGTTATAGCCTCCAGAGACAGGGTAATTCAACTAAAGATCTTTCGCCAATCACACTTGACCCCGGCCAGGATGCACAGAATGGGCATACTGGCCTCGGCGGATTGTTTCCGCGGCTGCGGGCAGGTGGCTGATTTTATCCATTGCTTTTGGAATTGCCCCATTGTGGAAGACTTCTGGAGAAACATAGGATCCTTCCTCTCTTCTGCCTTGGGGCTCCCCAATATACTGGACCCCAAAAACTGTCTGTGGTGATCTCGCTGTTCCCTTCCAGGTCAAAAAATTGCTTCGAATCCTATATTTCTATGCTAAAAAATCCATCCTCCTGACCTGGAAGGGAGCGGCGACCCCGACGAGGGCCCTGTGGTTGAAACTAGTTAATGACGCCCTCCCGCTCTACAAGCTTACCTTTGAAATTAGAAAAAGAAACAAGTCATTCGATAAGATCTGGGGCAGGTGGCTGGCTAGCCCCCTGACCCTATCTCCTATACAGCCGTAAAAAGTGATGTTGGTGGTGTGGTATCCACTTGATGGAATAACCTTAATATGCAGTCCCACAAGGTGGTAACACTGCCTTTCTACTATGATTGTATGCAGCGTTCGACTCTGTCCTATACTTTTAATATAAATATGCTGTTTATAATGTTGTGATGTGATTGAGGAGCAAACATGTTTTTTGTTGTCCGTTCTGTGTTGTTTAATTTTTGTATGTGTTGTATTGTTGGTTTTGTGAAAATTTCAATAAAAATATCTTTAAAAAATAAATAAAAAATAAGGCTGTGGAGGTTTGGAGAAAGCTCTTTGCTTTTACCCATTATGAGATGTTTGTTGTGTGACACCTTGGTTATAGGCCATCAGTCGAGATTGAACAAGCTGATATTAATTTGCACTGACAAGGGGCAGAATTGCTTTCTAATTACTGATAGATTTCATCTGGTATCTTGGCGTTGCATGCCTTTTTGCACCTCCTTTTTTTTTTTTTTTTCATATGTTCAGTACTTTTTCCCTGTGTCATTCCATTTTATTACACATCAACTTTATAAACTTATTTTCTTTTGGTTTCTTTGTATTTTTTGAATGTGCCAGTGACGTGTTCAATACTTACTTTACCCGCTAGCATTTTACCAAGGTATTTCTCACACACAGCATAGGCATACTTACTATTAAACACCAAAGCACATTCTGCTATGCCTTCTGAATATGGGGATACCACATATGTAAGACATTTTCACAACCTAGCCACATAGACAGGCCCAAAATCCAAGAAGCACCTTTGGGCTTTCAAGGAGAATAAATTATACACCCCAAAACACACTCTACTATATGGTGATACCACATGCATGAAACTTTCACAACTTAGCTCATAGAGATGCCTAAATCCAGCCAATGCCTGTACCTCCACGGAGGGAGCCATCGCAACTTCTCTGGAAACCCTACATAATATCTACAGAGGCCGATCGCCCGGGGACCTCCCTACTTGCCACTTCCCTTTCCTCTTTTCGTTATATTGTCACTAAAGTATCCAGGCCCATCTGGCAGAAACAACCCCCTGTGGTTTAACCCTAATCTGCAGGAACTATACTATACTCCCTTCCTGATCCCAATCCCTGGTACTCCAAGGGGGTTATGCCACCTGTACAATGCTCAGGGCTTTAAATATTTTTCTCAGCTACGTTTAGTCTTAGATTTACAATGATCGAACCTATTTTATAACTACCAGCTTAGGCGTGCTATCCGTGCCCAGTTTGGCTCCCTGAATGATCCCACTGACCTGCCCCCATTGGAAAAACTGCTTAGACAGCCAGATCCCACTAAGCTTGTCTCCACTTATTATGCAGCCCTAATGACTGACTTTAACCCCAGGTTTCACAAAGCTCAGGTAAAATGGACCTCTCTGGACATCTCCCTGGTAGACAAGGACTGGTCAGAATTTAGTGATATGTATAAAACCTCTGTTATTGCTTCCGGGGACCACATCGTACAGGTCAAAATTTTCCATCAAACCCACCTCATTCTGGTTATGTTAAACAAGGTGGGTCTCGGCTGCCTGTTTCCGTGGCTGTGGCCGGGAAGCCGATTTCTAACACTGCTTCTGGACATGCCCAGTAGTCCAGGACTTCTGGGAAGAAGTGGGTGCTTTCATCTCATCGGCGCTAGAACTCCCAAACATAATCCACCCCAAGAACTGCCTTTTAGGCATTTTTGGCTAATTACACCTATCATCACATGCCAAGAGATATTATACCTGATCCTTTTACCACTGTGTACTTTATATTTTGTACTGATGTCAGTTTATTTTTTTTATGTTTGAGTGTATTGCCTGACGTTTATGACCAGGTTGTCTGGTGTTTTTTTTTGTATGTTTTTTTTGTTTGTTGGTTTGTCTTAAACCTAATAAAAATATCTTTAAAAAAAAAAGAGATGCCCAATCCAAGTAGCACCTTCAGGTGTTCCAGGGGCATAAATGACTAATTTACTGACTACCTAATACATTTTTGGAGCCCCATGAGTACCAGTAAAGTGGAAAAACCCACAACATGACCACAGTTTAGAAAGCAAACGCTGCAAGGTATAAGAGGCATTGTGGGTTTTTTAAAGACTTTGGGGCAGATTCACAAAGACGTAATATTCCGCTGCGTAATCGAAATACGGTACGCTGCCGTATTTCACCAGACTCTACACCGAATTCAGGTAGTTTTTTTGCGCGTACGCTATTGTGTCGTATTTTTTTTCCGCCGCGCAATCGAAATACGTGATTAGGGGGCGTGAAGCATTTAAATTAAGCGCGTCCCCGCGACGATCGAACTGCGCATGCTCTGTTCAGGAATTTCCCGCCGTGCATTGCGCGAAATCACGTCGTGACGTCATTCGTTGTTTGAGTAGCGGCGTTTACGAACATTCCTATTCCCGGACGACTTACGTTAAAAATAATAAAAGACATCGGAAAACGTTGAAATTCGACGCGGGAACGATGGCCATACTTAACATGGGCTGTCTAATATTAGAGCAGCAAAAAGCTGGTATAGTGAAACGGAAAAAAAAGATGACTAAAGGTGCCGTAAGAGATTGCGTTTAAAGTGCGAAATTTTGTGGATTGCAGGCAAAAGCTCATTAGCATACCCTGACGGCGAAAAACAACAGGAAGTCCGCCCAGTGGCCGCAATTTTCTTGCAGCGTAGATCTGAAGGCGTACTAACACGTAATACAGTCGAAATGAAGCCCGCAGGTGTCTTTTCATGGTTTGAGGATTTCGACTAGCTTAAAAACGCCCGTAAGTCGAAATTACTCCAGTCTAACAACATTTACACAGGCGTAATCGCTTTGTGAATCTAGGCCCTTATTTTTTTACCATAAGTTTTTGGAAAATGCAGGATCAATGTATTTTTTCCACAAAGTTATAAATGAATAAGATATTTCTAACACATAACATGGACATATGGTGCGGCGGACAGTCTATGTGGACAGCTTTACCCCAGATGCCTGCATACTTGGATGTGCTTCTCTTATTTATAAACCATGTAATTTGCTAAATGTTGTACCTTCATTAAATGTAACCATATAGCTACACTTAGAGGCGCCTCTATTATATTTTATACTCTGTAGCTCCTGTTATATTTTTGCTTCTAATCCCCTTGTGGAGGCATCCATTTGTGGATGGACATTTTTTTTTTTTTAACAAGAAAGTTTTTTATTTATGTAAAAGAAAAAACAAAAGCAAAAGACAAAGAACAAAAAAAAAAAAACAACAGTGAACAGTTACCAGGCAATGATAAAACAAAAGCAGTGAGATCAATGGCACATAGCACAGAAATTAACAAGCGTATAGTACAGTGAGAGAAACACCCAATCGATTACATTGTCATAGAACCACGTTGAAATATCAATGCAAAAGGCGTAAATTAATAGATATGACCTGACTGAAGCAGAGTATTATCAGTAGAGGGAGCCACAGACCCCCGCTACCATGAACACATAGACTGGGAGCCCCACAAGTATCAAGACGAGGGTTAAAGGAGACAAAGAAGGGTTCCCCCATCAGGGCGAAGGATAAGACCCCTATTACTGCACCAAGTGGTGCAGAACAGGGGAAGGGGGGGGGAGGGGGTGGGGAGGGAGAAACCAGTCTCACAGCGCCCAGCACAGGTAGAATTATGACCAGAGGTGCACCCTAGATATCCCCCTCACGGCTCCCACATCAGCCAACCACGCTTCCACAAAGGGACAGTTAGTCACTCCCGACACTCAGGCTAAATCTAGGCGTTCCGCCTGCACCCATGCTGCCCAGACCTTGTCGAACTTCCCGGGACAGTTACGACCCAAATATGTCAACTTATACAGAGGAAGGGCCCCATTGATTAAAGCTTTCCATTGTTGTACCGAAGGGGGGGAGGCCTCCTTCCATCGCAACAGGATAGCCTTTCTGGCATAAAAGGCTGCAAAGAAAATAAAGAGCTTCCTAGATTGGGTACCACTGAGTGTGTCAACTATCCCCAAGAGCAGTGGCAGGGGGTCATATGACAAGTGGACTTTGCTAACAGACCTAATGACATCAACAACTCCCCGCCAGAAACACTGTAACACACCGGGCAGGACCAGACCATATGAAAAAAGGATCCCTCTTCTCCACCACATCGGGGGCAGTCGGGGCTTCTTTGTGGGTATATCTTAGCGAGGCGCTGGGGGGAGAAGTAGGCCCTGTGTAGAAACTTGATCTGGATAAACCTGTCCCTGGCAGAAATCACCAGGGAAAGATACTGTTGAATTCCCTCCTCCCAGTCATCGTCCGCTAGCGTCGGGATATCCGCCTGCCACACCGAAAACAGCTGGGAGACCTTGGAGTATCCAGACCCACCAGAAGCGAATACATTGCAGACAGGGGCTTCGTCTCATCTGCTGATCAACCCACGTGGATGGACATTTTATGGTTACACAACCTATTATTATTTTTTTTATGGGCTATTAACTAAATGACTTATCTTACATTATTTCTTATGTGAAAATTTGCTTTTATATAAGAGTGCTTTGGATTACATGCATGTTTCTGGAACTAATTATGCTCGCAATCCAAGGTTTTACTGTATCATATATAGAGTTAATCACATCCTGCAAGTACCGATGTAACTTTGGACATCTCCAAAACAAATGTATAATGGAACCAGGGATTTTCTTACCTACCCTATACAACAGCTTTGGAGTACTATATGCCCTATGTATAAAAAAAAGTTTGGTTGGAGATATCGAAATAAGATGCACATTATCCATTATTTGGTCCCATATATCCCCTAGTTCCACATCAATCTCCCACTTTTGTCTGCATGAACTCGGAAATGTAAGAAGCAGTGCAGGGAGTAATGGTGTATAAACTTTAAAGTAAGACCCTTAGTATTGTTTGCTTTGACTATGCGGTCTAAGATGGGGGCCAGATTCCTACCTTCCACATTATTGAAGACGTAGTCCTTTTCTCTTTTTACCCTGCTCCTAAGCATCCCAAAAAAAGTGCTGCTGTTTGCAGGATGTTGTCAGAGCTATCAGAGTTTATCTGAAAACCACGGCTTTTATCAGAAGAACTGACTCGCTCTCTATCCTGTCATCAAGGCCATGTGGATAAGAAAACTCAACAGCTTATACTCTAAAAGATGAAACACCTTCAATACTCATAGGCCCGCCATACACGGTTCGAATCTCGTCCAGTTCAGCATTATTGGGCAGGCTGAATGTACCAAGTTGATCGATTAACTTGGGGGCAACTAATCTGCTGGATTTGTTTCCATTTTTTTCGCAAGTGGCTGCTATAGCTGCTAGTGATAATCACAGTCTTCTCCTGGTGGGCACAGCTTCCGCCACCGGGAGAAGACAATTGCTCAGCAGGAGGGATTCCCCTGTCAACACTGTCTGTGGCCCAAACAAACTATGTCCCTCACTAGCCTGTGAGGCCACGGGGTGTGCAATATAAACTGTATTTAGCTGCGGCTACATAGAGCATACCAAACTGTGTCCTGGATGCTAGCAGGGACTCCCTGTCTCATACCTGGAACACTGGAGAGTTTACAGCAGTGTGGCGCTCAGCCATTCAGAGGTAGCAATGTACTCTATCAATTAATACAAAGATTTCTCTGAGTCAGAGAAGGCGGGCTAATGTTACACCTCTGACTCGGCCAATCAGAGTAAGCTTTGTATACATTGATAGACTACATTGCTCCCTCTGGCTGAGCGCTGCAGCTGTAGACTCGCTTGTGTTCTAGGTATGAGACAGGAAGTCTTTGATCTCACCCAGAACACAGTGCAGTATGCTGTACATAGCCGTAGCTACATACAGTTTATACCAAACATCCAGAGGCCTCACAGGTTAGTGAGGGACATAGTTTGTTGTAAATTGTGTGAAAAACTGGAGTTATTCTTTAAACCGTGGATAGCAATACCCAATACCCAGGCCCTATTAAAAATAAACATAAAATGTCCATCTGCATTTTTTTATTTAATTACATAAAGTACATTTTTAGGATGTGGCTGTTTTTATTTAGTACGTGGCCCCATTGACTTGCATTTATCACATTCAGTGGTGGTAACACCTGCCGAAGGCGTCTTGCACTTCCATTTTTGCCGCCACTGCATTGTGTGTATGGTCCCGAGTGGCTGAATGCCTAGGTTCAGGCATAGGGTTTGAGGGGTGGGGTTTGAGGGGAATGAGTAAGAAAAACATAATATCTCTTGATAGACATTCACTAAAAAAATAATAGTAAATAAAAATACCCACACCTTAGAAAAAATAAGCAGTGTGCCCCAATGTAAATCCATTAATAACTTTGGCAATAGATGAGAGTTCTGCACCATAACAATCCTATCCTGCTGGTGCTCTCAAAATGACAGTTTACTGGCATTTCCTGAATGTCAACACAGTACCAGAGAACCTGGGTGAATATGGAAATATGGCCATGACAATTACAATGGTAAACAAACTGACAGGTAGTGTTAGACCAGGGGTGCCCAACCAGTGGCCCGGGGGCCACATTTGGCCCGCGGAGCCTTCTGATGTAGCCCGCGACCTCCTGCTCTGGGATGGAATAGAACAGAATACTGTTATTAAAGGTCGGTTTATTACTAAAATCACAGTGTATATATGGGCATATCTGTTCTGCAGTGGTTACTGGGCTGCTTTTAAACTGATCTGCAGGTGCAGAGCAGCACACTTGCGGGGTACCTGCACTGAGCCATAGACTTTTGTTATTGCCTGTGAGTTTGTTGAGCTTTCTGAAAGTGCACCACACCTGCAGAATATAATAGAAGTCTATTGCAAAGTGCAGGAAAGCCAAAAGGTACACTGCGGTGCAGGTAAACCACATCGCATCAGTGTGAAAGCAGCCTTGGGCCCCTTTTACATGACGAGTCCGACCAATTGGACCCTCCATTCACCTCCAAGTAGTGGTAGAAATAAACCGACTTGTGTTATACCTCCAATCCCATCCGCTAAAAAAAAAAAAGAATAGTGGGCTGTGTCCGTGTCCGCTCTGGAAATGCCATCCACCTGCTTCATTCATTGTGGCCCGCGACCGGTTACCAAGTCGATTAAGCGGCCCTCACTCTTCAAAAGGTTGGGCACCCCTGTGTTAAACCCTCACTTGAATAACTTCAAGCTGCAGGCTCTGGATGTTCAAGTTACATGTGCACCGGTCAGTTCTGATTATTTAGTTCACTTGTTTCCAAAATTATGAACAAGTTGGGTTAAAGTTTAACTCCTGTTTGCCTGAAGAGTTATCTCCTTTGACGGATCAACCAAGTGTCTATAGCTTTGATGTGACAGAATGCTACATTTAAATAATGCCCACTGAGCACAAATAGCCTGCTGAAGCATAAAGAAACATGATAGGTAGTAAATACTTTTCCAAAATGTATTATTTAGCTGCTGAAATTTATTTGCAGGAACCCAGAAGTTAGCTGTATGCAGGAAAATGTCTCTTCTGATGATGGGGTTGATTTACCAAAAGAGTCAAGACATGGTGAAGCTAGTAAAAAAGGACAGCAGATGTTCACTTTCAATACCTAATTAAGGAAAAAATAAAAAGGTATTCTTTTAGAAAATGATTGGGCATTGAAAGTGAACACAGATTCCCCTTAGGCCTGTACACACAAGGAGATATATCCGATGAAAGCGGTCCGACGGACCGTTTTCATCGGACATGTCTCCTGGGAGATTTTGGTTTGATCTGTGTACACGCGATCAAACCAAAATCCCCGTGGACAGACAGCGCGGTGATGTGGCGGTGACGTTGACGCCGCCACTTCACCAAACCAGGAAGTAAAATACTTCCATGCATGCGTCGAATCCATTCGACGCATGCGGAAGATTTCGGTCCGCTGGTTAGGCGTGTATTTATTTATGGTGTTTATATAGCTGCAAGAATTTGCACAATGCTTTACATATTGTGTGTTTACATCAGTCCCTGCCCTCATGGAGCTTACAGTCTAAGGTCTTTATTTCACATGCATACATACACATACTAAATCTAATTACCTACCAGCATGGTATCAGTGTCCTGACCGGGATTTGAAACTGTTACCTTAGTGCTGCTAACCACTAAAGCTGGATAAATACAATTTATTTAGATTGTTTTCCTTTAGATTTACCATAACCATATAACATGAGGTCAAACCTAAACATTTTCAATTTGTATGCAATCAAGCAGGCCCTTGCACTACATAGTTGAAGGTAAATCTGAAGGAAGTTAAACAACAAAAGTTGTTTAGTGTGTATCCAGCTTAAGCCACTGTGATGCCCAAAATATAAATGTATTACATTTTTAAAGTAAAGATGAACTTCCTAGATATTCAGCTTTTACTCCTTTTAGAGAATTTGTAGATGTATTGATTAATTTATTCGTTTTCTTAAGCTTTCTTTTAGCTTTAGCTGTAGCCATCATCAATGTGGAGATAAAACTTTAGACTATTTAGTGTTATTGACACATTGTGGATAATTATAGACTGTAAAAAAATCAATCTCAGCTGTCAATATTATCGCTGCCATGTACCGTGCATGTTAAGGCATGCACGCACGTCAGTCACTCTCCTTGCCTGGAGTACGGAGGTTATTGGGGATACAGAGAGAGCAGAGAGAAGGCCCAGTAATTGCCTTTAAGATCACAGCATCAAGCATTACTTTAGATTTTTACAAGGCCAGCCAGCAACAAAAGAGCAGTAATTTATGAGCTCAGCGTAAAAGAATAGCATAATTGCATTAAAAATTAATGCTAATGAACACTAAAATGGGGAAGGTGGTTATTATGAAAGTTTGTATTCATCTTCCCTGGTTTGAATGATGGCTAGTGCCTTGATTAATGGCTTAATTTCTATCAATTAGCAGGGAAAAAATCTCCTACGAGACAAGGGTAAATTGAGCATTGAATTACATATCTTTTGTGTGTGCTGAGGATGGAGGGAACAGTGTATCTCCGTGACAAATGTGGTGTGGCCTGCAGGGTGACAGCTTCTGTGTAGTTATGGGGTGTCTGGAGATGACATGCAGACAACTATCCCATCTATACAATGTTAATTAGTCTATGTGCATGCTGCTCAGCCACTGTGACTTGTCTTTTCCTGGTTTGTTGGGTCGCCAGTGGCCTCCTTTTCTCTGTTGTGCTTTTTTTTATTAAATTTTTTTCAGGTCAGTGTGGTAAAGATTTGCAGTCTTTTTTTTTTATTCAGTAATTTGTAGGAAGAGTGGCAGTTTAAGCTCTGCTCCGAAAAAGGTTTTACATGTAGCCTAAATTTCCCAATTTCCCCCATAGACAGCTCATATTTTCTCAGATTCCTGCTGATTTGGCCAAAATTCAAGCCATGTGTGGTCCTCTAAACACCACCCAGCTTGACAAAAGTAGATTTTAAAATCAATGGTACTATAGCTGCCGGTGGAGATTCCTCAGTCCATACCGTTAGTGTGGATGGAGAAATCAACAGATTTTCTATAAATCTTTTTATATTAGGAACTATTAGTAAACGCAAATCTGTGAGTCTTGTTACAGTTTTTAAAGTAAAAATCAATTTAAAAACCGGCTCTACAAGGTGCCTACTACTTCCTTTAATAAGCTACAGTATTTGCAGACTCTTTCATTGGACCCTTTTTGTTTAAGTGTCAAGTGTAAACCTAAAAAAACGAATATCCTGTTCCCTTAAGGCACAGCGATTGTGCTGTGTAATTTTCTTCATAACTGGTAATAAACCTGGCTGATCCTGAGTGCCCCTGCTGACCATGATAATCATAGCTGCTGAGTTCTGACTACTGTGGTCAGTTTTCATGCCTACGTCATGCTCTCTTCTCAGACAGTCTCTCCCCCCACGTGCGGTCAAGTAAACCCCTGTGCTGGCAAGCCCCGATCTATAAAGAGAAGCAGGAGGCCCCTCCCGCTTCTCTCTGTAGATCGAGGCTGACCAGCACAGGAGGATCACGTGGACAGCACAGCTGCAGTGTCAGAAACTGTATTTAGCCTTTTCATTTCTAACAAACACAGTTTTGGTAATGGCTGTATATCTGCATTTGATACATGTAAAGTCCCGCAGTCAAAGTGCACTGCTTTGCAGAAACGCGTGGGCTACCATTAATTTTGAATGGCACCCCCACACATGTAAAATTATAGTGCGGGAACCGCAGGGAAATCGCATGGTCAAAAAGACCATGCGATTCCCCTGCGGCCATGTTTTTTAACCACTTCCCGCCCGGTCAATAGGAGATTGACGGCCGGGAAGTGGTTATGAAATCGTGACTGGACGTTGTCCAATGCCCTGGGGGCGCGTAGCGCGGCGATCGGTGATGCGGGGTGTCAGTCTGACACCCTGCACCTCCGATCTCGGTAACGAGTCTCCGGTGGAGTCTCGCTACCACGTGATCAGCCGTGTCCAATCACGGCTGATCACGATGTAAACAGGAAGAGCCGTCGACGGCTCTTCCTCACTCGCGTCTAACAGACGCGAGTACAGGAGAGCCGATCGGCGGGTCTCATGACAGGGGGGGTTCGCGCTGATTGTTTATCAGCGCAGCCCCCCCCCTTAGATGCCCACACTAGACCACCAGGGAGTGCCCACACTGGAAGGGCTAAAGTAAAATAATAAAAAAAAGGGGGCAAAAAAAAGTCATGATTTATTTATTTTTTTAAACATGCCAGTAAAAAAAAAATAAGGGTGCCAGTCAGTGCCCACACATGGGCACTGACTGGAAACATAGATTCATCAGTGCCAACCCTCAGTGTCCATCAGTGCCACCCCACAGTGTATCAGTGCCACCCCACAGTGTATCAGTGCCACCCCACAGTGTATCAGTGCCACCCCACAGTGTATCAGTGCCACCCCACAGTGTCTATCAGTGCCAACCCACAGTGTCAATCCATGCCCAGTGCCCACCTATCAGTGCCCATCAGTGCCACCCATAAGTACCCATCAGTGCCACCCATAAGTGCCGCCTATGAGTGCCCAGTGCTGCCTATGAGTGCCCAGTGCTGCCTATGAGTGCCCATCAGTGCCGCCTATGAGTGCCCATCAGTGCCGCCTATGAGTGCCCATCAGTGCCGCCTATGAGTGCCCATCAGTGCCACCTATGAGTCCCCATCAGTGCCGCATACCAGCGCCGCCTATCCGTGCCCATTAGTGCCACCTCATCAGTGCCCATTAGTGCCACCTCATTGGTGTCCATCAGTGCAACCTCATCAGTGCCCATCAGTGCCGCCATATCAGTGCCCGCAATTGAAAGAGAAAACTTACTTATTTACAAAAAGTTAACAGAAAAAAATAAAAATGTATTTTTTTTCTATTTTTTTTTTGTCTTTTATTAGTTGTTGCGCAAAAAATAAAAACCGCAGAGGTGATCAAATACCACCAAAAGAAAGCTCTATTTGTGGGGAAAAAAGGACGCCAATTTTGTTTGGGTACAGTGCAGCATGACCGCGCAATTGTCATTCAAAATGCGACAGTGCTGAAAGCTGAAAATTGGCTTGGGCGGGAAGGTGCGTAAGTGCCTGGTATGGAAGTGGTTAAAAGGTGCATGCATCTTTTTTGTGATAACGCAGGCATGGCAGCCCATTGAAATGAATGTACTGCCGTGCCCATGCAAAAATGTGAACCGAGGGTTAGGGAGATTCACCCTCTCTATTTGTCCTGTTTACCGTTTATCATTGAAAGTGAAAGTAAAAGAGAATCCCAAATGATGGGTTGTGCCCAGAATAGTAATACAGGGAAATCTGTCAATTGTAACATTCGTTCTGGTGACCTGGGGTTCCACCGGGAATTCCCTTAATTTTCAGGAATTGCCTCTCACTTCCTGTTTGGCTATGGGACAGAAAGTAAAGGGAAATCTCCCCAATGGGGCACAGATGGAGAAAAAAATATGACAGGTTATATAACCCTTCCTTGTTGTATCTAAAATGAAGAAACAAGTTTTCCCTATAGTTCTACTTTAAAGCGGAGCTCCACCCAGGATAACAACATCTTACAATGTTGTTTGAAAAAAATAAAAAATAAAAACCTGAAAAAAAATAAAAAAAATACTCACCCGAAATAGCTGTTGCTATGCGGAAGTCCGTAATCTGCCTCTTCCTGAACCGCGGTGTGTTTTCTTCTTCTTCTCCTTGTGAATGGGCGCGCTGCTTCCTGGGAACTGTGTGTGTTCTCAGAGAGCAGCGCGCCCATTCACAAGCCAGCGTGAGACTCGCGCAGGCGCAGTAGGAAACGGGCAGTGAAGCCGTACGGCTTCACTGCCTGTTTCCCATATTGTGAATGGCGGCGCGGGACCCGGAGCGATCGTGGGACCGGCATCGGGGGGCCCATCAGCGCGGGCGCCTAGGACAGGTAAGTGTCCTTATTTAAAGTCAGCAGCTACACTGTTAGTAGCTGCTGACTTTAAAAAAAAAAATTCCCGCGGCTGGAGCTCCGCTTTAAGTATAGTACTGAAAGCATTATAACTGTATTACTGGCGGGTTCTTCAGGCAAAAAAAAAAAGCCTAGAAAAAAAAGAAAACAAATGCAGCCACTGGTCTAGTAGACTGCAATATATACAATTTTTGTTCTTAGGTTTAAATACCGTAAGCTTTAGGCTGGGTTAATCTATATATCTGAATTGGATGGGTTTTGAACCACATCCAATTCGCATGACATATAAACCAGAGGCCCTTTCTATGGAGCCGATTCACATATCTGCAGGCCGCCCACGGAGCATTTTTAAAAAGAAGGCATGTACCGTTTTCAGTCCAGTTGTGGTGTAATTTCAAGTAAAAATGTGCACCTGAATCACACCTAAACTGTGTCTGGGCATGTGTTAACCAAGCTGTAATTTGAAAACCTTCATTGGCCCTCTAACATACTTCATGAAACCACCACTCACCCGTTGTCATCAATACAAGTGCAGAATGAGCTGCTAATGTGCTTGTACTGGCTTGTAGGATGGTTAGAGCTGGGGGCAAAGCTTAGAATCATAGGAAAGTTATCAAAGATAAAATTAGACACCATCTGGTGCCTTTTCTTAGGGGAAAAAAACTTGGTGCATGGTGACTACATCTGCTTTTAGCCATACCAACAAACCACAAGGGAGCTTTAAGTGTATTTATATTTGCTTGCTGCAGAGCTATCCTCAAGAACTTGGTATCATCATGGATATCAAAAAGGATTTGAGAATCCTATTATACAAAGAAAAGCTGGACAGAACTATACTTTCAGTAAACAGGTGGGAAGCCTGTATGAAATCCACTCTCGCAGCCTCTGAAAAATGATCCTTGCTAGTGCTACCATCCTATCACTATATGAAATGGTACCGTAAAGCAAGGTCTGCAACTCCATAAAGTGCCAACTTATCTAGTCCGGAGCTATCCCACCCCCTTCAGGTTCACTCCGCTTTCCCTACTACAAGACCATACCTTGCTGCTATATACATAGAGAAGTTCCTACTATGTATTTACTTTCTATGGTTACCGCCCCTGGATTTAAAGGTGTCTCCATTTTTTTTTATCCTGCTTCACTCCTCCCTTTTTCAATATTTTTTTTTTCTTTTTTGTATGATACCTATATTTTTTTTAAAAAAAATCTGTGTATCCTTCAAAAATATTTTTTTTAAATAAAAAAAAATTGGTGCTGCTGGCTCACACTTGTGTTTCCCTGCATTGCAGTAGGAACTTTTTTCTGCCGGGGCAAATTTAGCCTCAGTATCTCTGATTCATACAGTGAGAGATTGAGGGGGAGACTGTACTGCTGTGTATAATAAGAAGGGTGGTGCAATGCAGATAGATTAGTTAAAACAGGACAGCACAGAAACTCAAAAACAAACTCTAGTGTTTAGAATGTCTTACCCATAGGCATCACTAGGCCGCGGGATGCAGGTCTAGGTTCAGTCACGCCACTCTCAGAAGTGGTATAATATTTACTACTGTATATAACTGCTGCACTCTACAATGACCAGCCATAATTGTAATCATTAATTGAAAAGCTTACCTACTTGTCAGATAAATGATTAGTGCACATTGCCTGAAAGTAGAACCCAACTTCTCCTGCACTTTGTGTTATGTGAATTATGCCAAGTACCATTTCCCAGTGCCAACTAGTTGGTTGGCATTTAAGAACTGCTTATGTCAGAATAATGACACATTGTTGCTGGTGCCTGCCTTGTTGGAGATGGCTCCTAGATTTGTGGTAGTGGTAGAGCATGGAAAGGAGCTAATAGCAGGCACCCATGAAAAGAAAGCAGTAAGCTCCATGCTTAGTCACATGTACATGCTGGAATTGTGTTGGTTGTACTTTTTCTTTAGCCAGGAAGGAGGCTGGTTAAAATAATGGCCAATTCTTTAAGCTGTAGACCCCAGAAGAGGAGGTTCCGTGCTGTTCGGTGCAATACCACTGACCAGAGCAGGTATTTTTAACATGTTAATTTTTTTAATTTAAAAACTCTTTACAACCACCTTAAATTAAGTACTACTAGGAATGCAGTACGTAACCCACCAAATATTAAGAATTTCTAGCAGTGATTTTTTAGTATTATTTAAAATTATACAATCATTTTTGTTTCAGTGCCCAAAAAGTCCAACATTTCATTTTTATTTTAAAAATATATTCTTAATTAGCATTATTTTAATTCAATTTAATTATTTTAATTTAGTTGATTTGCAGGCGGAAAGCCTGGGATTGTCCAGGCTTTAGCATGTTGGCCCTGAGTAGAAAAAATCAGTGGTATTATACCCAAAAGCCAACATTTATTAAATTGCAGCTTACCAATTCTTAGATGTGATTGGCACATTTTGTTTTTCTTTTTTTAGATTTTTTCCCTTTATTTCTACCTGGTGATCTAGCAAGTAAGTCTGTTGTTTTTCAACAGAACAAGCAATCCTGCAGATGCAGCAGTTAGTGGGTTGAGACAAACCATTTAACACTGGCAGTGGTATTTACAATAGTCAGCTTTTATTTATCTAAAACCTTAGTCACAAAAGGAACAAAACCATTGCTCAATCTGCTTAAAAAGTGTTAGCTGAGGTTTGGCTTTCAATTTGTTAGTGTATATAAATCTTCTGGTACATCTAACACTCCCCCCAGACTGACAGTGCATCTGTTCAAAAGGGTCTCTGTTGCTCCTTCATCCAGAGTATAGGCCCCCTAATACAGGAGGTGTGTTACTGACCAAGCCACCAGGTGAAAACAGCCTAAAAAAGAAAACAAATTCAGCCATTACACCTAATAAGCAGCGTTGGAATACATTTTAGGTTTTGAGTATCTTCTTCTTCAGTGGGCGGTCTACTTTCAGATAAGTGTTCTCTGCGGTTGATTTGCTGCAAAATAACTTTTATCGGTGGCGTGAGAGGGGCTAACTTTACTGTTGTCTTATTTTTTAATTTAAAAAAGTGTATTTTTTCCAAAAGTCCACTGTGCAAATATGGTGTGACAAAAGTATTGCAATGACTGCCATTTTATTCTCTAGAGTGTTAGAAGAAAATATATATATAATAATTGGGGGTTCTAAGTAATTTTCTAGCAAAAAAAAATAATTTTAGCTTGTAAACAAGAAGTCTGAAAAATAGACCCGGTCTTAAAGAGGAGGTTCACCCTCATTTTTGACTTCCTATGAATAAAACAGCCTTCCACTCATAATACAAAATCCGTTGTTTTTTTTTTTTTTTTTAAGAAAGGCTTACCCTTTTTTTTCCTTTTATTGCGCCCTGTCAATCAAAGCCACCGCGGGGGAATGGGCGTGCCTATAGATTTTCCCCCGACGGCGCTATGTCTCCTGGGACTCAGTCCTGGCGTCCCCAGGAGACACTCTCTCATCAAATCCCGCGATATTTCGCCGCTCACGTGACTCGGCAAGCGGGTCATGTGACGTGGGCGTTAACTAATACACTAGTTTCTCATCAGCTGCTCAATTCGTTCTGAGCTATCGCTGTGAGAAACCAGCTGTTGAGCACAACGGGGCGGGTCATTATGACGTCGGCCGTTGCGATGGGAACGCTGAAGTGTTGACGGCGCGGCCTGCCGTCAGCACAGCACAGCACATGCGCGGGATAGAGCGGTGAATGCTGGGACGCCAGCATTCACCGTATACCGGAAATGGATACTGCTGGGCTTCAACGTGCCCAAATTTAAGATGAAAACTGCTAGGACCGGATTATATAAAATATCCTTTCGAGCTACCAGAGAATGCCGACGGCGAAAAGAGTGGGATGCACGGGCTGCTATTTATGGCAGGTAAGAGCGGCACAACAATTTAAAAAAAACAAACCATGGAACTCCCGCTTTAACCACTTGCCGACCGCTGCACGCAGATGTACAGCGACACAATGGCAGGGGCAGGCAAATGGGTGTACCTGTATGTTCCTTTAAATTTACCGCTCGCCACGTGCCTCGTGAGCATGTTCGTGGGTCCCGGGAACTTGATGTTCCTGGGCGGCCCACGATTGTGGTCGGCAAAGGCAGAACAGGGGGATGTCTTTGTAAACAAGGCATTCCCCTATACTGCCTAGTGACATGTCATTGATGGCTTTTCCCCTTGATCGGAAATGGTCTTCAGTGATGTCACATGTAGCCGCGCCCCCTAACAGTAAGAAGCACTCCCTAGTACTGACTTAGCCCCTTCAGCTCCACCTAGTGTCATTGTTACAGTAATCAGTCCATTTTTATAGCACTGATCGCTGTAAAAATGACAATGGTCCCAAAAATGTGTCAAAAGTGTCCGATGTGTTCGCAATAAAGTTGCAGTCACAATGAAAATCGCAGATCGCTGACATTACTAGTAAAAAAAAATGTTTTAACCGCTTCAATACTAGGCTTTTATACCACCTCCATACCGGGCCTATTCTGACACTTCTCTCCTACATGTAATAATCATCATTCTTTTGCTAGAAAATTACACAGTACCCCCAAACATTATATATGTTTTTTTTAGCAGACACCCTAGGGAATAAAATGACGGTCATTCCAAAGTTTTATCTTGCACGGTATTTACGCAATTATTTTTCAAACGCTTTTTTTTGTAAAAAAAATTGTTTTATGAATTAAAAAAATAACAAAACACTAAAGTTAGCCCAATTTTTTTGTATTATGTGAAAGATTATGTTACACCGAGTAAATAGAGACCCAACATGTCACGCTTTAATTATGCGCACACTCATGGAATGGCGCCAAACTTCGGTACTTAAAAATCTCCATAGGCAACGCTTTATTTATTTTTTACAGGTTACAGTTTAGATTTACAGAGGAGATCTAGTGCTAGATTAGTTGCTGGCACTCTAACGCACGCGGCGATACCTCACATGTGTGGTTTAAACGGCGTTTACATATGTCGGCGGGACTTGCGTGTGCGTTCGCTTCTGCACGCGAGCTATCGGGGACAGGGGCGTTTTCATTTTTTTTTTATCTTTTATTTTTTTTTTTTACTTATATTTTATTTATTTTTACACTTTTTTTCATTTTTTTTTTTTTTTTTACACTTTTATTCCTATTACAAGGAATGTAAACATCCCTTGTAATAGGAAATGTGTGTGACAGGTCCTCTTTATGGAGAGATGTCGGGTCAATAAGACCTCACATCTCACCTCCAGGCTGGAAACCATGAGATCGGTGAAAAAAAATTCACCGATCTCATGAATGGTGACTTACAGCCGCAATCGCGGCTTTGTTTACATACGGGGACCCGGGCGTGACGTCATCAGATCGCGCCCGGGTCCTCCGACGGTCATAGAGATGACTGGTGACCATCTGGTCACCAGTCATCTCTATGCTTCCTGCCGCCGCCGACGATTCGTTCTCCGGGCCCCCGAAGGTACAGGTAAGCCCGGAGAAGCACCGGATGGCGGCGGGAGGGGGGGGATGTCCCCTCCCGCGGCCTGTAAGAATGATCAAGCGGCGGAACCGCCGCTATGATCGTTCTTACTTTGTGCAGAATCGCCGGCTGAAGAGATGGATATCTGGATGATGCCTCTGGCTGCAGGCATCGTCCAGATATTCGCCTGCAATACCCAGGCCGTCAATTGACGGCCACTTAGGATGGTAAATCCCATCCCAGGCCGTCAATTGTCTATGGCTGGGTATTGAAGTGGTTAATAAAAATGCCATAAAACTACCCCCTATATTGTAGATGCTATAAATTTTGCGCAAACCAATCAATAACTGCTTATTGCGATATTTTTTTTTTTTTTTACCAAAAATATGTAGAAGAATACGTATCGACCTAAACTAAGAGAGCTTTGATTTGTGGGAAAAAAAGGACGTCAATTTTGTTTGGGAGCCACGTCGCATGACCGCGCAATTGTCAGTTAAATCGACACAGTGCCGAATCGCAAAAAGTGGCCTAGTCTTTGGCCAGCGAAATGGTGCGGGGCTGAAGCGGTTAAAGTGGTTAACTGCTGCAAAAACAACTTTATTGCAATGCTTTTTTTTTACATTTTGTGGCCATTCACTCTTGTATGACTTGTTGTCTGTGTTTGGACATCAAAGTCGGATGACAAGTCGTACTCCATGTTAACCATTTATATATGTGCGACTTAAAGTTGCAGCGACTTCAAAGTAGTTTGTGTACAATTTTTTATGATTTTCATGCAATTTGAGGGCCATAGACTTCAATGTTATCCCTCAAAAGTTGCATGAAAATTGGACCTGAATGTTTTACATGCAGCCGTTGTCCATATTTGGTCAAAGCCAAAGTTGCATCCAAGTCATATTCAGTCAAAGCTGTGTTGACGTTGTATCCAAGTTGCCTCAATGTTGCACTCCAAAGTCTAGCTAATTTAAAGTCGTACAAGTGTGAATGGAGCGTTCGTATTTGTAAGGAAAGGACTGAAACGCCGTTGGCACGCATACGCGCGCATGCGCGCCTACCTGGAACGGAAAATACATTGTTGACCAATGGCGCGCATTTGCGCGCGCATGCGCGCATCCACCAACCGCAACGGCGCACTTCCGCGCATGCGCGGGTGCGGCGGACGGCGCGCTCACGCAGGGGGCGTTCCTGACCCCCTCTCAACCTATTTAAAGGATGCTCTGATGTCTGGGCGGTGCTGACTGGTCTTCTATGATTCCTGAACTCCTGACGCCTGTATACCTCTCCACGATACCTGTTTAAACCACCTGGCTTGTGACCTTGACCTTGCTCCTGCTAAACCCTTGTATACTCTGCTGCCTGCCTGCTGACGACCCGGCTTGTGACCTCGACCTTGTTCCTGCTAAACCCTTGTATACTCTGCTGTCTGCCTGCTGACGACCCGGCCTGTGACCTTTGACCTCGCCTCTGCTCGATCCCTTGTACTTCACTGCCTACCTGCTGCCAACCGGCCATCCTAAGACTCCTGCTTCCAAGGCTCCCGCCACGGGTCCTCCTGATTTGCTAGGGCCTCCAGCCCTGTGTCTGCTGCTCATCTGGGGTTCTCTGCCCTTCCTGCATCCGACGGCACTCAAGCAAATACCATCAGGCACTCGTGTTCCTCCTACCCGAACGCCATCTGTTTCACCCCCAGAGGGGTTCCGGGTTGGAGATACAAGAGAGGCCGACCTCTTCACATCAGACTCCTACCAGGTACGTGACAGTACCGGTCAGCCAGGAATGGAGTCTGGAAGAGAGGCCTCTCCACCAAGAGACGTTATGGAGTCTATCTCTGCGCTGGCTCATTTGGTGCAGAATTTACAGAGGGACTTTAATCGCATTGAGGAGCGACTACCAAACCAAGGAGGTGTTGCACCAGCCTCTACCCCTTCTTCAGTCGCTGATGCTGCTACCCAAGTTGAGTCAAGTTTTCCCTATGGATTTCCTCCTTATCCTCCTCCTGAACCCAGGGTGCCTATTCCCGAAAGATTCTCCGGAAATCGCAAAATGTTTAGAAATTTTCGCAACTCCTGTGAACTTTACTTTTCCTTGTTGCCCCGGACTTTCACTTCTGAGGACGTTAAGGTGGGGTTTATAATCACACTCTTATCAAATGAACCACTTACCTGGGCTCACCACCTTAGAGAACAGCTGGATCCTGCCCTAGTCTCCACTGACTCCTTTTTCTCAGCCATGGCCCAAATATATGCCGATCCCTTCTGTCAGCAATCAGCAGAATCCCAGCTTAGCAAGCTACAACAAGGGTCAAGACCTGTTGAGGACTACATCACTGATTTTCGTGTCTTGAGTACGGACACCCAATGGAATAGTCCTGCCCTTCGCCATTGGTTTCGCCACGGTCTTTCTGACCCCTTAAAGGATGAGTTAGCCAGAGTAGGAATCCCAGCATCCTTGGAGGACTTGATTACTCTGACCACCCAGATCGACCGCCGATTACGCGAACGACAGGCGGAGAAAGCGGGAGGAACCCTTTCTGTAGCTGCTGAGCCTGACCTATCAACCACATTCTCTGGCCGAAAGGCTCAACACGGGGCCTACCACAGGAGCGCCCCAAGGGCTCCCCTCACTCCGGCTGAACGTCTCAGGCGACTACGTGCCAACCTGTGTTTCTATTGTGGGGAGGCCAGCCACCTTTTACGAACTTGTCCAGCCAGGACCATCCGAGTCCGTTCTCGACAACCCCACTTAGAACACCTCCTCGGAGAGGGTCGGTCACAACTGTCCCTTCCAGTCATTCTCCAAGTTAATGGAAAGGCACTCCCTGTGGCAGCAATCATAGACTCTGGAGCTTGCAGCTGTTTTGTGGACTCCACATTTGTCTCTCTGCATCAGCTTCCCGTATGTACCAAGAAACAGGAATTCCTTGTCGGCTCCGGCATCAAATCTGGCCCGGTCACCCAGGAGACTGCACCTATTTTCTGTCAAACCCCTTCTGGTCACCATGAATTTCTTTGTTTGGATGTCATAGCCTCACCCATGTTTCCCATCATCCTTGGTGTTCCATGGTTAAGAGCTCATAACCCGCACATCGACTGGCCCACTGGGGTGGTCACTTTCTCTTCCAATTACTGTCTGGAGCACTGCTTTCCAGAAAAACCTGTTGGTATTACTCCCCTTCTGAGCCTTCAACCTGACCCTGAAATCATTAAGCTGGTACCTCCGGCCTACCACGGATACCTGGATGTGTTCAACAAGAAGGGTGCAGACACTCTTCCGCCCCACAGGACATATGATTGCCCTATTGAGCTTTTGCCTGGGGCCGAGATTCCTTTTGGCCGAATTTACCCCCTCTCGGAACCCGAACTGGAAGCTCTACGGGCTTACATCGATGAAAGTCTGAAAAAGAAGTTCATCCGACCCTCCACGTCACCTGCAGGTGCCGGTATCTTCTTTGTGGAGAAAAAGGATCACTCCCTAAGACCCTGCATTGATTACCGGGACCTGAACAAAATTACTATTAAGAACAGGTACCCCCTTCCCCTGATTCCCGAGTTGTTCCAGAGACTGCGGGGGGCACGAATTTTCTCAAAACTTGACCTAAGAGGGGCATACAACCTGGTTAGAATCAGGGAAGGGGATGAATGGAAGACAGCTTTTCGAACACGCTTTGGTCACTTCGAGTACCTAGTTATGCCATTCGGGCTCTGCAATGCCCCAGCCACATTCCAACATCTTGTGAACGATGTTTTCCGGGACTATCTGGACCTATTTGTCATAGTCTATCTGGATGACATTTTGGTCTTCTCCGAATCCCTCGAATCCCATCAGATCCATGTGAAAAGAGTCTTGGATCGACTCAGAAAGCACCGCCTTTACGCAAAAGCTGAAAAATGCGATTTTGAAAAACAAACGATACACTTCCTTGGACTTGTCATCTCCGCGGATGGGATCGCAATGGATCCTCAAAAAGTCGCATCTGTCCTGGAATGGCCTGCCCCTACTGACAGAAAAGCTGTTCAACGGTTCGTAGGATTCGCCAATTTCTACAGGAAATTTATTAAGAATTTTTCTGGCATTATTTCCCCCATCACTCAGCTAACCAGGCAGCATATACCTTTCCAGTGGACACCCGAAGCACAAGAGGCTTTTGAACAATTAAAAACATTATTTACTTCCGCACCCATCCTGAAGCACCCTGATCCTGCTCTAGCTTTTGTGTTGGAGGTAGATGCTTCAGAAAATGCAGTCGGGGCTATATTATCCCAACGTCAGGGTCCTAAATCTTTGCTTCACCCTGTAGCCTTCTTCTCCAAGAAACTAAACCCGTCTGAGAGGAACTATGATGTTGGGGACCGAGAGTTGCTTGCTATTAAAGCTGCGCTAGAGGAGTGGCGCTATCTTCTGGAAGGAGCCTCCCATCCAATTCTTATCTTCACGGACCACAAGAATTTGGAATATCTGAGGACGGCCAAACGATTAAGACCTCGACAAGCACGATGGGCATTATTTTTCTCTCGTTTTGTGTTTCACATCACATTTCGCCCTGGTTCTAAAAATGGTAAGCCAGATGCCTTATCCCGAATGTTTAAAGATCCTGTGAGCCCCGCAGAGCCTGATACCATCCTTCCGGCCAAAAACTTTTTGATCCTTCAAACAGATCTGTTGTCTCAAATAAAAACAAGCGTGGTCAACCAACCACCTCCACAGGACTTAGCGCTTCAACTAAAGGATGGCCTTTACCTTCATGGGAAACAAGTTTTTATCCCTGAGCAATTCAGAGTTTCCATCCTGGCACGTTGCCATGACCACCCTCTAGCCGGTCACTATGGCATCCGTAAGACGGCCGATTTGGTCGCCCGCTCTTTCTGGTGGCCAGAGTTACTGCAGGACTGCAGGAAATATGTCAGATCCTGTACTACATGCCTCCGAAACAAGACAGACAGAGCCAAGACTTGGGGTCTTCTGGAGCCCCTTCCTGTGCCTAAGAAACCATGGAGTATGATCTCCATGGATTTTATTGTAGAACTTCCCCCATCTGAGGACTTCAATACCATTTTTGTTGTGGTGGATCGCCTTACTAAGATGGCCCACTTTGTACCCCTGCAAGGTACTCCTTCGGCTACAGAAACGGCCACGGCCTTCATCAAGGAGATCGTCAGATTGCATGGTATTCCCGACAGCATCATTTCCGACCGAGGAGTACAATTCACCTCCAGATTTTGGAGGGCTTTATGTGAAGCTCTAAATATTAAACTTCGCCTCTCTTCTGCATACCACCCACAAACCAATGGTCAGACGGAGAGGACGAATCAAACCCTCGAACAGTACCTGCGGTGTTTCTCTTCTTTTGCACAGGACGACTGGCTCTCTCTCCTTCCGCTGGCAGAGTTCTCGTATAATAACACAATACACTCAGCAACCAATCAGTCTCCGTTCTTCGCTAATCTTGGCTTCCATCCGTCCTTCTTACCAGAGATACCTGTTGAGAGTTCCGTACCTGCTGTGCAAGACCGCCTAAACTTCTTCTCCACCAACAATCAGGTGCTACAGGATGCAATTTCCAAGGCCCAGGCAAGCAATAAAAAGTTCTTCGACAAAAAGAGACGAGGCAACCTGAACCTGGAGCCTGGGGATAAAGTCTGGCTGTCTACGACCAATCTAAAGTTGAGTTGCCCCTCAAAGAAACTGGGTCCCAAATTTTTGGGCCCTTTCCCTGTGAAACGGAAGATCAATACAGTGGCCTTCGAATTGGTGTTACCCAAGAACCTAAAGATGCACCCGGTATTTCACTCCTCCCTATTGAAACCTGCCATGCCAAACCCCTTTCCCAACCGGGTCTCTGAAGTTCCCCCTTCCGTTCTGGTCGAGGGGAATGAGGAGTTTGAGGTGGAGTCTATTTTGGACTGTAGACGCAGGAATAACCTTACCCAATTCCTTGTCAAGTGGAAAGGTTACGGCCCGGAAGAAAATTCTTGGGAACCGGCTTCTAACATACATGCCCCGAGATTGGTACAAGCCTTTTTTCAACGTCACCCGGAAAAGAAAGCCCTGAGGGGCATCCAGAGGCTGCCCGTAAGGGGGGGGCAATGTAAGGAAAGGACTGAAACGCCGTTGGCACGCATACGCGCGCATGCGCGCCTACCTGGAACGGAAAATACATTGTTGACCAATGGCGCGCATTTGCGCGCGCATGCGCGCATCCACCAACCGCAACGGCGCACTTCCGCGCATGCGCGGGTGCGGCGGACGGCGCGCTCACGCAGGGGGCGTTCCTGACCCCCTCTCAACCTATTTAAAGGATGCTCTGATGTCTGGGCGGTGCTGACCGGTCTTCTATGATTCCTGAACTCCTGACGCCTGTATACCTCTCCACGATACCTGTTTAAACCACCTGGCTTGTGACCTTGACCTTGCTCCTGCTAAACCCTTGTATACTCTGCTGCCTGCCTGCTGACGACCCGGCTTGTGACCTCGACCTTGTTCCTGCTAAACCCTTGTATACTCTGCTGTCTGCCTGCTGACGACCCGGCCTGTGACCTTTGACCTCGCCTCTGCTCGATCCCTTGTACTTCACTGCCTACCTGCTGCCAACCGGCCATCCTAAGACTCCTGCTTCCAAGGCTCCCGCCACGGGTCCTCCTGATTTGCTAGGGCCTCCAGCCCTGTGTCTGCTGCTCATCTGGGGTTCTCTGCCCTTCCTGCATCCGACGGCACTCAAGCAAATACCATCAGGCACTCGTGTTCCTCCTACCCGAACGCCATCTGTTTCACCCCCAGAGGGGTTCCGGGTTGGAGATACAAGAGAGGCCGACCTCTTCACATCAGACTCCTACCAGGTACGTGACAGTATTATATTTAGTGTCAGTCTCCTAAGCTGTTTTAAAGCTGAAGTCCTACTAAAGTCAATGATCTTATCTTAGCCGGTCTGTTTGCTAGTATATTATATATATGATAAGAATCCCACTACAGACCATGATTCCTTTAGATCAGCATCCAGGGTGTGCTTGAAAGGTAAAGATTAAAAGATAAGCTTTTTTAATGTAACCTGTAATGTTTTTCTGCATGAACACAGAGGAAACCACCCGCAGCAATCATTTGCTATAGTGCTTGATTTTCTCAGGAACAGGCCTACAAAAGGTTACTCACCTTTTTCCACAGCTGAAAGGTGGCCCACTGTGCCCACTTTCCTAAGGGAAACCTTTCATGGTAAAGGCTGCCACTATGAAAATGCTAGTTGCCTGGCTGTCCCACTGATCATTTGGCTTCAACAGTTCTTAGATCACTGGCAAAAAGTCTTAAAAACGTTTTAAATACCATGACCCAGAAGTTGTCAGTACTTGTGATTACAAGTACTGACTGTACTTCTGGGTCAAGGAATTTAAAAAGTTTTTAAGTTAGATGATCGACAAGCAGCTAACATGGTGGCATCTGCTTTTATACTTCCTTTGTGATTGTTTCCTGTAACGTTACAGTCCAAGCCACCCAGCTCCATGGGGGTGCACGGCCCCTTATTATAGCTTATTTATATAGTCAGCACACCATACAGTATATAGAAAATGTTTATTGAGGTTCCGATTTTTTTTTTTAACTTTTAGTATTTGGTGTGCTGCCTATTTATTTAAATGATGAGACCCTTCACCTCACCCATCAGATTTCTGTAGCCCCATACCCCAGGTAAGTAACATGGATTTCAGGTTTGTCGTCCTTCTCATAAGTGCTATACCCTGTTTATAGTAATATATTTTACAGTATTTAAATAGCCTACATTAATAGAGTAGCAATGAGCGCTTTTTAAATGTTCAGAAAGTTGGAACAAAAAAACAGTCGCCTTCATCCCATTTAGCATACATTGCAGTATGTGCTTGTGGGAAAATATGAATTCCATGTAGAATAGAAGCCTTTCTATTAAATGTTATCTTGGAAAAGAGTGCCACCTAGTGGCGATTGTGTATGATTGCTTTTTAGCTTCACACAGGACCTTTTTTTTTTTTCCTCTCATGGCAGAGCAAAAAATTACTATGATAATTATTATTTGAAAGCCATCCTGTCTCATTCATCTGAAAGTTGTTAGTTGGTATGTTGCATTTTGCATTAGCTGCATTTTTTCTCAAATATAATCTGGTGGAACACATTACTCTGTAGAAGTACCCTCACTTTTGTGGTGCTGTATTCCACTGGGTATGTTAGTTATGTGCCAAGGCAGAACATTGGTCCTATTTTAGGTAAATGAAAGTTTTCTGCACACTTAAGTAAAGTATCATGGTAAAATTACCTAGGGTTACCATTGCTGACCTTTATCTGAAAAACCTAGTTGGCTGGTTTTGATATGTAGTTATAGTTGTTGCCTTTTGTCATCACCTGTATATTACATCATCAGTTTATATCGATCCAGTGCATTTTACATTACTGTGTAAAAGGCCATTCATATACAAGTGCCTAATGTCAAAAGAACCCTTTTAATTTTAAACCAGGTCCCCAACACTGCAGGGCAACCTAAAAGGTATCCAATGTGATACGCTTGCCAATTCTTAAATAAATTATAGCTTAATTTCAATAATTGTCAGTTGCGATTATGTAAGTATTTTTAGATTATGAGATTTAATACTGTATACATGTTCAAACCTGTATAAAGGAACTAAAGTGCTGTGTGAATTTATACACAGTATATGCAATGTTTTTACACAATAAAGTGTTTTGGTGTGGGGGTTGTATACGTTTTCTATAAGACTTGTCGCCTGGAAGTGAAAGGAATATATATTCTACCTGTACATTAAAGTTTTTCCCTAAAAGATAGGTTCACTATCACGGATGTCTTAGATCTCAGTGATGCAACCCATACGAGGCCAGGCAAAGTTTACATCCTTCCATCAATTCTTTCACTGTGATATACCACAAATGCAGCAGCCAACGAGTTTAATGGGATGCCTCCAGAGACATTTGTGTGGTGAACCAATTTTACTCTATGGTCTATGTATTCTGTATGTGCATAGGCGTGCACACAGGGTGTGCCAGGTGTGCCCAAGCACACCCTAATCATCCTGTACAGCACAGATTTCCCCATACTGCCTTGCCCCCCTTCCCCCCACAGTGCCTCCGGCTTTCCTCCTCTCCCACCTGCTGCTGCGGGCACACACAGGGTGATGTTTTAGGATAAGTGGGGAAGGGGTCGGTAAATATGTGATTTACTGGCCCTTTCCCTTTTTGAGTGAACGCAGTGAGTGATCAGTAGCATGTGTTTGAGCTTTGGGGTGCACACCCTAATCCAATAGGCTGCGCACACCTATGTGTATGTGTGACAAAAGAAGTATTAACAGCAGATGTAAACATTGCTTTTCCTAGTGTTGAGATCTTCTTTTTTTTCCTGAAGTCAGCATATGATGAGAAGGGGAAATGTATCACTGCTGTATTAGGCTTATGACTGGTTTGCTCTAATGACAGTAAATGTTTTATTGGCATGTGGTGGGGAACATGAACATCGAACATTACCAAAATAAAGTAGAAGTTCCCTGCCATTTTTCTAGTATAGGTTAAATATGGACAACTAAGTTTCTTTTCATAGGCAAAATACACATCTCCCCTTTACCCTAGCATCTTAATAGTTTCTGAATGATCCGGTAGATAAGATGAAGTGACCAAGAGAACATGAGAAATTAAAGCTGTATTTGAAGCTCGCTTTGAATATTCAGCAAACAAGCGAGTCTGATTTCTGTGCAAGACATCAACCATTATTGGAATGTCTTTTCATTTTCATTTTTCAGCAAGGACTTTTACAAAGTGAGCATTGATTTCTGTTGCTTTCTAGCCTTCTCAATCCATTATTTTTGATTTTCCTATGAAATATATATGTCCTTTCTACTGACATCTGACAAACATCATATGGAAGTCATTTTATCTACCAATAATGTGTTTGTCAAAAGGTATCAGTCACTAATGGATTTCACTTCCTTGCAGTCCATTCCAACCACGTTAATGTCATCGACATAACTCTTAGAAACATTTAGCCATATATTTATTTATTTTCATCCCTGTCCCCGCCCCTTACAATTTCTTTCTGGCTGTCACTTCTTATCTATTTGTTCATTATGAATACTGCATACAAATATAGCTAATGGTTAATGATAAATTATGGGCAGGCAGCTAGATTAGAGCCTTGATTTTGCCCCTCAGCATTTTGACTAATTGTTTTCTGTTTCTTCGGATTGATGGGAAGTCCAAGTCCATAGTTCTTACTTTAATTTGGGGTAGATGGTTGGCTAACCCTCTCCCAGCACGGATTGTACTACTCTTGATTGACCATTGATGGGCCGTGCCCCAGGGATCTATGCCCTGGTAATATACCTGAACCTTTTACCATTGTGCCTACTTTATATCTTTGCACTGATATCTGTTTATTTGTCTATGTTTGAGCATATCGCCTACTGTTTATGACCAGATTGGTGGTGGTGGTGGTGTTGTTTTGTGTGTTTTTCTTTTTTTGTTTGTCTTAAACCCAATAAAAAATATCTTAAAAAAAAAAAAAAAGTTTTTACTTTCCATGTCTCCAGCGTGCACCACAAGGTTTCTTCAGTCTCCTTCCAAAAACGTATATAATGAAAATACTAACTTTACATGCATAGCAATTATTTTGACCCATCTTCTAGTCCTACTAAATATGATGGGAGGCCTAAATAACCTGCAGTGAAAGGTGAAAAGTGCCAACCTCCTAGGGAAAATGAACACCCCAAATAGCAGAAATTCACAGGTGCTTTATATTTAAGGCATCTGCAATATGGTCCAGCTAGCAATTTTTTACACTTGCACGGCCACTACAGGTTTGCTCTATTTTAACGCAAAACTAAAATTTCATCTGTAACCACTCTCTAATAATATGGCATTTTCTTTACCTTTCAGACCAGGCCATAGTTATAGAGCAAGCACAACGTGTGAAGGAATTTGAAGCTATTGAAAGTGACTCCTTTATACCACAGGCCTTCCGGTCAAGTCGAGACAATAAAGCTGTAAGTTTCTCTGTGTTTTATTTTTTATTTTTTTTTTGCAGTATTCTGTTTTGCTTGAAACCAGTGCTTTAGCTAGCTCTGTGCTATGTAACTTTGGAACAACTGGTCAGTTTAAATGCCAGCCTATATACCAAACCCATAAAAGTCAGAGGAACTGTACTTGCATTCACTCCATTCCCCTGTCTCCCTGATACATTACTGAAGCACCCAGGGTTTCCCCCACAAGTACTAACCTTCTGAAAGTTTAAACCTGTTCAGAGCTCAGCCTCCTCCTTAAAACCCTCACAGGGAAAGCAATCAATTCTATCATCTGACTACTTAAGCATTGAGTGTTGCGTTTTGGGGGCAGGGGGAGTGACACTTGTTTTACCCATACCTGAAATTGCGAAGTATGTTGGAGTGATGGGGAACCACGATTGAGCTGGGCACTGTCATGAAACTAAAGCCTTGTACACATGGGCCGAATGTCAGGCGGCATTGGGGCCATGTGTACGTCACCCATTCAGCTGGCTTCTGCCAAAGAGTTATGACTTGAAAATGTCTGCCGACCAGCTCCCTGCCAGTGCTCTCAGCCAATGTCTGAGAGTGCTGACCAGAGTGTAGGGTGCTGTCCTCCTGTCAGAACACAATAGAACAGCAGGGGATATCACTGTACTAACATCAGATTGTTAGTACATCGGCTCCGACCTAACCCCCAATAAATAGTCGTGTGTATGAGGCTTTAGGCTAGCCATACATTAAATCATTTTCTTATTCAATTTCCTTTTAAATTTACCTCAACTATATAGTGTCTTTTTTTTTTTTTAACCCAAAAACATAAGAGTGTGTATGAGGCTTTAGGCTGGCCATATATTATACAATCTTATTCAATTTCCTTTAGATTTACCTTCAACTATGTAGCGCAAATAAAAAAATAAAAAGCTATTGCTCTGACTGGAACCCAACCATCATTGAACGGGGCACATAAAAGGGCCAGGAGAGTGGTAGGGAACACCAGGTAAAATGGATGCAGCTCCTCTCAAGTTAGGTCTTGAGATCCTAATGCATAAAAAACAAACGCAAGAGGGCGTACCTCCATCGAGTTGTAACAATTTAATTAAAAAGACATAAAAAACAATTAAAATGCACTAACTAGATGCAAGTAGATCAAGGCGTGTCAAGTTTCCTATGGTTTGATAAAGGGGCCCTCCATTCTGTCCTGAAACATGTAGCCACATCCCCTCCACTTCCTGTCTTCACCCAGCTGTGAGAGGTGCTGTTTGGAGCCGCAGCCATCTTGACACTTCTGGAAGCTGCTGATGCCTATATTCCAGCCTGGAGCCTGACAGCTGCACTTCCTTCAAGAACTCAGCTTCAACCAGCCTTGTGCCTGCTGAGCTCTGCAGCCTTACAGTGATCCTATGAAGGTCTACTGTATATGGGTCTATGACAAGTCGCAAACTCTCGATAGTTCGATAGTGTAGTATTTAAAACATTTATTGTAATCAGCAGCAATAAAAAAAACAGGTACTCACAATGTGAAGTATCAGACAGGCATATCAAAAACGAGTCGCAAACTCGTCCAATATCACTTCTGGTGCCCTGCGTTCCCGCACGTGTTCGTTACAGTCACGAAAAAAATTCAGGGGATCACCCCATGCCCCAATGTGAGGCTATCTGATACAGATACACCAGGGACACTTAAAGGGGACTTTGATGCCAAAGTAAAGATACATACCAGCGGAGACTGAGACGTCATGAGCCACCAGGAGATTGAAAGACACACTCGTATGCTGTTACCTTACAGCGCTAAGGTAAGGGGACACCTATACCCTAAGTTGCACAGAGAACCTACAACCACCTATCAGTAGCACTCCATACCAGAGATTGACTACTAGCACCAGCACCTTCACCGTGATCACTGTGCACACACAGCCATACATCCAGCTTGCCTCTTATGGACATTATCTGCACTGCATTTTCTCAACTCGCCTTTCAGGACAGCCTTGGAGAGAGCGCAGCTCCGCCTCTTCATTAGGAAACACATGTAGATCCTTTAAAACCCCTCCTCTTCCACCATGGCCTCAGTTATTGTGTTTTCTCCGCCATGGTGGAAGTGCATGTGTGGACCAGAGGAGCTGCACTCTCTCCAAGGGGAGGGGTAGGCTTACCGGCTTACAGTCGTTGTTCCTGCTGCTTGGTGTGCAGAGGCCATCCCAGCTCTTCCTAGTGAGGAAAAGATGCTCCGGAGTTCTCCAGCTTCTCCCTGCTCAGTGGAGTGAAGGCCCTGCAGGAAGGCTGCGCTGGGTGCCCGGGATCCGCAGGTCTTGGTTCTGGTAACCGGGCAGGTTATCACCGCGGTTGCCTTTTTTTCGTATATCCCGCATGTCGGTCCCGGGTCCTGTCGGGCGGGTGACGTCACGTTCAGCAGCTCGGCTTCCTGTAGGGGCGGGGCGGTGCATAGTCCACGCCGCCTGGAACGCAGAAGCTAGGGGGGTGGGCCTTCAGAGCGGCGTCTTCCGGTTTCCGGCCATCGTTGATGACGTCAGGAACCGGGAAATTTTTAAAAAGCTCACAGTCCCAGCTGCTTCCCTGTTCAGGATGGAAGAGGGATCCACAGCGATGGCGGAGACAGGCGCCTTAGACACCGCTCATGTCCAGGTAAGAGGGGCACAGTGGGGCCTTCTGTACCTTTTGGACTATTGTGTTTGGTTGTTGTACCTCCTTTTGGGAGCCTGTGCTGCAGGGTCAGAGTTAAGCTTTCTCGGTCCCTGTTCAGCGTTCACTCAGGGTGGTGATTGGTTTGCACTGTTTGTAATTCTTGTGCTTGGTTTCTCTTTCCTTACTGGTGGCGGTTTTTAAAAAAAAATCTTTTAGTGAGTCATTCTTTTTGTGTCTCCTTTTATTTTAGAAAAAAACAAAATTAAAAAAAACACCACCTAAAAGGTAGTGTCCCTTTTGCAAGAACCCTCTTAGAGATAGCTGGCAGAAAGCAATGTGCAAAGCCTGTATCAGGGACTTAGTGGAAGAAGAGACATCCCAGCAATCCAATGAGTTGTTTTCTTCTGTGCAGGAACTTAAAAGTTCCTGGAGTTCGGTGAAGACTATGCTGGCACAGAATCCAGTGGCTCAAACTGAATCTCAACATTCACCACCTAGCCCTAGAGCCTCCACCTCTAAGTCAGAGACGGGGGGTTCAGGGGATGAAGGGACAAGTACTCTTCGCTCAGTCATGGGTTCAGAGGAAGAGAAAGAAGTTAGCAGAAGTTCTAGATATAAGCTCCCTCTAGACGAAGTGGACAATCTGCTTACTGCAATTTATACTACTCTTGAAATTCAGGAGGAAAAAATTCAGTTGTCGCCTTATGACAAAATGTATCAAGGTCTGGATGAATCCAAGTATAAAGTGTTTCCAGTCCACAAGGTGGTGTCGGATACTATTAAAAAAGAGTGGAGAGATCCGGGGGGGGGGGGGGTCCTTTCTTTCCTAAAAGCCTGAAAATGAGATTCCCCTTTAATGATGAGGATACTGAGGTGTGGAATAAAAAACCTCGGGTAGATGCGGCCTTCTCCCAAGTATCTCGACGCACAGACCTTTCCTTTTGAAGATATGGGGGTTCTGAAGGACGCCATGGATGAAAGGGCAGATTCTTTTCTAAAAAAGGCCTGGGACTATACCTCACTTAGCCTCAAACCAGCTATGGCTTCTACAGTGGTAGCAAGAAATTTAGAGTGCTGGGTGGAAAAACTTATGAACCATGTTAAAGCAGGCACACCAAGGTAAGATTTATTGGAGTATTTTCCCCTGATTTTAAGATCAATCAGGTATATGGCAGACGCATCAGCGGAGTCCATCAAAATGGCAGACAGATCTTCCGCCTTGGTAAACTCAGCCAGGCGCGCAGTTTGGCTCAAAACATGGACAGGGGACACAGCCTCAAAAGTTAAGCTCTGTGGACTACCCTTTTCAGGTGATTTGTTGTTCGGACCAGATTTAGAAAAAGTTCTGGACAGAACAGCTGACAAAAAGAAGGCTTTTCCACCTAAAAAGAAACCTCCCATAAAGAAAAATTTTCGTCCTTTTCAACAGACCTACACAAAGGAAGAAAATAAAAAACGCTGCGTTCCTCAAAGGGGTAGAGGAAGAGGAGGAATTATTTTCAGATCCCCCCAAGAACCGACCTCTAAAGACAAATGACAGTCTGACTCCAGTGGGAGGAAGATTGTCCGCTTTCTTTCATCAGTGGAATCTGTGGGTCAAAAGTCCCTTTGTAAAAAACATCATTGCACAGGGGTACAATCTGGAATGGGCAGATTGTCCGCCATCCAGGTTTTATGTCACAGCCCTACCAAGGGATCAGGAAAAAGCTTCCGCGATGATAATTCTTCTGAAGGATCTGATACAACAGGAAGTTATTATCTAGGTTCCAAAACACCAGGAGGGGAAAGGTTTCTACTCCCACATATTCCTAGTGAAAAAACCCTCGGGCAAATTTCGTTTAATTTTAAACCTAACGATCCTGAACAAGGAAATAAGATACAAGCACTTCCGCATGGACACTATCCATACGATAACAAAGTTACTAACACCAAAGTGCTTCATGGCATCTATAGACTTAAGAGATGCATACCTCCACATACCAATAGCTCAGGCTTCCCAGAGATTTTTGCGATTGGCAGTCAACCTAGGGACTTCAATCTGGCATCTACAATTCAGGGCTCTGCCATTCGGCCTGTCATCCTCCCCCAGGATCTTTACAAAAGTGATGGCGGAAGCCTTAGAGCCTCTGAAGCTGAGGGGGGTCTCGGTTGTTCCATACCTGGACGATCTCCTGTTTTTCGCAGGTTCAAAAGATCAGTTGGCACAGTCACACCTCAAGAGCCTTGGGTGGTTGTTGAATCTGGAGAAATCAAACCTAGACCCCTCACAGGAGACGAGGTTCCTTGGTTACAACATCAACTCAGTCCTCCAGAAGGTGTTTCTCCCTCAAGAAAAAATAGAGAAAATCAATTCCTCAATACGCCAGATACAAACTAATCTAGCAGTATCTGTAAGGACAGCAATGGCAGTACTGGGCCAGCTGACGGCCTTGATTCCGGCTGTGCATTGGGCGAGGTTACACTCAAGACCGCTACAAAGAAACATCCTACAAGTTTGGTCTCGGGAGTCTCTGGAGAAACTTTTCAGACCAACCTCAAAAGTAAAAAGGTCCCTATGGTGGTGGAGAGATCAGGCCAACCTATCAAAAGGTCTCTCGTGGATCCTCCCTTCGGACAAGCGTCTGACGACGAACGCAAGTTCTTGGGGGTGGGGAGCTCACCTGGACGGACAGACAGCGCAAGGGTCTTGGTCCAAGGTGGAAGCAAGGAGGTCATCAAATTGGCAAGAACTAAAGGCCATTTTTATGGGACACCTGGCTTTCCAACAACTGCTAAAAGGTCGTCATGTTCAAGTGTTGTTGGACAACACAACAGCAGTGGCCTATGTGACCAAACAAGGCGGGACCAGAAGTCAAGGGCTGATGGAACTAGCCAATCAGCTATTGGCATGGGCAGAGCTAAATCTAATGTCATTGTCAGCAATTCACCTAAAGGGGTCCCAGAACTTACTAGCAGACCTGCTGAGCAGAAGGAAGGTATTGGAATTAGAGTGGAGCCTAAATCAGGAAATATTCAACATGATCACAACTAAATGGGGCCATCCTCAAGTGGATCTTTTTGCCAACCAACAAAACGCCAAGGTCCAATAATTTTCCCTACACAGGGGAGACAGAGCGTTAGGCATGGATGCTCTAGCCCATCCTTGTGATTACCGTTTGTGCTATGCCTTTCCCCCCTTTCCCCTAATTCCTCTAGTTTTAAGGAAATTCAGGGAAGAAAGGACCAACCTGATTCTAATCGCTCCCTTCTGGCCGAAAAGGCCTTGGTTTGCATCAGTGCTAAATCTGGCCGTAGAACCCCCGTGGAAGCTTCCAGCCAGAAAGGACCTTCTAGTGCAGGGCTCAGTGTGTCACCCAGAAACAGACGGGTTGTACCTGTGCGCCTGGTTACTGAAGAGGACATCTTAAAAAACAAAGGTTTATCTGACAAAGTAGTGAGAACCTTATTGTCCAGCAGGAAAGAAATAACCAGGTCTATTTACAGGAAAGTATGGAAGAAATTTAATTCCTGGTGTTCTTCTAAAAAATTTCCAGACCAAGGATGTAGTCTCGGTGCTAGAATTTCTTCATGAGGGAATGAAGAAGGGACTCGCATCCAGTACATTAAAAATTCTGTTTATTTTGAAAAGACTCTATCCAGAGAACCTTTGATTTCCAGGTTTTTCAGGGCACTCAAGAAACAGACCAGTGACCCTTAAGAATTTTCCAAGTTGGGACTTATCAGTCTTGCAAGGCTTAACGGGAGCACCGTTCGAGCCATTAGAAGATAGTTCATTAAAAAATTTAATTTTCAAAACTCTTTTTTTGGTGGCAATAACCTCAGCAAGACGAGTTAGCGAGCTCCAAGCTCTGGCCATTACTGAACCCTTCTTAAGATTTTTCTGGATCGTGTGATTCTTCAGACGGACCCTGCTTTCCTTCCAAAAGTGGCATCAAATTTTCACCGTTCCCAGGAAATTATTTTACCCACTTTTTCTTTGAATCCTTCCAACGCTGGCGAAGAAGCATTTCATACTTTGGACGTGAGAAGGTGTCTCGTACAATATCTCTTAGTCACCAGAGAATTCAGGAAAACAAATGCTCTGTTTATACTTTTCTCAGGCCCTCGTAAAGGGGAAAAAGCGTCCAAAAGTACGCTCGGAAGGTGGCTTAAGCTCTCAATTATGGAAGCTTACAAAGCCAAAGGAGTTACGCCTCCCTCAGGCGTTCTGGCACACTCAACAAGATCAACTGCTGTCTCCTGGGCTGAAAGAGCAGGTGCGACACCCGAGCAGATTTGCAAGGCTGCCACCTGGTCCAACTACTCAACTATCTTAAGACACTACAGGTTGGACCTATTGTCTGCTACCGATCAAGCCTTTGGCAGAAAGGTGTTGCAGGCAGTAGTCCCACCCTAGTGTAAGTTACTTGTTTATCCTCTCCAAGGTTGTCCTGAAAGGCGAGTTGAGAAAGACTTAGTTAGACTTACCGGTGACGGTATTTCTAAGAGCCTTTCAGGACAACCGCTATTTCCCACCCTAAGTGTATGTTAAAGTAATAGTTATAAATCTATCATGGTGTTGTGGTTTTTCTGTGCTTTGTCTTCCAGAGAGTCGGACCACAATAACTGAGGCCATGGTGGAAGAGGAGGGGTTTTAAAGGATCTACATGTGTTTCCTAATAAAGAGGCGGAGCTGCTCTCTCCAAGGTTGTCCTGAAAGGCTCTTAGAAATACCGTCACCGGTAAGTCTAACTAAGTCTTTTTTTTAAATTATTTTTTTTTAAATTCATTTTATTTCATTTTATGGAATTTTTAGTGTGAATATATTTATTTATGGTAGCACATGTCACATGATTATGCCATTTTAAAGATTTTATGAGTTTATTCTCACATCAATTTTGTCGTACACTTTTCACAGTATTTGGACACTTTATCAGTCCATTGTTTATACTGTCGCAGCAGATTATTTATATTTTATTGTTGCTATTTTGACCATTAATTTATTGCCTTTCACGTGTACCTGTCACTTTAGCACATTTGCACTTTATCACCTACTTATGCACAGCGCAGCACTACTTCTACATTTATACATACCTGTGTCTTGATACTACCTTCAGTGCTTTCTGCAGTACCCCACCCTTTAGACTTGGC